>NJDD01001601.1:472630-553702 GCA_002245505.1 Calephelis nemesis
CTTTAATATTGTTGCTGTTCCTGTGGACCCCACATAGGCATGTTGTGTATGCGTTACTACACAGTTTTTTTTTTACTACTATTGGAAGGCAAACAAGCAGACGGATTTCCTGATGGTAAGAAATTCCCGCCACCTAGAGACACCAAAGGTGGTAATGGTGCGTTGCCAAACAGAGGCCGGGATGTTAGGCCTCGAGCAAAAGTAAGTTTACCGGCTACCTTATCCTCCGAACCGGAACACGTCATGACGTTATGGCGGCAGGAATAGATAAGGCGGTGGTAGTAGTAGTAGATAGAAAAAAATACCTGACTGAAGTGACTGAAAGTGAAGTACTGAGAGTATGTATGTATGTATATTTGGTTCGTATGTAAATTTGTATGTTACTATTCATGTTTATATCGGTTAATAGTATGTATAGATGGAGATGCACCTCCCTGAAAATAATCCTGGCGAAGCCCATGAATAGCGTCAATTAACTATGTAGCCAGCAAGTAATATTTATAAATATTCTTCTTATTTCATTCTATCCAAGTAATTAACAATGTTATTAAATATATTTGTAGAATCTGGCCGCATATCTAGTGACAGCAAATAGGGTTACCACCTTTTAAAACTGTGCTTAAGTCAACAGCAAATTAGGTCATTGCTTTTTTATGGTATTGGAAGGCAAACAGGCAGACGGATTTCCTGATGGTAAAAAATTCACGACACCGAGAGACACCAAAGGTGACAATATAAATTACGTTGCCTGAAAAAAAAACAGAAAATTCGCTAGCGGTCGAATATTTGACACAATTTGGGCAATCTCTATATACGAATAAATAGTACACACTAATTTTGTAAATAGAAAAGATTTTTTGTTTGTTTAATAGTGATGTGTTGACGTATTGTTAATTCTTTATTGTGCACAACTGAACTTACAAAAGCAAGCAATAGTTAATTTGTCGATTGCTGTACATCGTGCAGAAGTTTTCACCAAATCGTCACTTTAAAAATGAAGGTTGGTATGACAAGACTCACCAAGAATTTTGTTCTTTTTAATAGCATTAGAATTTTAATGGTGCGAGTTCATATTTCCTTCTCATCTTTATTAATCTACTGTTCATATGTATCACATCATAATATGTTCATGTTTCTAAAAAGTAAAACAAATTTAGAAACAATATATTTTTAGAAAAAATATCCTACTTCGCAACGTGATAAAAAGTAAAAAAATATTATCTACAAGTTTGGTATACTTAAGTGGTATTATTTCTTGAATTGTGGTAGTGGTATTATTACAGTAATGAGAATTCAACATTGTTCAACCCTACTGACAGTCATTAGTTACTAGCTTGTCCTATCGTCGACGTGACGACACGAAAGTGTCGGTTCATTGAGACAAGTATTTGCAGCTCTTATTGCAGATTTGATAGTTTTCACACATGATAGTAAAGGTATACCTACCTATACCTCTCCCCGTGTTGGTCCGAGCTCCTTTGCAGAATAGACCATCTGTCTTCCTACCAGGCAGCTCGTAAAAGGCGAGCATAGTCTTACCGTCACTAACACCGTGACATCCTATTAGGTGGTAGAATTTCGCAGCGACTCACCCGGATTGGTACCACCGCCTTACCTATTCCTGCCGCCATGACGTGTTCCGGTTCGGAGGGTAAGGTAGCCGGTAAACTTACTATTGCTCGAAGTATAACGTCCCGGCCTCAGGTTGGCAACGCACCATTACCACCTTTGGTGTCTCTGGGCGGTGGGAGTTTCTTACCATCAGCAAATCCATCTTTTTGTTTGCCTTCCAATACCATTAAAAAAACTTAATAAATAAAAATGGATTCACAATGTTTGTGGTCACCAGACCAGTCACACTCTATAAGAATTTTTTGATTTTTGATATGTGTAAGAAATAAAATAATAATACCACTACGTGTAGATGTACCCAGGTAAGAAATAACTAGAATCGGTTTATCTAAACTTGACGTTACATGCATCGCAGCACAGTCTCGTACTACTATTATCAAAGTGTCTTCACGCCTATATTCTTGAGGAGGTAGGCCGAGGCACAACTAAGCCATCTGAAGACACTGAGTCATCAGACTCTACTATGAATTAACGAAAACTAAAAAAAAACTAAAAAGGTTCAATATTTTCTTTTAAATCAATTTAGTGGTAACAGCTATTTATCAAGTGATTTGTATTAAATTTCTATGTTTTCTATGCAGTTTCTATGTAAATGTAAAATTATGAACGAATAATTATTCATAATAAATATCAATTAATGGGGAAATATTATTCATTCATAATTTAAATTGACATGTAATATAAGAACTACTTTAGATAAAGTACTATCGGGCTCAAAAGTGCAAATATAATTTTTCATATAAACTGTAGGTAAAATGGAATTTCGTAACTGAGCGTACTGGATATTTAAACCGATCGTGTAAATATTAAACAACTGCACAGCAAACGGCTCGAAAATATTCATTATTCACGTTTAATGATACAGAAAATACTGGCGCGAAGGCCAGGGCGGATTTGCTTACACGCCGCGACTCTTGTTTACGTTTTTCCACACCACGTTACCAACTAAAAATACGTTAATATCCTGCCGTTTGAGGCTCACGCGATTGGTCAGATCCAAGGAAGCCGGGGAACTCTTGGGCCGCCGCTCCGTCGCCCCCGCAACTCTTTTATGTGAAAGTATAAGGCTAATCTCGTAAAGCAGCAGAAAATAACCCTGGACACTGGATTCGGCAGACTCGCGGTCAGTCGTGTTGTGCGTCTCATAGTGCTAACTAGTGACATCAAAAATGGTTCTGGACACAGAAGACTGGGTAGGTTCTGTGGATTTATGATACACTATAACCTTGAGCTTATTACTAAATATACAAATGAATATCACATATGATAATAATTAATGAAATGATTATTAAAAGATTAATCAATTATTTATTCATAATACATTAAAAAGTTTAAACACTGGTTAATAATCTAAATGAAGATGTTCATGTCCTGTTTGTGTCACCCCTAATAGACCGCAACAAACAGACAAAACAACAGCAAATGTTACGCTAGCAGTTACTGTCATGTTTATTAATGTTGATTAAAGTAATTAATAATTATTTTGTGATTGATTAGTTAGCTTATAAAACTATTAGTGATATATTATCATCCTATTATTATTGTTTAAGGTTATCAATGCAAAAAATATTAAAGGATCTAAAATATTAGACATAAATATGGCGATAAAAATAGTTCAGTTCAAAAATTGACCTTAAATTGAAAATGAAACCTTGTTTTTATTTTTGGATTTATTTCGAATTATGTTACAATTAATTTATAAATTATGTATTTTGCAAATAATCTCTACATTTAGATTATGTAGAGATATTTACGACGTACTGAGAAAAAATTTAAACTAAAAGTTGTAGTTATTATTTTTTCTTGTCGGTTTAAAGATATTTCATTTTTGCTGTGATTTATAACAACAACATGAAGAGATACTAAGTAAAAGTTTTATGTTTACAAGTTTCTTCAGTTCAGTTCAGTTCAGAAGCATATTGTGTTAATCATCATTATTTCTTTTTATAATTAGTCGCTTCATTAGTTTATCTATTCATGCCCATGTTGGTTTGATTTTTGAGCTGAATATTTCGTATTTCCGGCTTTAAATGATCGAAGTAATCAATGAATAAATTTTAAAAAGTATCACAAATTACAACGTTGCATACTGTTAAATTTAGAATTATATTCTTTTAATTAAAGGCACACAAAGGCTGTCTTAGCGCGTCGATGCGGTCTTTGCTAGGCAATACAAAAATAAGTTGTGATAAAAATAAATTGGACAGATTTTGAGTTTTATTGGTATTGATTTGTGCTCAGTATAAATTAATTAAATAATTAATAAGATAGATTATAAACTAATAATTATTTTGATAAACATTCTGAGTTGACTTTGCACGAATAACAAGTTTGCTGTATCTATTAAAAACATTTATATTGACCTGTAACACTTAATAATACAATATTTTATTAATTTAACAAAATCAGTATTATAATCATCAAAGTATATGTTATTGAATATATAAGAAGGTAGCCAAGGAGACTTGATTATTGGAAATACAAGTTGCCTATATTTAAGATGTTAATAGTTATTATACCTGACGTAGGTTCTAAACCTTAACATGGTCGATTAGAAGGTGATTACAATCCGAAGAAATGTGTAGAACTTTATATAGATTGTAGATAGTTCCAATCGATCATGTCGTTATAGAACTTTAATATAGCAACACATACAATAATGTATTATCGTCATAATGGCCGGTGTGCCGTATCTCAAAGTTTTCAGCAGCGCAAGACCAATAAATCTATTTTGGTTAGAATTGCAGTGAAATAAATTTATTGCGTTCTACTAACACTCGTATACGGGAAACTTGCCTTCTGGCCTACATACTGGTAATATGATATCATATTTCAGTGGCGGATGTGACGACCTCATCGCCAAATACTAGTGTAGTTAGCCAAATTAAGCAATGGACTTACGAAGCCTTTCTTGACACTATATATTTTTGTTATCTATTATCATTTTGTTTGGTCGCCTCTGTGGTCTAGAGGTTAAGGTATTGGATTTAACTGCATGAGGCCCGGGTTCGAATCCCGGCTAGGGCAGCAAAAAGAAAAATTACTTTTTCCAATTTTCTAATAAAAAAAATGTTTCTCGGGATTGGATACGTGCCCAGTTGGCGATAGGCTTGCCACCTATCACATTGTGGGACTTAGTGTCGTCGGCTAGTCGTGGGTTCCCTGGTGGCGCCTCTGCCAACCTCTTCGGGGATATAGGCGTGAAGATACTTTTATCATCATATCGGTCATAGGTGCTTTCCACTGTCGTGATCCAATTTGGAGGGTAGATAAGAGTTAGATTACTATCAGGTTAGCACTGCATTGTTGATATTTATACCCATTAAAGTTAATTTTAGTTTGCAGTCAATGTCATGACGCGCGAAATTCGCAAAGTAAAATACCTAGTAGGAGATAATAAATTACTATCCTTGTACAAATTGATTCTAAATACAAAATACGTGCTTGCTGTTATGACTGTTAGTCACCGATATTACTACTTAAAATTAAGACTGGAATAAATTCAGTAAACATTAAGATCCAGAAATACAGTATCTAAATGTTCTAATAAAAGTGAAGCGTCCCGTAGATCAGTAAGGACGAGCCTCGCGGTTTTTTGGTGACGTTAGGCGTGTACGAGGAAATTTATTGTAGTAGCGGTAAAGAAATATCTGTTTTCTAGATAGGTACTACCTGTCGCCTCTGTGGTCTATCGATTCAGTTGTTGGACTTGACTGCCTGAGATCCCGGGTTCCAATCCCGGTTCGGGCAACAAAAAGAAAGTCGGGTTTTTACAATTTTCTAATAGAAAAAAAACGTTGCTCGGGATTGGATATATTATACCCGGTTGGCGATAGGCTTGCCACCTATCATATTGTGGGACACTTCGGCTAGTCGTGGGTGCCTGGTTGTGCCTGCTACCTGTTCAGGGGATATGGGCGTGAAGATACTTTTTTTTTACTACCTGTAGATTATAGCGCAGCCTCTTATACCATAAATTATCTACTTATTCTGGGCTTTGCGAAGGTGACATTCAGTATTTCTGCTCGATAAAATTAACTTAGATATTACGATGACGTCAAGAACCTGATTTCAGAAGAACTGTCAATCCTAATAACTCTATACTAATTTCCTTAGTATTATAAAGGCGAAAGCCTGTCTGTCTGTTGCTTTTTCAAGGCTAAACTGCTGAACCGATTGTAATGAAATTTGATATGCATGTAAGTGAAAATCCGAATTCAAACATAAGCTACTTTTTTAGAACTCAATCTTTATTGACTATTAATGAACGTTGATAATATGATGGATAGGATGGAAGTTGTATGAAAATCTATTTCATGCTGACAAAGTCGCAGGTTAACAGCTAGTGTGTCTGTGACTGCGATTGTTTACCCATACAAATAAATTAACCGTTTTCAAGTTCGTTGATTCTCCAAAGTACCGAAAACATAGATTTATGGCCACCGTTTTTTAATAGTCAGGTATTAGCTTAGGGCCTAAGGACCTAACTTTATGATCAATGTATGTAATGATAATGTATGGATTTATAATATGAGGCTCACCCAAATTATTGTCTCATTAAAACAAATCTATTCATACATAAAATCGGTAAATGTGTGTTTTGTCAGTTCTTCCGTCTAAAGGACGAATTATTTTTCCCAGTTTATAATTAATTGTTTACTTTTTGTAACATGAATTATTGTTTATTTTTTGTTTGTTTTAGTAAAAGTGTAAATCATCATTACTGTTTTTTTAAATTATAATTTTAAGGCTATAAGGAAAAATCATTGAATCTTTTCTTCTTAAATTTATTCTTGTCGAATGACTGTAAAAGCTTTTTTTAGAAACTGTAAGTAATGCAGATGTTATGGGCTGCCTTTATATTCTGCTAAGCCAGCTCGTCTGCAGATATGTTTCTATACATCCCCTTAATTCCTTTCTCCAGGTTATCCGAGACTTTTTTATTTTTAAAGCATTAGCTTGGAATGTTACTCTGCCTACCTCATACCATTTTAACATCAAATCCTTAATTAAAATTGAAGGCCAGCAAAAGTAAGTTTAACTGCTTCCTTACCCTCTGAACCGGAATAGGTAAGGCGGTGGTGGTGGTAAATAAATAATTATCCCTGGATAATAATTATTTGAATATAACCCCAAAGTAAGCAAATTATGTTAAGGATGTTAGTCAACGATACTTATACATGGAAATACTTACTATAATATAATAGATCCTGGAAAAAATATAATAAGCACCCAGATCCGGAAATTCAAAGACCGAAATGTTCGCAAAAATGCCTGCCCCCATCGAGAATCGAACCCAAACATCGCGGTTAGTCTGTGGACTAAGGCGTGTACGTTTGAGATTTACCGTGGTGGTATAACATTGGTAATGATTATTTTTACTGTCAATAAAAAATATGTTGAATATTAGGTACATCAAAGATATACTTATTACGAGCTGCGTTTGTGTCTTTTTTAACCCCCGACGCAAAAAGAGGAGTGTAATATGTAATAAAAGTTTGGAGTGTCTGTCTGTGGCATCCAAAACGGATGCAGTAATTTCCATTTTTTTTTTTTTTGGATTGAAGGTAACTTGTGTGTGAGTGTTTTCAGACATGTTTGATGAAAATCGGTTGAGCCATTTAAAAGTTGTAGGGGGGTGAAAGTTGGGAAATTAACAGAATGTCTACAAAAATCGAGTTTTTTTTAGATTTTTAATTTAATCTTTTGGAGCATTTCTTAGGCCTTTGACAAATCGAAAATTACCAAATAGATTTTGCAACAATATCCGTAAAACGCGTAGTTACCAAGTTGCACAAACTTTCTGCAAATGTTTCTGCTATATTATTGTGCCAAACACACACAACAGATCTAAGCTAGTTTTGGAAACGGTGGTAGTTTACCGTAGACAGGGATAAATTAATTTATATTCTAAAAATTGTTTGTATTAATAAATAATCATGTACCTAATCAATCCAATAAATAGTGTGTAAATAGTAGGTAAATAATTAAATTAACTAATTGATTAATATCTAACTATTAAAATATTTGCACACCAAAAGTTGGTAGAATATGTAGAAACACCTAAATAATTTTGTAACATCTTTCAAGTAACACTCATATTCCGCAAATAAATATTTTTTCTTTTTCTTTTCTTTTCAAAGTACTTAGTTAATTACAACTAGTTCTGTTTGTGTTGGCCATTCTTTGGCACTACTCATTGGAAAATGAGCGGTCATTCCCGCATGTCACTCCCTAGTTTGTCCCCCCCGGTGACAAGCGGGATTTTTTCTAAAAAAAATTCCCGCATGTCACCGGGGGGGACAAACGGGAATTCATAAAACAAAATTCCCGTATGTCACCCCCTGGTCTAACATGAAACTAACTATTAAAAATTAACAAGAAAACTAATATCTTTACATGCATGAAAATGAATATTTGTTTTTTGAACTATAGATAGAAAAATAACTATTTGGAGTTACATATTTACGAAAGTTAAATTTTTTTGGCAAAAAAGTGAATCAACAATCAATTTTAACTTTTTATATTTTAAACATAAAATTTTCATTCAATTTAATCAAAAGTAAGTAAGTTTTTTTTTTATGACATTGGAAGGCAAACAAGAAGACGGATGTTAAAAAATTCACGCCGCCTTCACGACACCAAAGGTGGTAATGGTGCGTTGCCAACCTGAGGTCAGGATGTTAGGCCTCGAGCAAAGGTAAGTTTACCGGTTACCTTACCCTCCGAACCGGAACACGTCATGACATTATGGCGGCAGGAATAGGTAACGCGGTGGTACCAATCCGGGCGAGTCGCTGCGAAACTCTACCACCTAGTCAGATTTCACGGTGCTAGTGACGGTGAGCCTATGTAACTATTATTTGTAAAACCAAAGATGGGTGATTCCGCTATAGACGAATAGCAAATTTTTGATCATGCTATTCGTTGTTTTTTTTTTGTTATCAGTGCAAAAAAGAAAGTCCAAAGTTAATATTCAATCTATTTTTATTTGATTTTGCTTCAAATTTACTATTTTAGCGCGTTTGAAAATATTACTATCCTAAGAGTTGGTACAAACTGTAAAATCATACCGGGCAACACTGGCGCGAAACAGCTGTTTCTGTCAGTTTAAGGTTATGTTTTACCGGCTAAACGTGAAGTGACAATATTAATTTATCCTCGTGTTCCAAAAAATGTAAGTATATGTTGTTATTTATTAAACATTATTGACTGCTAGTATACACTGTTGTCTTGTTGCACCCGCGATGCAAAAGATACAAAAGTTTACTTTGTTCACCGAAATAAAAAACTACCATTCTGAGACTTTGCAAAAGTAAGAAGAAATCAAAATTAGACATAAATTAATCGTTTCTAAGAGTGTAATGATTGTGAGGTTGAAATAAACGACAACTCAAATTAGTTGCACCCGCGATCGCGGGTTGACGGTTGAGATGACGATTTGAAAGTAATAGCTAGAATAAGATCCAAAGAAAGAATGCAGGACATTATGAACATTGGAGAAGCCTTCGAAATTTTTAAAGAAATTCGTCCTGAAATATCTGTAGGCAAGACTGTTTTTTATAATGAGAGACCAGCTCACATACTGCCGATAAACGATACTCCCCTATTGTTTGCGTATGTACAGCTCACTCAAATTATATTAATCTTCTTCTCGGTATTTCGAAACATACGACAGACTTTCCCAAAACTCACCAAGAGCTTCTGAAACAGGTATCTTGTAGTGTCGAGAATGAAGACTGCATGTCCAGTAGTTGCGATGCATGTAAGAAGTCTAACATTTGGAATATTACTTTAGATTCCAATCCATGTGTTAATTGGAAGGCCTGGATCTTTGAGAATCAGAGACCAAAACAGATCGTAATGAGCAAACCTTTCAATGAAGCACTAAAATAACTACATGTCGGCACTGTTAAATTTAAGCTACATTCTTTTGTTAAGAATGTACAGTCCGATTACTTTCAAAACGCAAAAGAAGATCTGACCAATGAAAAAGCTGTTGTACAACTAGATTTTGCCGAGAATTACGCGCTGATTAATCAAGACGAAATACAATCAGCACATTGGTCTCATGCACAAGTCACGCTTTTCACATGTTGTATTTGGACTGACGACAAACTGCATTCATTGGTCATAGTAAGTGATGAACTAAGTCACAATAAATACACTGTGCATCTCTTTCTACATAAAATATTTGAGTACATCAAGTCGGTCTCTGATATCATTACATCTTTGTACATCTTCAGCGATAATTGCGCCGCTCAATTTAAGAATCGATACGTAATGGCAAGTTTGAATTCACTCAAAGCAAAATACGGAGTCAATCACCTCGAATGGAACTTTTTTGCTGCTTCACATGGAAAGGGTGCTGTTGATGGAATTGGTGGGTGTGTCAAAAGATCAGTGTGGATCGCGGTTAAGTCCCGGAAAGCCATCGTCAACAGGGCCGTTGAATTTTATGATTTAGCACGCAGTCTCTCCGAGAATATCGTCTTCAAATTTGTGGCAAAGTAAGAAGTTCAAAAAAAGATAGCCAGGTTGGATGAACAATGGGAAGGGCTAAAACCTATACCAGGGATTCAGTCAAAACACTTCTTCCAACCTGAAGAAACTTAAGGCATTTCTGTAGCTCGCACGTCATTGTCTCATTCTAAATGCACATTGATTTTGAAATCGCAAACCAGCACTAAAAAAGAAAATGATTGGACCGATGACGATTTGGTACCTCTGATAAATCACCAATTACAAAAAGAAATTTCGTTTTCTGAAATTTCTGTGCCTTCAGTTTCGGGTCAAGGTAAAATTAACAAATTGCGCGTTTCTGACGTATACAGTGATTCAGATACTAATTCAGATAGTGAATTTAGAAGTGATGAAACGTGTATTGGAGCTTCAAAATTATCACCAGAAGCATGTCCTGAATCTGAAACTGCTACTGTTCAAGCTGCTACTGTCTTACCAAAAGATATTTGCACTGGTTTGTATGTGCTCGTACAACTGCTCTGCAAAACCGGCAAAAGAACGACTCAATATCGCTATGTGGGGTTGTGTCAGAGCGATATGGATGAAGATGGAGAAGTCAGAGTACAATTTATGACCACGATTGATGGCAAACGTTTCACAAAAATTGTTGGCGACATAGCAGACGTGCAATTTGATGATATAATCGCGAAGTTGGAAGCGCCGGAAAGTAAGACTGACGGAAATAGTGTGTTCATAGAATTTTCGACGAATATTGACGTATTTGAAAAGAAATAAGTAATGTAAGTGACAGAAAAAGTATAATAATAGGAAATAAATATAATTTGATCTCAGATTTAGTTTCTTCATAAGTTAGATTGATGTCTATGTTCACTTAAATTAGACGGGTTGCACCCGCGATAATTTAATGTTGCACCCGCAATTTGTTTAAGCGTTAATAATTCAATTTTTATTATTGTTTTGTTTAGAGTTTTCATTTTTTGTTTTTGATTGTTTATACACCTTGCAAAATATTAAGGTATAACATATTACACGTATCACAATTAACAGAAATGTGAGTATTTTGTATAAGATCTGTAAAGGTAGGGCCAAATCTGTTGCACCCGCAATGGCAGTTTGGACCTTTCTCCTGGCTTTTAAAATAATAATTTAAAATCCTTGTTAACTAATTTAAAGTGAAAATATTAAAATGTAGTCCTTCTAAGACTAATTTCATTAGAAATGTTTTTTATTTAATCACAAGAAACTAAACCATGCGTCTAGATGTTGCACCCGCGATAATGGAATGACCCAGATGTCTTTTCGAAATTTAATTTTAATTCACTAGCTCATAATCACAAAATACTTAACTTAATTTATTAATAATATTTATAAATTGGGCTAAATAGTAGATTGTCCTATTGATGAGGCCCTTCTATGATGATTTTATCCAAATAGAACAAAGAAACCTACTATATTCTATATTTTAAGCAGTTGAAACAATAAAGGACGAGTATTTTAATATTCGGTAATAAATTTATATTAATAATGTGTAATAAATTGTTAATTTTATGATGGAAAGGTAAGTAATGAAAAAAATGTTCATGAATCAATTCCCGATTGTCACCGGTTTGTCCCCCCGGTGACATGCGGGAATGACCCGATAAATTTCTTAGCCTTAATGCCTATGCTCTGATGCTCTACATCTTTAGATAAGGCTTTTCATAAAACAGAAGAAGTTTAACTCATGTTAATTGGTATTCTTAATATATGTTTCACACTTTTTAGATAAAATGATATAAATTAGAACAACTGTGAACAGATTGAAGTCGTATATATATATCACTTCTTTTTTCCAAGTGGTCTAAAATAAAGAGTTAAAGATCTACAAAGTATTGCTATACATTATAATATATCATTAGTCGATGGACACTTCTAAAGTGGTGAAATATATCCCTCCAAAAAAGCTAAAGAGCTTATAAAAAAGAGAGTAACAAATTAAAAACTTTACTTTTTATATTAAAATAGAGAGTAAAATACCTAAAAGTGTTGCTATAAATAATAATGTATTGTCAGTTTTAAGTTTAAAGCACATTCGATGGACACTTTTAAAGTGTTGAAATATATCCCTCCCCAAAATAGCTAAAACAGAAGTGAAGAGCCAAAAAAAAGAGAGTAGGAAAAAAACTTTAATAAATCACCAATTTTGCATATACAGCTCATTTGTCAAAAATAACAGATATACTTATTAGAGATACCCACAATGACAGTGTTAACCGGTCCGGGAGTGGATTAGCTGGTAGACTAAAAACCCGGCCTAATCGAATAGCGATGCACCTTCAACATCTATGATGTCTACAGGCTACGGCTGTCTCTTACCGTCAGGAAAGCCGTGTGCTTGTTTGTAGTCTTATCTCACAAAAGTTCAGGTAAGAAATATCTACACGTCGCCTATGGATACAGAAGATAGTAAGCATGTTGATGTGTAATGCAATGGGATGTCCATTGGGATGGCTTGTCCGCCATGTCAGTTCACGGTCAAGGACAAAATACACAAGTGTGTACTTGATGGTATACAAATATACACATTGGCATAACGATATTAGTACGTGGTAGAGTGCTAGCCAGCAGATCACCTGCTTCACCTATTCCTGCTACCATAGCGTCAGTCAGCATTTTTCCTAGTGTTGGTCCGGGCTCCTTTGCATTCCATTTATGTAATTTATTTACAAGTATTTAATTCTATACTAAAAAAATAATTTTACATGTTATTATAGACAATGTGTTTGTATTTAGTCATGTCATTTTCCGCCGTGTTGGTCCGGGCTCCTTTGCAAAATTGACCATCTGCCTTTCTGCCAGGCAGCTCGTAAAAGGCGAGCATAGGCTCACCGTCACTAATACCGTGACACAGCGACGCAACGATTCTTACGGATTGGTACCATCGCCTTACCTATTCCTGCCGCCATAACGACAGTGATTGCCGTTAACGTGTTCCGGTTCGGATGAAGCTGGTAAACTTACTCAAAGCCTAACGTCCCGGTCTCAAGTTGGCAACGCATAATTACCACCTTTAGTGTCTCAAGATAGCGTGAATATCTTACCACCAGGAAATCCGACTTCTTGTTTGCCTGCCTTTGTTTGTTGCTCTCTTGTAACATAGAAAGAGACTTTGATACCAATTAGTTGAAAGTGATCGCAAATCTCCACCACCTAGAACTATATTAATATTAAATCTTACAAAATATGTCGGATGCTATAGATCCGAATTATTTCACCGGTCCAGAGAATTCTTTATTTTTAGTCTCGATTCCATGCTCCAGATTGCAAGCTATAAATAAAAAAGAAATTTATATGATCTGACGCAGCACCAAGTGCTGTAACAAATGGTTTTTTTACGAACATTAAGATAAGACAGATTAGCTGATATATAGCTGTAAGATAAACTTGCAGTTAAAAATAAAACTCTTTTATTTTATTTTTACTTGCTATTTACCCGCGACTTTGTCGGAATACAATTAATTACTTTAAATTTCATACAGAGTTTCATCCAACATCACACTCCACTGGGGGTTGATTTTAGAAAAGTAAGCAGTATATTTTCGCACTTGGGTTTATAACATGCATACTAAGTTTCATCAAAATCAGTATTGTGAATTAGCTGTGAAAGATTAACAGATAGACAAACAGACTTTCGAATTTATTAGTATGGATTAGCTCAGAACTTCGCTTGAGCATTAAAGTTGAGTTGAAATATAGGAATGAAAATTAGCCTATGCCCATTTCTAATATTTGATTTTTAGTATTCGTCATAATCGGTTAATCGTCTTAACGTTAAATTGAACCATACATACAAACTTTTTTTTCATACATACAAATACATATACCTATTTACTATTTAATTTGTAATGTTAAGAAGGATTTATAAACTAATGCTTTCGGAGAACGTGTAAGTTAAGAAAACTATAGGAGACTTGTCATTGTAGAAGAAAAAATATTATTGATTCAACCACCTTTCAACCAAATTTTACGGAATTGTTTCTTATGCCGAAGATTTCTGAAGATTTCCTAAAAATGTTGTGAAAGTTTAATCCGCCATTTCAGACTTCTATTTTATTTATTTTATATTCTAATAGAGATTTTGAATATTAAATAGTTATTGATGTTTGTGGACAAATTACTCGACAAATTTCCAGTGTTGGTCCGGTTTCCCTTGCAGAATAGACCGTCTTTCTTCCTGCAAGGCAGCTTATAAAAGGCGAGCATAGGCTTACCGTCAGTAACATCGTGACCGACCCTGACTAGGTGGTAGAGTTTCGAAGCGACTCACCCGGATTGGTACCAGCGCCTTACCTATTCCTGCCGCCATAACGTCACGACGTGTTCCGGTTTGGAGGGTAACGTAGCCCGTAAACTTACTTTTGCTCGAGGCCTCAGGTTGGCAACGCACCATCTTTGGTGTCTCTATGTGGCGTGAATTTCTTACCATCAGGAAATCCAAACCAGATTAAATAATAATCAACAAATATTGTTTTGTTTCAGGCTGATGAGCTCCCACCAGAACAAATTGCCGGTGAGTATTGCACACTAAACCGGTAGCAGTAGTTTAGTACCTACATTAAGGAAAACATTTTATTTTCGCTTCAAAATAAGTAGATACGTACAACTTGTATCCCTCGTTGCCGTCAAATCTCACTCAATGAGCCTGGGGTAAGGCGTAATGATGCCACAGGTAAAGCTATTATTTTTTAAAATAAACTATGTATAAAAAGAAAAAGGAATATTTTTAACAATAGAAGAGGCAGAATGACCAAAAGTTTTAGCCTGTATTAAAGAAACAAATAAAAAAAACATTATCTGATGGAAGCGCTATCTAGTTCTAGTTTAATGAACTATCTTTAGCACTAAATAGCATTTGAAGCACTAGGTTGTTAGATGAGACTTAACTAGAGTTCTATAATTAGTGCAGATGGCGCTGAATCTGCTACAAAGTCTGCAAAGCTGTTGATTTTGTTAATTTGTCAAAAGTTTTCCTACTGTATTTTTGGAAATTACGAGTTTTTAAAAAAGACTGTTATAATACAACCAAAATAAAATTGCATGTATTATTAATTATGCGTCGCCAACTTAAGGCCAGTGATTAATTTTAATTATTTTTTGTAATAGGATTTTATTTAAGCGATAGGATTATTAAAGTTAAAAATGCAGTTGTAGACAGAAAAAATCTCGTCGTCTGCTGAAATCCAAAAACACAATGGCCGCTGACTTCATATTTGCCACGGGACGTCCACCATAAATCTGTTTCCACTAAATTTCGTGTAGTTTAATTAATCATTAATTAAACTATTTAGGAAATTTACGAGTCTTGTGAAACTATGATTTATTTCTTTTAACGCCGATTTATCTTTTTGATCTAAATATTTTGGTGTTTAAAGAAACACAACTACATTTTTTTTGAGTTTAGAAGACAAACAAGAAAATGGTTTACTGATATTAGAACCTATTGTGTACACCAAAGAAGGAAAAGGTGAGTTCCAAACTAAACATGGGGTGTTTGTGAGTAAGGGTGATTTAGTTTACTGGCTAACCTACCATTTATATCGGAATAAGTCTGTAGCGAGCACTGACACTATGGCGGCAGGAATCAAGAGATCCATATAAACAATAATTTTATACAATAACTTTTCGCAATAATTTACCAGCATGTCGGTCACGGTATTCGTAACAAATGAACTGCCGTTCGCCACATTTTAAGAGCTAATTAGAAAAATAGCAACTAGCCAATTGACTTTCAATAAACTCTTTTTTTTGTTTTGGTAAATGACAATAAACATTCTATTCTATTCTTGTTTTTTTTTTCAAATATTGCCATTTTACTCGGTCACCGCATCACGCGTGAAGGGTTGTGTTATTTTTGATAATTTTTTTTTAAATAAAAATTCCTTATTCATTGTTAGGATATTACAATATCTATCTGCTCAGCTAGTATTCAATATTTTCCAAAGTCTAACAAAAGTAGGTACAACATTGAACTATCTGGTAGGTAAAATTTGTTAAAGGTCCTAATTTATTCTTTCGTTCAAGAGAACTACTTGAACTGATCGGAAAATTGACAAAGTGCCTAAGTTTAACCCTGCGTTTACAACCATTTCTATTGCAAATTTCATAAAAAATCGATTTAGCCGAGAAAAAGATAACAGGCAGATTAAAGTTTTTACCCATTCCAAAAAAGTGCGCAAAGCCGCTAAAGAAGTTTTCACCTCAAAAACAAATTCCGTTTAGTGTACCGTTTACTATATACATAAAAATATCAAAAACAGAATACATCTATCAAACTTACAAAATTTCTACAGTGTAGTAAATCATTTGGAAAAAAGTGGCTCTGAAATACGGACGGACAAACGGACATCTCAACTCTTTAAGGGCTCCGTTTTAGCCGATTCGATTACGGAACCCTAAAATTCAGTTTGGAATAATAATTTCGGTATTAATAGTTGAGTCTAATTTTACAATTTATAAAAATAAACATAAAAAGCGGTAACTTAATGCCCATGTCCGCGTCGAAAGCTCGCGAAGACAGTTCGGGAAACAACTGCCTATTGCTGCTGTCATGTCCGCAGACTGACAGCTACGACACTCGACAGCACTGCTGCTACCTCTCAAGAAAGTTTACCAAAATTAATGAATGTTTTAGGTTAATCCAAAGAATATAAATACTCTTTAACAAGAGGGTTAATCATTTTAGAGAAAGAGAAGATTCTCAATTAGAATATAAGTTATTTCGTTCTTATTGTTTGTTTGTTTGTTATATGATGCTACGCTATTATTATTTTTTAAAGATTGGTCATATTTTGCGATTGCAATCCTGTACAAATTTGGTGAATACTTAGTAATGGGTATAATAACCCCCACCTTTAAGAGAGGGGTGTTTTATGTTTAACGTGTATGTGTGAATTTGTGCCTCTGTCTGTGGCATCATAACTGTTAAGCGGATGGACCGATTTTGATGTTATTTTTTTGTATGAAAGCTAACGTAATCGAGGTAGTTATTAGATATAATTATTACATAAAGCTTTTGTCAGGGATTATTGAAAATTTAAATTGAATACAACATGAAATTTGAAGTAGATTTGTTCAGTGTTACAGCGTTTAAATTATAGCTTCTACTAGACGGATTTTGATAAAATATGTCTTGACTTTAATGATCCCATATTTAGAGATTCACATCTACCTGAAATCATGAGGCTTCCTTTGTACACCAGAATTACCGGCGAAATGTTATGACTGAAAAAACCCCTTTAACAACTATATCCACTTTACCATTATACCCACCATAAAAGCTTTTATGGCAGTATTTTTTAGGCAATTGGAAGGTAAACGATGGCGATAGATAAACAATGTGGTTATTTATTGTGTATTGCATATCTAAGGCTAGGATAGTAATTGCTACACCTAAAGCATGAATAAGCTTATTGGCTACACTATTCTCCAATCTAGATCCTATCAGTGACTGTGATTCTATAGTAGTAGAAAAAGGTAAGTTAGGAACAGTTCCTTTAAAACATAAACGAAAAAAAAAAATGCATAAAATACTAACCCCTTTTTTAAAGTCGTTCAAAGCCCTTTTTATCTTGTAAAACAAAAGCTACTTATTTTTCTTCCAATTTCTTATTGATTTCGTCCAAATAGAAGGTAATACGCTCAATTGAAAATATCATAGGGGATTGTTATTTTAGCTTCATGTGGCAAGCGCTTCGCCACTACCACGATTGGATTGAAGCCAAATTAAGTGTGAAATTCGGATGGTAGGTAAATAATAGTTTTGTTTATGTTGTAGTGACTAAATATGTCGCCATTTTATGTGCATTATTAGGAATGGTTGCTACATGAACATTTTTTTTTTGAAAACGACTAATGTATTGCCAATCTTGCGGTTTTTACGACTTCACCGGGGTTTAAGGGGTATTACAATTTTGACGTGTATGTGTCTATAGCATCCTAACTCCTGAATGAACAAACCGACTTCGATGCAGTTTTGTTGTTGAAAAGCTGACTTATTAATTGAAATGATTTTTTAAATGTTAAATGACAAAAGGTGTCTGGGTTACTATTTTTCATTTATGCTACTAAATAATGATAAAAAATGTCGTGACATAGTTTCTACACTGTTTGTCGTCGGTCCTTGGTGGAATTCCATTCTTGAAACAGTTTATTCACAAGACTTGTACTTTCTACAAAATCATTTTTTGTTTTTATAGTTTAGTCAACCGGTTTCGCTATACAAGCATCACCAGGGCTATATAACAACTGAAGTTTTGCTGAAAATAATTTAATTTTAATTTTATTTAAATATATTGCGGAAATTAATTAGATTAAATTAAAATATACTGTGGAAAGTACGCGTGTTGTAAATAAATTGTGTCATGATATATATTAAAATATTGCTAAAAGTAAGTATCTTTATGTGTTTATTCTAAAAAACGTTTCTCAAAATGTTTACAGTTTAATTCGCTGAAATAACCTTAATATTGTTTTTATTATATGTAACGGTTTTAAGAATAAGGATTTTGTAATTACTATTTTTTTAGATTGATAATAATTTGTGATAGACGTAATATTTATAGAATAAACATCCATTAAATGTTTGCTAGTTTTGTTTGTAATACGTGTTAAAAGATCTTAATCCTGAAGTTTTTCCGATAAGCTGTTTGTTATTTGGTAACATAACATCGGGGATTGATGTTTGGGTTGAGTGGCGGGGCCTGCGTGCCACGCTTGGCTTCAAGCCAAATTTAGCGTAGAAATCAAACAGAGTGTATTAATGTCCATTGTTTAGATTAAAGTTACTCGAATTACGGCCATGACGAGGCGATTTTTAAATTTTTCATGATTTTAATATAATCAGGGAAATCACTGATATAATATCTTGTTTCTGGGAGTAATACATAATAGATAGAAAATTACGGATGTGCAGTATTCTAACTATAGTATTAAATTTATTGTTTATAGTATTTTAAATGTGACGAAAATAATTTTATGTATAAAATTTTAATGTCACAATGGTAGTTACCGTACTCCTCCGAAACGACTTGTCCGATTCTCATGAAATTTTGTGAGCAAATTGAGTAGGTCTGAGAATTGGACAAAATCTACTTTTCATACCCCTAAGTGTTAAGGTTACTCATCCCAATTTTTTTAATGTCTGCCGGGTCAGCCAGTTGTAATATATATTTTCACATCTACAGCTTCATATAACTTAATAAGAGCTGGATTTTTTTATCGTGATGGTCGGGGTCCTCTGTGTAGAAAAGACGAGACAGTAAAAACCAGTCACCAGCCATCCCCATAGAGAGTTGTGAAGAAACAAGCCCAGGTAGAGATCCGCCGCTTTACCTATTTCTACCTCCATAATGATACAAACATATTTCGGCCCAGAGGGAAAGGCAGCCTGTAAACTTGCACTTCCAGCAGGCCTGACATTTCGACCACACGAAAGCGACACACCTATATCATGGCTCTATAGACCATGGTTGTTGTTTATCATTAGGATAGCCATAGCTTTTCATCCGTAATACTACACCTGCAAAATAAATAAATATACAGTAGTACTATTTAAATTACGCGCTTCGGCTATATTCGTCAAGCTTTGGCAATCCGAATGCATTTTAAAGATATCTGTGTGTTATTACACATAATTAATCATTTCGCTTAAATTTAGATTAGGTCAGCCAAATAAAAAATAAAAGTATAAATTTTGTAAAGAGTGAAAAGTGTAACCGAAGCGCACAATTTAAATAGTAGTATTGTAAATCACTATTTTAATTTTTTTTAACAAATAAAAAAAAATCAAATCATCTAGTAAAGAGATGAGATAAAACGTTGTACTATCACTGGTATGGTACAGGTGAACAAAGTTTTTCTCCTATTTAGATATAATTGTTTTTTTTTAATAATAAATGTTATTGTTAAGAAAACCAAACTGCTAATAACCATTTTTTGAAGCTGAAAATAAACTGTCGGTTACATGATTCATCCCTCGTTAAAAAGTTAATCCGACATAGTTTATAGTAACGAGAGTAAACAGTTACGTGCAACTATGATTAGTTTAGTATTAGCAAACCATTACAAAGCTTTAAATAGCCGATGTAGGTGACCGTATCGCCTCATGCACACTAGATTTTTCCGCCGTCTTTTATCTGATACTAGCGGCCAGCCCCGGCTTCGAACGGTTATGAAATATACATATAAACCTTCTTCTTTAATCACTTTGTATATTTAAAAAAAGCATCAAAATCCGTTTCGTGGTTTTAAAGATTTAAGCATATAAATGGACATAGGGACAGAAGAAGCGAATTTTTTTATACTCATTTATAGTCTCATTTTTCAGTGACTGAAAAATACTTTATTTTCGTTATTGGCGTGCATAAGTAAATAAAAAAACACAAACGTGTAATTGAAAATCCACTTAGATTTTGAACAAACAGTTCACAAAACATAAATTAAATATATAGGAATAGAAGAAATCGTAGAAATTGGTACAACCAGTAAAAGTTCTCATGTAGGTACGCGGAAAAAAACAAACAGTTGAATTCAGAACCACATCGAAAAAGTCGCTTCTTTTTTTTCTGTACTTAACGATTTTGATGACTTAGCTAAAATCTGATATAGATTCATTAAAACTTCATCAAATTCTAACCGCTTTTTTTTATTTTACACAGTGCTTAAATTGTATTTACTACGTGCTATGTACAGAGGAAGCGACTTTGTTTTATACTTACTATGTAGTGAAGCTAACTGCTCTTCTGAGGGTAAAAGCGTACCGTGGATTACAAACATAATAGGTGTTTTAAGTGCGATGATGTCCAATGGCCGGCTACCCTACTAGTACTTACAACTACTCCCTACTTATAACTGACTTACATACATACATATCAACACACCCAGTCCATTACGGATTAGATAGAGTGCATCTAATGTCAAATCTCACGATCCTTGCAGACCTTTCTGGCTTCCTCCACATTTATTACTCTTTTTATATATGAGTTTCGACGGTTCGCCGGATCTTCTCAGTGTGTGGCCGCGTTTCGATCCATATGGTTCAAGTGAATAAAGATATTTCTGATTCTGATTATAAGCACATCGATTTTGGAGAATCTTGACTCTTAAACTGACTTCAGTTTAAATAACTAAGTTAAATACGTACATGAAAAAAATGTATTTTCCTCGTTTTTTACTTGGGATCCTATTATTAGATCCAGAATCGGTAGCAATGGGACCACCTCGGAAGTGTGCTCTTTCAAATAACATAATATTTTTAATAATGACGGAGAAAATTATTAAAATGCAAAAAATAGCAGTGGAACGTAATATAATCTCTTCCTTTTCTTCCAAGTCGGTTACTAATACTGTCTTTTTGGCGCGAGGAAAAGGCGAGGCGGCAGATCCCTACCCAGGCGAATTGTTTCATAGCACTTTACCACCATTTGTTTAGTTTGCCAATGGCCATTGAAAACTATGCTTGATACCAACGAATTGCCTGGCAGAGAGGCTTTATTCTACACAGAGGACTCCGCCTAATTTGCGAAAAAATATTATTAGATTTTTTCGTAAAAAGATAGCGTGCAAGCAAATTGATTTCCTTACTGTAACAGACCCCTTTCTCCATGCCCATATCCCCGAAGAGGTAGGCAGTGGCACAACCAGGACACCCACGACTAGCCGAAGATACTAAGTCCCACAATGTGATAGGTGACAAGCCCATCGCTAATCGGGCGCATATCCTATCCCGTACAACATTTTTTTTATTAGAAAATTGGAAAAACCTAATTTTCTGTTTGTTGCCCGACCCGGGATTCGAACCCGGGACTTTATGCAGTCAAATCCAACAACTGAACCGCTAGACCACAGAGGCGACAACAGACCCCTTTCAAAAATAAAAACCTTCTAAATTTTACTTCAAATCATGTTTGTGTGTAACCTAACTTTTTTTGATTAACTAGTTTCGATCTCTCTTGATGAGATAATTTGATGTAAGGTTGGTAAGAAACAACCATCGCTAATATACACATAGACCATCTACGCTATATTCTAACTGGGACTTCGTCACGTGCAAGTCAATCCATTAAGGCCCATACTTAGTCAGCCAGTAGAGCCAATCACTGCACTCCCCTGTTCCATGATTACTATGAAATATTGCGCTCTAAAGTAAATGTCTTAAGCGAGAAATCACTATTTTTGACACTATAAAAGTAATTTGGAAAAAAGAATAAAAACTGAAACACTTATCTTTTAGTTATAGTACTTATCTATGTTTATGTTAAATCTGGTGTCGATATTTTCATAATTGAAGTAGACAGTTGGGTTTTGCTTTCAAAAAAGGGTTAATTTTTGATTTTTTTCTATCAAGCAAAGTGAAATGAATCGTGTTTTGGAAACACTAGTCTTATAAAGGATATTAATGTTAATCTTGTGTATTTTTGTCACCAAGATCCGTGATTGCTTTGTATGAAAAAAACATTATACTGCTGACGTATTTTAGCATACATGGACCCTTAATCTATCTTCAACACTTGTTGCACAGTCATCTACCGCCTAGTTACAATTGACCATACTAGTAGAAAGATACAGAAATCTTAATTATTTAGAGTTGTCATATTCCGGGTATGAGTATTGAACTTTTCTTCTTTTATAAAAAAAATCTATCAACCCTTCCCAGATTTGCATGGAAAGCCAAACTTATATTTTATTATACATATAAAACTTAATCTTGGCTCATTCTATTTGTTAAAAAAACCGCATCAATTTTTTTTATTGAAGTGAAAACTTCTTCAGGCGCGTTGAGCATTTTGGTAGAGGGTTAAAATCCTTGGTTCGCGTCACCGACATGCTAATGATAATAGTATATCTATAGCTATGCAGAGCCAGACTAGCGCACGCGCAGTAGCCTGTGTACACGTATACACTAATACGTCGACTATTTCTGACTGATTATTTTTTCAACCACTTTGTATTTATATTTTGTTCATGATTTGTTTAACCCATCATATGTAACTAATAAATAAAACATAAAAAATTTCATATAATTTTTGCATATAGTTTTAATTACTCTCAACTTAATAGTTCCGTTTTCACTTCTATCGGCAGTCCCACGACTGCTACTGTTTTTTTTTTTATTTTTAAGCATACAGAGGAATTGACATCGGAATACGACTTTTTTATACTACGAGTATGTAATTATGATGATCTTTATTCATTGTTTCCATATGTGATAGCATCACGCGTGAATGGATTTATCAGTTGTACCTACTATCCTTTTTTGTTTTTCAATTTGCATAACATTTAAGATAGGACAATGTCGGTCGGCTTAGCTAGTCTCTTGTAATAATCATAATTACTACTTATTACTACTTTAGTTTAAATATCATGTATTGTTTTCTTAACGTTAAGACCGCCTTTGTGAACCAGAAGTTAAATATTAATCATATTTTGAGTACAAAGTTATCGCCTCTGTGGTCTAACGGTCCAGGTGTCGGACTTGACTTCACGAGGTCCCGCGTTCGAATTCCGGGTCGGGCAACAAAAAGAAAATGGGGTTTTTCCAATGTTCTACTAAAAAAATGTTGCTCGGGATTGGATATGTGCCCGGTTGGCGATAGGCTTTCCACCTATCACATTGTGGGACTTAGTGTCTTCGGCTAGTCGTAGGTGACCTGGTTGTGTCTCTGCCTATTTCTTTTCGGGGCTATAGGCGTGAAGATATCATTGTGATACTACAGTGATTGTTATGGCATAAAGTTTATTCATTTATTTAAAAATGTTGTAGGTTATCTTTTCAAGTTTTTGTCAAAAATGTTGCCTTGCGAGCAAAACCACGGACTTAGATAAGCTATTTATAAATTGGTAACAGCAAATGTTAAGCTTGAAATATTATTATATGCTGTCATAAAATTATAATCCAGACAACAGTAAATATTCATCCGGCTGTTAAAACTTTGTTGTTATTTTGGGAGGTTGACGCATTTTCCTAAAATAATATCGCATTTTCAAAGGAAACAACACACGAAAAGCCACTTATATATTTTAATCAATATTTATGTCGTCGTAAAGATTTTGGTGATATATTTATATGTCAAATGATATATATGTTTTAGTTGTTAATCTAAGTTGAAATATGACTTTTCTTTATTTTTTCATTGCTAGTAGTTTTTTGTATGATGTTTTATAGTTTTGGTTTTACTAAACTTTGTAGTTTTCTTTTGTATGGATTTTTAGTACTACACTTATTTTGTACGTAACTTCTAATTATATTATTTAGGAACCTTATTGTACTCAAATAAAAATTCTGAGTACAAAAAGGCGAACTTAATGCTGTATGCATTTTTCTTACGGCTAATATTAATAACCTACCTACAACAAGAGATTGAGCTATTTTAGACCAGTTGCCAATTAACCACTGATATTTTTATTGACTAACAAAATTATCTGAGCAACAAAACTCTTGTAGACCTATCTCTATTTGTATCAATATCAACTTTTAGTCAACCTTTAGGCTAACAGACATCAAATATGTAGGTGCCGCTTAGTTCAAAAAACATAAATTAAAGCACATATATTTGAAAAAAAAGTATCTTCAAGCCCATATCCCCGAAGTGGTAGGCAGAAGCACAACCAGGGCTCCCACGACTAGCCGAAGGCACTAAGTCCCACAATGTGATAGGTGGCAAGCCTATCGCCAGCCGGGCACATTTCCAATCCCGACCAACATTTTCTTTTATTAGAAAATTGGACAAATCCAATTTTCTTTTTGTTGGCCGACCCGGGATTCGAACCCGAGACCTCATGCAGTCAAGTTCAACACCCGGACAGCTAGATCACAGAGGCGACTTACCACATATATTTGAAGTTTAAGAATATCACTCCATACTCAATACACAACACACCACACATAAATACGGTAATTAAACAATGTGTAACCACAAATATAATAAAAAATGTTACTGATATATAGATAGTTACTGGTACATATTATATTACATACATATAAAAGCAATAAATAATGAACAAACACTAAGATGTAATGATGACTCTAGCAAGCTTACTTACTTACTCTACAAGCTACTTTTAAGTATAACTCAGAAACCATTATAAATGTTTGAAGTGAAACTTTTTTATCGGGGTTGGAAAAAATTTTAGTGTAACATTTTTTCGTTACGCGTCACATTTTTACGTTACGCGCCATCTTTTTCTTATTCCTACTATTAATGGAAAATAAAAGAATTTGTTTTTATGTCTATGATAACAAAAACCTTTTATTAAACTTTATATAATCTAACTTTATTTAACCAATTTCTGTAAAGTTGCACATAGTAAATTATTTTTTGAAAAATAACGTTTTACTTGTTACGAGTGTACGCTAGTAAACGCACACATTTTTTTATCTACCATTGTGTTGTGTATTTTTTTACGTAATGTTAAGTACATAATACTTAGGGGTATAAGGAAATCCTGTTTTTAAAATTACCAAAATTATGTAAATTTGTAGTGTTCATCAGTGACCAGTAACTGTTATTTTTAATAGGTATCTTTTAATTTTTCCGTTGTCAACCAACAAGATCTAAAAAATAAAGAAAATTTCGTTTGACAAGTTACATATACATAGAAATACTTAAATAGATACCAGACTAAATTTAATAAACAATCTGATATTCATTTTACATAAATCCATGTTTTTTATTTATCTAAACGCAGTGAAACATTAAGTTGTTGTTAGAATATGGCGAGTGGATAATTTACCATGCTTAAAAACAAAAAATAAATCATAATGATTATTGTTATTAATTTATTGCTTATTATTTTCACAATCTAAGTCATGTTTAAAATAAAGTACACAAACGTCAATTTTCTGCTTTTGTTCGTTTTCGTTTGCTTTTATTTGCATGGTCTGTACCCAGCACTAAATTGTCGTCATACGGTCTAGTGGGTGTTAGGTAGATATTCATAAACTATAATATTAAAATCACTAATATTATATTTCAGAATTTCGTTCTATCGTTATATAGTTTTTTTACAATCAAAGTCGTGTTTTAAGTGCTATTAGTAGACACACTAAAATTTATCTAATAAACTTACAAGAAGTTATATTCGTGTATCTTTGAGACAACCGCGACTTGGCAAGTGTATCAAAGATATACAAATCTTAATGATTTAGATATGAATAACTGGAAAAATATTATTTTTGCCGGCAAAAGTGTTTAGGTGCCAAATTATCAATGGACAGCTGCACGCAGGATAAACTTAACCTTTCTATAATAAACGACTCAAAATATAAATGTTACAAAACTTATTACAATCTTTATGTTATCCAGAATAAATTAAATCACACATTTCTGAAAATAAATATAGCTTTTACAAAATATGAGGTATTTTAAAAGCTTTTAACTGCTTCTGTTAGTTAATGAGTGAGATCAAAACACGGGAGTCAGTTTTAGCTATTTAGTGTTTTAAAATAACTATAGATAACAGTGAAATGTCTACATAAGGCCCTTCTACATGAACGTAATTTTGCTTTCCATGACGTGACCTTAGTGATAACTTTTCTGTTTTTATCTGTAGATTGTGTTTTAGCTACACGAATTAAATTCACCCACCATCAAGCTCGCAAACTAGCCGAGTCGTCTTTCCTGGCGAGAAATCGTACTCGTGAACAACACACTTGTATAGTGTTATGAAAATTGATTAAATTTATTATATATGTATGAGTATAGTGTAGCCAAGAATTTGTACAAAAAGTGAACTTTGCTTTGGTAGTTTTAAAGGCAACTAATGATAAAAAACAACTAAAATAAAATACTTGAAGCGTTGGTTAAAAATTATACTGCTTTTTAACCTGTTCACGACCCTTGGATTTGAATTAAATATTTTCATTTTAAGCTCGCATGCGCACTGAAGCATTTGTTATTCCTAATTGGAAAAATTCGGATATTTTTGATTCCTAAAACATTTTCCAGATTGTCCAGATCGGTGCAACCCCTTTGCATATTCATAATATGTTCTAAACGTAACTTCTTACCTCTCATATGTTTCGTTGTAACTGGCAGAATTAGGTACTTTTATTAGGTACCGCCTTAAGCCTCTTTGGCCTAAGACCCTAGCTAGAAGCTAATAACGCAAATATTTGAATGAAAGAATATATTTTAAGCCCCGACTAAAAAAGCGATAAGTATACCCGATACGATAAGTATGACTTGTGTATGTGTGTTTGTGTTTATTTGTCTGTCTGAGGCTTAATTACTTTTGAACGGATGGATTGATTTCGATACGGATTTTTTATTTTTAAATCTAACGTAACAGAGACTGTTCTTAGCCTTACATGTAAGTTTTGTTGGAGTTTAGTTTTTTGTGTCTTTTGCAAGTTCTTAGGTTAAATTAAATTACGAGTTAAACTGTCAAATGGAAGGTGATTTAAACCAGGGTTAAATATAAAGAAGCATACTCCAAGTTATATAGTTAGCCCACGAACTTTGCAAGTAGCCTTTATTACTATTATATGAAGAATCTGTGTTGTACGAAACACATATAAACTGTAGTAGGTACATTTGTTGTTTAATAAAACTTAAAAAGGAAACCTGTAAAAAAGAGTTTTATCTATGCAAGTAAGTCTTTGTAGTGTTAATTACAATTTGATTAGTCTTTAAATATGGAATTATCTAAATTAAATATTTTAATCACATTTTTTATATTTTGTAATTTTGTATTAAAAAGTACGCCCTTTTACTTTCTCCATCTCCCTCTTTGGTCTGTGGTCTAGTGATCGGACTTGAATTCTTGAGGTCCCGGGTTCGAACCCCGGGATGGGCAACAAAACTATCTAGAAAATGTGTATTTTCAATTTTTCTAGTAAAAATAACTAGAAACTAGAACTAAAGAAAAAGGCTAATTTCGATCATTAATCCTTAATTGAATTTTGTTCATAATAATTGTGTCCTATTATCTAAATTTTAAAATTACAGCAATTTGTAATTCAGTACAATGTAGGTACAATAATTCGAACACACAGAAATCATAATAAAAGCTTTTTTACATCACGAGTAAATAGCAACTGTGTATTTAAAATATCGAAATGATTCAGACGAGACTGACTTTTAATTTTTATATTTAGCTGGAGGCTGGAGATGACGCACGAACTACACTGAAATAAAACTTGAATACAGATTATAGCTTTAGTATTTAATCTGTGCAAAATTTTTAATGAGTCTAGGAAAAGACGACGAATCACTTAAGGCTGAAAATATCTGTGCTATTTTTCTTTTATTTAATTGGATATTAGTTTCTTCAACAGTTATGTACGTACGATAATTTGAAATAGCATATAGGTACCTAAGTAATAGAATTTGATAAAACGCTTTAAGATTTTAGATTGGCATTCCATGCTTTGATGAATAAAAACCCTGGCACTGTTGATTCATACGTGTCTTTATACTGTGTTCATACTGTGACTTTATACGGTGCGGTAACAAAACAGTCAAACTGAAATTCATAAAAAGTAATTATGTACACCTCGTGATGGTCCGGGCTCTTTTGTAGAATAGGCCCGCTGCCCTCCTGCAGCCGGCAGCTCGTAAAAGGCGAGCATAGGCTTACTGTCACTAACACCGTCACATCTGACTAGGTGGTAGAGTTTCGCAGCGACTCGCCCGGATTGGTACCACCGCCTTACTTATTCCTGCCGCCATAATGTCAGCGCTTGCCGTTGAGGTGTTCCGGTTCGGAGGTTAAGGTAGCCGATAAACATACTTTTACGTGAGGTCTAACATCTTGGCTTCAGGTTGTCTCTGGTGGCGTGAATTTTTACCATCAGAAAATCCAACTCCTTGCTTGCCTTAGAATATCATTAAAAAAAGACCAACAAAAAAATATTTATACCACTTTTATCGAGATATCCAGTGTTGCCCTACTACGTTACTCCACAAGGAATAAGAGAAGATGATTCCATGAAGATTAATTTCGTTGGCCGGGTTGCTAGTGTACACGACTAATTTCACCGAATGTTTGATTCCCGACGGTGGCAGACACTATTAGTTTTATTGGCTAGTAATTTGTTAGATTAAAAATATTTTTGTTCGTAATTTGGCGATTAATTGGCTTTGTTTGGCGATAACATCGCCTTTTTGCCCGACTCGAAAAAAAGAGGAGGTTCCAATTCAACTTTATTTTTTATACGTTAGTTACGTGATTATTCGGCCAATAGTCAACCGATTTTGAAAGTTCGATTTTAAAAAGAGCGTTGATTGAGATTATGAGATGAAGAGATGATTAAGAGATGTTCCCATACTAATTTTATTATCATCCGGTATTGGTTTTAAGTTTTTTTTTATCATTTTCATTGCTTTTAAGATATCCTCCATTTCATTAAAAGAGTGAATTCTGTGAATGAAAGAAATTTAAAAAAAACGGTGCAGTTCGATTCTTGTAGACACAGGCGAACTTATTTTTAAACATTTTTAAATATTTTGTTTGTGCCTGTATGTGTGTGTGTGTCTGTATCATGATTGCAACTCGCTCTAAATCTATTAAACCGATCGCAGCGAAGAGGTTATAGGACACTTTAATCCCGCTCACTAAAGGTGTTCTCGTGGGTGAGGTGTAAAAGTCAAAGTGTTAATTGGGCTATAATTTAATAAGACGTAGTCTGATTCAATTTATTGGTTTTTTAAATTGTAATTTTTTGCTAAGTCACAAATTTAATAGTTTACAAATTCGGCTCGGTCATCGAGTGGTTCTGAGAACCCGGGTTCGATTTGTGGGTCGTGCAATAAAAATCTAGAAAATGTATATTTTCAATTTTCAAAAGTTTGGACATGTGCCCGGTTGGCGATAGGCTTACCACCTATCACACTGTGGGAGTTGGGTTTTTCGGCTAGCTATAGGTGCCCTGGTTATGCCTCCTTCAACGTCTTCATGGATATAGACTTAGAAACCTTTTTTTACAAATTGTAGACATTAATTACAAACAAACATATCACTCAGTATAAAGTGACAAAATAATTGGAAAATACGGAATGAAGAGAAATATTTGAAAGTAGAGGTTATTTTACATATATATACACCTTATATATATCTTCACGCCAATCACCCCAGGAAGGCAGACGTATCAAGTGCTGAGTGCTCGCTGAGACAGTTAGTACTTAATAATACAAACATTTTTATCTATCTTTAAAATCTTCATATTAATGATGTCTTCAATACAAGTAGATAAACATTATTAGCATTATTATGTGTAAATATAATTCAAAAGTACTAGGGGGATGTTAATAAAATGTATATAAGATCTCAGAATAATTTGCAATCTTTCAAAATGATTAAAATACGACAAAATTAGATTCGTTTTTTTCTTAAGGTTTTGGCATTTTCGTTAGCGTTTTGCCATTAGTCACGTAGAAATTTGCATCAACGTATACAAAAAAAAAGTATCTTCACGCCCATATCCCCGAAGAGGTAGGCAGAGGCGCAACCAGGGCACCCACGACTAGCCGAAGACACTAAGTCCCACAATGTGATTGGTAGCAAGCCTATCGCCAACCGGGCACATATCCCGAGCAACGTTTTTTTTTATTTAGAAAATTGGAAACACCAAATTTTCTTTTTGTTTCTCGACCCGGGATTCGAACCCGGGACCTCATGTAGTCAGCCGCTAGACCATATCAAATTTACCAAAATCGGGATTTAATTATAATTAGTTATAAGTCGTCAATATTTTCATGTCAGGGTCTTGGGTAAAGCGGTGGCCTCATTACTCAAGCTTATATTCAGATTCAGCGGCAACGAGGAAATACACGATACTATAATTATTTCATTTGTGCACTTTCACTGAACAAAATGGTACAAAATACCACCAAAATTGAAAAAATGTGTGCGTGTACTAGCGTACACTCGTAAGAAGTGAAGAAGTGAAACTTCTTTATGACGTTATTTTTCAAAAAATAATTTACTATATGCAACTTTACAGAAATTGGTTAAATAAAGTTTATTGCCAATCCCTACTTCGCTGGAGAAAGTATACTTCGAATCACGCGTGGTAGGAATAAGAACAAAGTTGGCGCGTAACGGAAAAATGTGACGCGTAACGAAAAAATGTTACACAAAATTTTTTTCCAACCCCGATAAAGAAGTTTCACTTCAATAATTTCACTAATATAAACACAAAATTCAATAATTATGAAAAAACTTCGACCATCTTTTCTTCCGATCGCGATGGCGCCAAAAACCGTCGGTTTTTTGAAGTTTCGCTTAAATCGTTCCAGGGTAAACTGACAGACCAGAGGTAAACTTAGAGAAAATGCTTTTTTGGCTTTAAGTTCGCCTTTGTACATTTATTTTAATGCAATAAAGGATTAAAATAAGTAATACATTAATTATGTCATAAGAAATGAGATAAATATTCGGTGAAGCAAAATCTAAAGGAATTTGTACCACTTTTATCCTGATATTTAGAGTTGTCCTATATTTCGTTACGTATCTCACGCACACCACACATGCTCCATGCACTCCCGAAATAGCCCCGTTGCACAACTTATTCGCACTGCATCTAGGAGCATTGAACTGGTGTCCTAATCAGACGGTAGCCCGTCTACTGCTCAGTACCACTGCTTTTTCATCAAGTGTAACGCAATTGTTTCTAGTGTAAAGTAATCAGGACAAAAATGAGCCTAAATATTGAGGGTACTTTATTTAATAGTCTATATTTTCATCGTCGGCTTTAGGTGGAATTTCATTCTAGATATTTATTTATATCACTTGTATATTGTGGAAAGTACTGATGTTAAAAAAATGCTATTTAAATTAATATTAAATATGTTTGCAAATTTATAAGTGTCTAAATCAGTGCTCTTTGTTGCAGTCCTTCGTAAGGCGTTTGATGGGTTCGACCACAACCGCTCAGGCAGTATCCCATGTGACTTCGTAGCTGACATCCTTCGAATGATGGGACAGCCATTCAACAAGAAAATCCTTGAAGAACTTATTGAGGAAGTTGACGCTGACAGTGAGTATTAAATGTTAATGATTTATTATATTCTAGAGATATTCTATTCTAGAGATTTCCGTTTTTATTTTATCGGTTTTGATGAAACATAAAAATAAATCTGTGTTTGTATGAAAAGGCTAATGAATGTGAAAGCTAGACAGGTTTGCCAGGATCGTGAGGTCTGGCACTCGATACTCTCTGTATACCCGTGAGGGACTTGGCGTGAAGATATGTATGTATAAAAAGAAATTTTAATAGCATTCTTCAAATATTATCCAAATTTATCTAGCCTTGTCGTAAAGCGACAGTAAACAGACGAGAGAAAAAATATATTGCGAGTTCAAAAGGCCCTAGTAATATCACTGGTTTTTTAACGAGGATGTCTACAACGTGCACAACGCTCTTACAAATTACAAGCCGACCCGGCAAACTTCGTAACGCTTGAAATTAACAGCTACTAACAGTTTGCATTGACTAAAACGTCGTTTTTCCCACTCTCCCAGCAATATTTTCCCAGTTTTTCCTTTCTTAGGTTCTCCTGACACTAACACAATAAAAAGAATTCGTCTATCCGTTCAGACGTTATGCGATGGCCATGCGAAATGTTGATTATTTTTTTATATACCTACATAGATTTATTATCCATTTGACTGGCTGGCTAAACAAATTTTCATACTATTTTCATCCACCGTCATAGTGATTTGGGAGTTGATATTTTTTGAAATAGAAAGTAATGTTTGTGCTCGGATATTGAACTACATGTATATCAAATTTAATCAATAGATATCTGTCTAACAATGTAGGTAGCTGTGCAAGCAAAATTGACAGACAGAAACACTTTTGCATTTAAAATCTAAGTATAAATACTTAGATAGATGATTACTTACCTAAGTATTACTTTTTGTAGATCTGTTCTATCATTGAAGTATGTATTTAAAAAAGATAGAAAATATCATTTGAATGGATGTCTTAATTAAAAAATGTTAATCTTATGAGTTATAAAATAATTTAACTAATTTGTCGTTATCTACATAGTATAAAACAAAGTCGCTTCGTCTGTCCCTATGTCCCTTTGTATGCTTAAATCTTTAAAACTACGCAACGGATTTTAATGCTGTTTTTTTAATAAATAAGGAAGGTTTATTTGTATATTTCGGGTCGGGCCACTAGTAAGAATTAAAAAGCACTTAACTGCAAAAACATGACAATAGAGGTAACACAAATTACCTATGTATTATTAAACTTATCGCGAAACCCCCTTACGTTTTAAATCTTTAACAAATTCACTGGGACCGCCTACAAAAATAAAGCCCCATTTCCATTGGTCGTGGCATTACTCCTGAACGGACAGAAGTTTTGCTAATTATTTTTTGTTTATTATTTATTGGCAGGAGAAGGCACATAAGGGTCCTTCTAAAATAGGTATTTAAATTGTTCAACCGTGTTCAGTGAATCTACTCGAGATAATATCCACACGTAAAATTACACGATTAAAATTACTTTTGAGAGTACTTGTTGTTTATAGAATAAACTCATCTACTAGACTTAGATCAATATTATAAAAACGAAAGGCTAGGAAATATTTGTAGGAAACAAACTTATTTGACACGTTAAAAGCAAGGCTAGTTACTCGATCCATTGATGATTTTAGAAAGTAAAATTAAAGGCATACTTGCAATATGCGCTAAGTTAAATAAAAACAAGTAATTACGTAATTTTAAACATCTATTTCGTTCGTAAACATCTATTTCGGAAGGACCTTATATACAAAATATTCAATTTTCATAGTACAGGACAACGTAGGTATGTCGCGTCATTTTGTATACATTTGCTTCATTGATTAGAATAATAAAAAGACTTTCATTAAAAATTGTATCCCCCTTTCTTTAGGGAGTTATTTATTAAAAAATGTTTGAACTCTGGTCTTAAATATAATATGTTCATATACATCTCCATCGTAACTGACCCAGCGGTTTGGCTAAAAAAGTATAAGACATAGGTTTTCGTATCATAACCTTTAATATTTCTTCTGTGTATTAAATTTGCAATAGTTACATCTGCCCATTAAAATTTTATCATCACAATATTAAAATATTTTTCTTATAATTAAAAAGATCAATTTTATTGCTCTTCGTTATTCTCGCTAAAACTCGAGGACTGCCGTACAGATTTGGCTCATTTTGGATTTGAATTATTAAGTCCAAGGAAAGTTTAAAGATAGGAAAAAAGGAAATATTGCGGACACACTAGGAAAATCTACATTTTAAGTTTTTAGTGTAGAGTATTTCTTACATTATTGGCCCAATTTATTTTCTGAAATGAAATTTGACTTACATTTGGCAATCTTTACAGAATCCGGTCGTCTAGAATTTCCTGAATTCGTAACACTTGCTGCCAAATTCATCGTCGAAGAGGATGCTGAAGCCATGCAAAAAGAATTAAGAGAAGCTTTCAGATTATACGACAAAGAAGGTAGTTTTTTTCATTGTGTTATAAAATTCCTTTCACGAGATTTTCTGATGTTTTTTTTTATTTTTTTTTTAAATTCTTTATTAATAAATAAATATCCCTGGACAAGTTACACAAATTGAACCTAACCCCAAAGTAAGCAAGTTATATGCTTGTGTTATGGGTGTTAGTCAACGATACTAATACATATATTAATACTTAAATAGATACCAGAATAATTTTTATAAACAATAGATTGTCACAGAGATACCAAGGGTACAAATGGTGCATTGCCCAGAGTGTCATCCATCTTAGCATAGATAGGTTTATCGACTACTGCAGAACTCGTCAGTAGTAGTTAGTCGTCGTATGATGGTACAAATAGGTAGTAGTTTAGGCGTTGGTCCTAATCGTAGCGACTTGTCGAAAAACTCATCATTATTGCTATTGTTACATTATATTTTTTAAAAAAGTTAGTTTTTTGACTAGCTTTTATTTGTAAGGGCTATGTCTCGCAGTAAACTTGAGAAGACAAATCAAATAAGTTCCAACGAGATTTCAGGAGTTCCTATGACCACCTTCCACCTTCATCATTATGTCAATTTTCGTGTTCCGCTATAATAGGTAGTTAGTAAACTAACTCACAATAACGTTATAACCACAAGATCAGGTTGGAACGCACCATTTCTACTTATGGCGTCCTTAGGCGTATACCATCATTTACTATTGTTTAATTTATAAGCCCACAAAAAATAGATTTTAGCTAGATATGTTCTTCTATTTTAAAATTAGCACTTTATCACTATAAATTTTAAAGAAAGAAAAAATTTCGCCCCAGACTGGATTCGAATCTTAAACTTTCGCCTCAAGCCAACAAATGCTTTAACTATTTGAGCTACTGAGGATTCAAATCCCAAGCACAGGGTAAGCGCTAAAATAGAGATAAACAAAAGTTATGGTCATTGTAAATATGAAAGAAAGAAAGAAAGAAAATTATTTATTTACGGAATATGTGTGTAAATGAGATGTTACAAAAATATTTAAGTATATCAACATATTCTACCACATTTTGAATTTCTTCTGTAACGATGAACTCGTTTAGTAAATACTTAGAACTGTGTATCTTTAGGATAAAACTACCCGCGTTAACGTTGAAGAAACGAATTTAAAAAATTGTTACAGTCTTGAATCCTCAGTAGCTCAAATGGTCAGAGCACTCGTCGGCTTGAGACGAAAGGTAATAGGTTCAAATACTGTCCAGGGGGGAATTTTTTCTTTATTTAAAATTTGTAGAAATTTAACCCAAGCACAGGTCAAGTGTTTAAATAAAAATACCTTGAGTAGCTGCATTGTGTGTGTTTGAGTTATGTCTTAAGTCAATTCATTGCAGTTGCTCTGCATGACACTTCAAGAAAGTTCAGTCGTACTGATTTGACGCACTTTACGTCTTTGAAGAAAAACATTACTATCAGTACCTACAACCCTTTAAATTATTTTTCCAGCATAAAGTCTTACTCCGCGGTGTAAGACGGAGCCATTAGACAGCGATGCACTTATAACATAAGTGTTATACACAATAAGTTGTGTCTACAGGTGACTGTTGTCACTTATTATAAGGAGAAACGCAATCTGCTTTTATTAAAACAATAAAAAATATAATGGTAAATTCAAACGTTGTTCTGTCTATTTGTTTCTTCTTTAACAATTTTCTCTATTGTAAGCAGTTTTGCGTACTACCTAGAGAGGATGTGATGCATTACTCTTCCGAATAGACTTCCTAATGGTATTTCTGTGATTTCAGGTAATGGTTACATTCCTACATCAAGTTTACGGGAAATTCTCCGTGAGTTGGACGAGCAGTTGACCGATGATGAACTGGATGGTCTCATTCAAGAAATCGACACTGACGGCAGCGGCACAGTAGATTTTGATGGTAATATTTTCTTTAGTATTGAGTATTAAACTCTGATAAGTCCGTTGAGAGACAAGAGAGCATCATTTATTTTACTGACACCGTTACTAAGAATAGGTAGGCTTTTGCGACAATTTGTCCTGACAAGTATCTTCGATTTACTTATTCCTTTCGCTTAATTAATAAAAAAACCAATGCAAAATCAAAATACTAGTCTCAGAATGGTAACGCATCGTCGCCTCATTTGCGGTTTATAGGCGACATGTTTTACCCATGCCATGTGTCACCAATATCGCTTTTCAATAAAACAACTTCCAAATACTCACATTTTAAACGAAGACTGTATAGTTTTACGTATCAATAATAATTTGTTACTGTATAACCTATCGGTTTTGGTTTTAACAGTATCATCAAGGTTAAAACCTAAATTTATGTATTCATCTGTACTGTTCTGTTCAAAATGTACAGTTTCCAAAAATTAGACTGTCTATAAATATAAAAAATCATAAATCATAACCGACACGATAAACGTTTTAGTCGTGTATATAATCGGTAGTAGAGGCAAGAAATATACATTACGACTATTCTGGTACCTACCAAATACGTAAAAAATATCGTAAAAATCGGTCGAGCCGTTTCGAAAGAGTGCGATAACAAACAGCGTGAGACGATACTTTTACGTATTAGACTAGATGTTGGTATTATTATTAGTGAATAAAAGTTATAAGTCCTGCATTGGAAACTCATTTAGATATCAGGACAAAAAGTAGCATAAGTCACTCCATCTCACAACTATCTCATACAAAAAAAATACATACAAAAAATATACAGTTAGGTATGTGGTTAATTTACGACTTGAAAAAAGGACAAACACATTTCTTTAAGATATCGAACAAGCAAACTGCTCTCCTGATGGTAAGAGGTTACAGTGGCCAGTAACAACATATAATATACTTACTAGCTGCCCGTTCCGCCTTCGCTAGGATGGTATTTTTTTTTACCATAAATTGAGATATAAGCTATCCTATCTCTCAAGTTGCATCGAACTGCACATGGTGTGCGCATTTTATTATAATCGGTTAAGTGGTTTAGGAGTCCATTGAGGACAAACATTGTGACACGAGATTTATATATATTAAGATTGTAATTTAAATTAGTAAAGTCATAAATATTATGAGAGAACAAAGAAACTGATTACAAATATATTGTTTCAGAATTCATGGAGATGATGACCGGAGAATGAAGATTTCTGTATTTAATTCTTTATAATTTTCTACGTTTTAATATAAGTCTTAAGTTTATCAAATCTAGGTATTTCGTTCCAACAACTATTCGATAGAAATATTATTACAAAAAATTACAAAAGTATTATTGCGTATTGTAAACAATATTTCTAGTTCAACTGACTGTGTGGCTGAGTACCTTTTATCTACTTTAATAATAAATCTTTTACTGTACTATCAACTTGTTTTATTTTAACTAGGTGTTAGCGGCGGTTAACTCACTTATTAAAGTTACTTAGATCTCCAGTAGGAATCTGTTTAGATGTTGGGATAAAAAGTAGCCTATGACACTCTTTAGCCTAACTATCTCCACACACAAAAAAGGGCAAACAAAAAACTGTGGAATTTAAAACACTAATATACAGATGAGCTAGCATAAAAGCCTACATATCAGCATACTATCTTTAAATTATGCATGCAAATTTGTAGTGGGATTTAATTGCAATTACATACATTGTATTTTGATTAATTAAAAAAATACAAAAAATATTGACAATTATAATAATTGATTGTAGATTCTGACACCCAGATAATTATTGTTATTTTTCATGCTGTGATGGTAGGTAAGTTTAGGAATGAACTCTATAGAAAATTATGAAAGAAATTGTTCATGAAATACCTACAATAAGTTCCATAAACAAACAAATAGAGTTGTCTTATAACGGATATAAAAATAAATTCCCACAATATACAGGACAATCGCCCGGAGTCAAAAACTATTTCCCGGTGTAGACTGTGTGGCAATGAAAAAAATAAAAATAAATACATATGTTTTTTTTTATAACATTGTAAGGCAAACAAGCAGATGGATTTCCTGATGGTAAGAAATTCCCGCCGCCTAAAGACACCAAAGGTGGTAATGGTGCGTTGCCAACCAAAGGCCGGGATGTTAGGCCTCGAGCAAAAGTAAGTTAACCGGCCACCTTACCTTCCGAACCGGAACACGTCATGACGTTGTGGCGGTAGGAATAGGTAAGGCGGTGGTACCAATCCGGGTGAGTCGTTGCGAAACTCTACCACCTAGTAGGATGTCACGGTGTTAGTGACGGTAAACCTATGCTCGCCTTTTACGAGCTGCCTGGCACAGGAAAGCAGATGGTCTATTCTACAAAGGAGCCCGGACCAAAAGGGGTATGTCATACAAGTACATTCATTTTCCTCGCTTTTAAAAGTGGCGATCCGGTTCGACTGCGTCAAATGTTAAACCACTTCCCGACCTGTCTGACAGTTCGTAAGAAGCGAGCAAAGGCGAAAATGGGGACCTCTACCTTAAATACTTCTTCCTGCCGCTATAATGAAAATGTCATATTCCGGTCCGGTGGATAGGGAAGCCGGTGCACTTGCATAATTGGCCTAACACCCTGGCCCAAGGACACCAACGAACCTACAACAACCCTGCTGACCAATCTATAGCAGAAATTCACTACACTACCCTGTCGCCGCCGGTCTCGGCAACGAAGATCTCTCTTGCACCCGACGCGTAACGCCGAGTGACGAGCCACCACTATTCCTTCATCAAATCCACCCAGTAACCAGAACGCAGCACCAAGTCGAGGTACGGTCTCCCGGGAGACATTTCTTGTTGCTGGCGTTGTAGGTAACAGTCCAATCCATCTAAATAATGATGTCTCGGGCTGAGCACTCTGCTCGGCCCACAAAGCCCGGTGAAGTTGTAAAAACTGCGACGTTGGCAACATATTAGTAATCCCAAAAAAAAGGTTAATTAGTCAGGGGTGTTTGAAGTTGTATTATAATTAATACGTGTCATATAAATAGCCAGACACCCACTACTAAGTAATATGAAGTTTGAAATAAAATGTAGGCAACAATATAATCCTAGAAATTTTACGATAAAAATAACTATTTCAATGTTTCTGAACCAGTCGCCAAATTGTCCTAAATAATTTTAATAGCATTAAATACAGATCTGGCTGTTGGCCAGAGCCATACGTCTATTTAAAATACCAGATTCCGAAAAATAAATGCAATATTTTATATGAAAATAGTTTTCTCAAAATTCTTGAATCTAGTGGTTTTAGGTGTCTTCTCAACAAGTATTTTAATGCATTTTATATGTTAACTAACGGCCCGCCCCGTCTTTGCACGCGCATAAAATATACATATAAACCTTCCTCTTCAATCACTTTATCTATTAATCGCATCAAAATCCTTTGCGTTGTTTTAAAGATTTAAGCATACAAAGAGTCATAGGGACAGAGGGAGCGACTTTGTTTTATACTATGTAGTGATGTTCAGAATGGCTTTCTGGAACTTAAATTCAGTAACGTGTGTTTTGCCTTCCGCGGAAAACAAGTGGTGTTATAAGTTCGAAGTGTCTGTGTGTATGTGGCATTATAATTTTTGAACTGGTTGGACCGGGTGGACCGATTTCGATGCGATTTTTTTATTCTTCGAAAGCTGAGATAATCGAAATGGTTCTTAGGTATCTACATTACACGCAAGTTTTAAGGGAGGTTATTAGTTATTATTTAAACTATTACCATCACTGCTTGACTATTCATACAAGAGAGTTGATTGGTCGTCAACAAGACCATTGTTTACCATTTATCGAATGATGAGGAGCAACTTCCTCACAGTCTTACCTATTTCTGCCACCATAATGGCAATGTGTGGCAGCGTCATTGGCCAGTTCGCAGGATAGGATAATATGTGGACTCTCAAATTAACAGTCAGGTCTCAGATTAGAGACGCATTTATGGTCTGCAGGTCACGGTTGCTTCCGACTATCTAGCAAGCTGTGTGCTTGTTTTAAATTACCTTCGGCTGATTGTAGGAGCCCTGGGGGTGATTATCTATCTCAGTTGCCAACTCAAACTGTAAAAGTGTACATCAAATGACATCATTTATGTTTGCTATCTCTGTTGTATTTCTGTTGGTCACTGGAGATATCAAATATAAAACACGTCATTTGACAGCTCTTTGATGTACACTCATCCGTTTTGAGTTGGAAACTGAGTTACATAATCACTCCCCTGATTGTATATTTTTCTACCTATATGGCTATAAAGGCGGAAAGATACGTTTCTTTTACAAACTAGCCTTGCTGACTGGTAATCTGAATTTGTCAGGCCAAGACTGTAAGACAATGACTTCGAACTGACCAGCTTTCGTTCAATTCGTGAATGACCATGAGAAAAGCTATCAAATTACGACCAAGAACTAGGTGAAGTTTGCTTAGTGGAAGAGTGATGTGGAACAGCTCGTTTGAACTGATACCACCACCTTACCGTCAGTGAAATCAGTACTGCTGTCTATGGTTTGATAGTATTGTAGGTACTTATCGTAGAATAGAGTCACCTCCAGCATTCCGGCTTCGGACGTAACATCTTGAGGTCCCGGGTTTGATCCTCCGTTGGGGGACAACAAAGAATAGAAAATGTGTATTTCCAATTTTCTATTAACAATAACGTTGACCGGGATTGTACATGTGCCTGAATGGCAATAGGCTAGCCTCATTATGGGGGACTTAACGTCTTCGACTAGTCGTGGGTGTTTGGTTGTGTCTCCACCTACCTCTTCGGGGATAAGCTCATGAAGATGCATTTTTTACTTGTACTTTAAGTCTCTTCTGTAGGTAAATAAGTTTACTGGCTCAACCCTCTTTACCAAACCTCGACAGCGAACATTACCGCCACACTACTAGATACATTTTATTATATTTACTGATATCTGTTGGTACTAACCCGGGTAAACGGAACTCCTCTACTTAAGCCCAGGCAATCTAAAAACATTCCAAGACCGACAATGTCAGCGATACGAACAAATATACAACTTTCAACTGTTGGGTCCAACGGACTTACAAGAAGAAAAATAATATTATTTTTTTTGGACTTAAGCTTTATCAATAAAGAAAGCTTTTGAGTTTAGCTTTCTTCAAGGAAAACATAAACTATGGATCAGAAGTGGGACACAGCTGGGCTAAAATCTACCTGGGTAGAAAAACAATGAGTTGGATAGAATGATAAATTGAGTGTCATGTTTTGCGTACCTAATATTATGATGACAGCAATGAAAGAAATCGAGGTCGTTTATACTAAAACATAAATCAGTATCTTATAATCTTTCTTAAATATAAAAATCAGTTGCTGTTAGTCCCGTTCAAAACTCGAGAATAGGTGGACCGATTTCACTAATTATGGTCTTAAATTATTTGTGGAAGTACAGGGAAGGTTTAAAAATAGGAAAAAAGGTAATATTGCGAGGAAACTACCAAAAACAACATTTTAAATTTTCCCATACAAACATAACGTGTGTAACGACACAGGGTCAGCTATACATATTGTAATAAATATTATTATATCTTATATTACAAGCTGGGAATGATATTTAACGTATGCTAGCCTATATGACAGCGCATTTAGAGTTTTGTTTGATAGATGTTTCGTATATAAAGAAGTCATGGATAAAAAACACATCTTTTAAATAATGTTAGTCATGTGATGATCATTTGGAATGGTAGCATCACACTACCTACTACTGGTGCCTTAACGTCAGTGTCTATTTTATTATGTAGCCCTATCGAACAGTCCAGCTTTAGGAGATTCACTATTTCACACAAATATCAAACAAGCAGACTTTCTTATGATATTAGAAGGCAAATAAGCAGACGGATTTCCTGATGGTAAGAAATTCACGCCACCTAAAGACACCAAAGGTGCTAATGGTGCGATGCCAACTTGAGGTCGGGATGTTACGCCTTTATCTAAGGTAAGTTTTCCCGCTACCTTAACACCCGAAACTATACCACCTAGTCAGATGTCACAGTGTTAGAGACGTTAAGCCTATGCCCGCCATTTACGAGCTGGCAGATGGTCTAATCTGCAAAGGAGCCCGGACCAACACGGGGAACTACCTTATTCTTAAAACAATAAATGTTATATGCCTATTCAACTTGACAACGGGTCGACGGTTTTTCCATTTCCATCTTAAACTTTGTTAAGGATACACAGCAACCACATATACTTAGACAAGAATTAAGATGTATGACAGAGTCCCACACAATTTTTTATTTTTATATATAAGAGAAGGCTGACGAGTAAGTGGGTCACCTGATAAAAAAATGAACAGATGCGTTGCCGACATTTGAAGACTGGGTGCACTTTTTTCTTAAATGTTCCTAAATCGTATTCGTTTGGAGAAACCACCCTTGATAAATAGGAACCATTTACTAATGGCGGAATTGGTGTTTACAAAGTTCTTGTTTAAAGTAAGAAATGTCTTTAGCAGCCGCAGATCGTGTCGCTTCCACCTTGAATTTCCCATTTTCCCATTCCCACCATCATATATATTCCATCACCATTTATATATTAAAATAAATATCTCAATCTCTTAAAATATGTCCGATGGTGAACTCAGCGACTGGAAATTAACCAAACAACTCCTCAAAGTTTTACATGATATACGGTAGGAAATACTGAGAGACCCAATACGCAAAGAATAAAGAAGATTGGGGCCCCGTCATTGACAGTTAAAAAAATGCAGTGGGCGCAGTTAAAAGGAAGGTGCTGGTAATGGTGAACCCCTGCCCAGAGTTGCAGGTATTCGCTGCATATTGTAAAAAAAATTGCTTGTGGCGTAGTTAGGCAAAGGGAATCGCCTCGCACTTGATATGACATTTCTAGCCCTGGCGATGCGAAGCGATGTCACCAGACTACAACATACTAATCGTCATATTATATTTAGTTCGAACGAAACAAAGGCAAATATGACTTCGCCCACGTCTTAATTAGGCCACACTACGCTAATTAAGCATTAAGCATTTTTTCAGGTGGGCATCGGGTGAATAGTCAGAGGCACAGGACACCCACGGCAACCCGAAGACACTAACGGCCGCACTCAGAGTCGTCAATTACATTTTAATCAGTCATTAAATCGACATGTTCGATTTTTTAAACTTAATGATAATTGAAATTGACGTCTCTGAATGCAATATGATAAGTGGCAACCCTATCGAAAACCGGAATCACAATACCCAATCCCGAGCAACGTTGTTTTTGAAAGAAAATTAAAAAAAAACACATTCTTTTTGTTGCATTGATCCCTGGACCTCAATAAATCAAGTCCAACAATTGGTTACTTTTTGTGATTTTATAATTGCTATAATTTTATTAATAATATTATGTAGCGATGCTTACGACTGGGAGTAATACAAAAGAATAAGTTTATGTAATAATCATATTTTATTAGTAGACAATTCTTTGATTACTTAATAGTTTACACATGACATTAAAAGCAGTTATAATTTGCGGTACATTTGAATTATTTATTATTTTCATATTTATATTTTATAATTAAGTAATAATATGTCGATCAAATTAAGTCAAAAATACTTTGAATTTGAGGAACATCGAAATATGTGCCTAATTGGTAAAATATAAAAAAAACAGCTCAATATATACTTATTAGAAACATATTTATAATAAACATATCTCCAGTCTATTTTATATCTTTAAAATTCATCTTTAATATGGCGCTTAACTTAAAAATAAAATAGTTTACTCCCAATAATTTAAGAGCCTACTTAAAACGTAGACCCGGCTTATTTATAACTACAAAATAAAAGTATACGTATTCACAAAACTTTCGGGTCATAGGCTAAAATTAAGTGTATTAACAATATAATACATATTTTTATAAGAAGTCGAAAACAAATTGTTTTTTTGTTATCTGTGTTATAACCTAACCGCCTTTCTTGTTTACTAAAAAATGTTACATGTAAATGACTTTACGAAAATGATAAAAGATTTTAGTATACGCATGAGTTTACAATACTAATTACATTTTATAGATAGTTAGTGAGTGTAGTTTACTTTTTTATTATTATTCAATCATCAAAAAAAATAACAAATTGATAAACATGCCAAAGATATATTTATTAACTACAGAATTATGCGAAAATTAGGTATAAAATAATTGGATCAAAAGACATGTTTAATACGAAAAAAAAAGAGTCAGTTGCAAAATTTGTATATTTTTTATGCAAAATGTATTCCTAAATAGAAAAATAAAGTAGGTAACTGGTCTGAAATGTATGCAAACTACTTGACTAATAGCGTCGTAGCCCATGCCTAAACCTAAAATACAAACTTATATGCATTTAAATGGCATTTACACTTTGACAAAAAAACTAAAAATGACAGATCCTCAATATTAGAAAGAGTCTGATTTTAGTCATGTTTCAATTCTAAGTAAGGATAAGGACCAGTATACAAAATTCATTTGATTGTTGTATGTAGATTTTTTTAATAAAAATAAAAGGAAGGAAAAAAAGTAACAAAATAGAATAAAGAAAAAAAAGAAAGGAAGTAATGTAATATTGGTACCTACATACTCGTATGTGTTAAAAATGTTCAATAATATAAAATAAACTGACTTAAATAATGTTTGGTATTTTTTTAATTTAGTTTAATGTCATGTCAGCGAGTTTTTAAACGTTTAATCAATTGAGTATTTTTCGAAACAAAACGAATTAAAGATAAAAAAGTATTAAACATGACATAAAAATGACAGCTCATGTGCATAGAGCATCTTATTTCGTATTTATATTTCCACTTAATAGGGTTACAAAAATACATTTTGTGGAGTGACTACTTTTTGCATAACGCGGTCCAAGCATTTTTTATCAATTTCATGCTAAATTTCTACTGACTCATTGATTTATAGATATTGAAAGAAATAAAGATTTCCACAAAATATTAAAGTAGCTATAAAGCTAAAATATAATAAAACAGATATCTTTAATGTACCTACTATCGATTACATAAATTGTTAATATGATTTGGTTGGTCCGAAAGCTAGATTTTTCTTTCTCTAAAGAAAGCTAGATTTTTTGCATAAAATTCAGGATACTAGTCATAAATATATTAATCTCAATTTTTTAATATACTTAAAACATAAGTTTATGTTTTAAATCGAACTGCGCAATAAAATTATATTTACAAAAAATAATGATAGATTTCTATTGGAAGGTAAAAGGTAAAAAAAGCAAACATATCACAATCATAGTGTTCTAATGACCCGATAGATGGCACTTAATACAATTAATATACATCAACTTTTTCTTAATTTAAATCATATTTTTAATCTGAAAAATTAAAGTAACTAAAAATTTACATCTATAGCAAAAAAAAGCTATTAAAATATTTGCAAAAAAATATTCGAAAAATATAGAAAAAAATATGTATATAAATATGTAATAACATTTAAGGTAAAAGCCCATTTCTTTGGGTAACTCATTAAAATTGTTTAATTTAGATAATATTGTTTCTTGTAAATTAATTTAAAATAAATAAAGCCAAAAATTATTGAAATAAATAACGTAAATTCATTTTAAAAATCAGGTGTTGTATACGGCAAATATGATATTACATTACTTATAATAAAAAATAGGTATAATTTACCTGTGGTGTTTAGTACGAGTATACTACTGGGTATTAACTAACACTATCCACATAAGTGTATATCTAGTGTACAAGTCACATTAACTGCTATGGCTATGTACACATTGGTCCAAGATTTTGACTTCATATATTGGTCCAACATCTCCGTTCAATGTGTACTGGGGCCATTTCAAAACAAAGTCAAAAATAAAATTCATTGGTAACGCTTTTAAAACTAAAATGTAAATCTTACAAGCTAAGCTATTTATATTAACATAGTGGAATAGATCATTTATATACAATCATAAATATTTATTAATACCATTCAGAACACTAAATCTCTTAACTTCTCTTAATTTATAATAAAACTGAAATATACTCGTTGGAAAATTAAAAGCTTTGAAAAGCTTTTTGGTCTCTGTTAATTTCATCTAGGACTTCGATTACTACCTACTACAAATGAGATCTCAATTTGAACTGTTTAAACCGATGTTCCTTACTGTGAATTCAAAACTAGCTATCACAATTTATTGTTATGTTAAAACATTAAATTATTTTAATCATTTCTCGCTTTAAACAAAAACAATAGCATATTTTAATAACTACTGAATTATTTATGCGTCGTCATTTATTTACCAAGCAGAAAGTAACTGTTTTGCGCGTATCTTTGAATGAATGTTTGCAAAATCCTTTTTCCTTCAATCCGTTTTTTTTATGACATTGGAAGGCAAACAAGCAGACGGAATTCCTGATGGTAAGAAATTCACGCCACCTAGAGACACCAAAGGTGGTAATGGTGCGTTGCCAACCAGAGTCCGGGATGTTAGGCCTCGAGCAAAAGTAAGTTTACCGGCTTACCCTCCGAACCGGAACACGTCATGACGTTATGGCGGCAGGAATAGGTAAGATATAGGTAAGGTGTTACCAATCCGGGCAAGTCGCTGCGAAACTCTACCACCTAGTCAAATGTCACGGTGTTAGTGACGGTAAGCCTATGCTCGCCTTTTATAGTTTGACATTGTTTTTTGTACGATCATAGAAGAGTATTGTAGTATTTCATCATAGATTTGTCTCAATACTTCAAGTATTTTTCTATGTGTCGACCACTTACAAAATATTTTTATAGAATTACACCCATGTCAAATGTAATCGTTTATCATGAGGTTTCTACAAAACACAATGACTGTAATTATTATAGTCACATTTTGCGTAGTGTTGCATAAAAAATCCCTAATTTACACAGAATGATTAAGAATAAGAAATAAATTATAGAGGGAAAAAACACTTTGGAATTAAAGTAAAAATTGGTAGTAGAATTTCTTTGACTGTAAATTTTGTATAGTATTAAAAAAAAATGTTATTCCTATTTTTTATTCTGTCGTATTTTTTATATACAATATTTTACAAGAATACCGAATTAAAGAAATAAAAAGAAACAAAAGTATATGGAAGTACGGATTCAGATAAAAATACTATGAAACAAAATATTTTTATTAGGTACTCTTTGATGTTGTGTTTATACTTTACAAGACGTCTCTAAAGAGGAATATAATTGAAAATAGAAACAAAATTAGAAACAAGGAAAGGAAATATGTAGCAAGTGATATATGTTCAAAGCAAGCGATATAGGGTTTTGTAATTCTAAAGCATTTTTGTCTCATCACTATACGTATATGTAAGTAAGTAAGTCTCTTTCCGCTGTCTGTCTCTGTGTATAATAAGTTCTATAAAAAGACGTAATGGATTTAACGCTATTTTTATAGATAAAGTGATTCAAAAGGAATGTTTGTATGTTTATAGTCGATTTTTCACCCGTGCGAAGCTGGGACGGGTTGCTAGTCTTTAATAATATATATTATATTTACTCGGCAGTTGGCTGACTCATTCATATTTCAATTTATACTTTTTTATAATTTTTCATTTGTACACATTTTAGTACTAAATTTAAACTATAGTTCGTGAAAACGACCCTATACTATTGTCAGAACTCAAGGTGACCAAAAAGATAAATACTTTAATGTTGTTAAACACTTGCAATAAAAACATAGTACGGGTTCATTTCGGGATTGGGTCGTCTTTGAATAACAGCATCCAATTAGTTATACTCGATATTAATCATTAAATTTTTAAATTAATTGCGCTAGCGACCTATTTTGAATTATAGATAGAATATTTTCGTCAAAATCCCATTTTTTGTGATTAACGCGAGGTAATAGTAAATATTCTTAGCTAATATAAAACACACTTAAATATAAGTAGAATATGAATACTGTTTAAGTAAATAGATCTCTTTCCTCGTTCAGAGTCGCGCAATGTCTCTGCGCTAGCCCTTAACAATTCGTCTGAATATTAAATCTGAAAAACAAAATACAGGAGTTAAAAATCTAGTTACCTTATTAAGTTTTTAATTTACTTTATATAATATACACACATATGTAGGTAGGTATATAGTAAATTAAAAAATCATTACATTTGTCAGACATGTTGACCAACCGGCCTTATTTTCAACATCCGAAGGGAAATGTGGATGTTAATGACTGTGTTATAACTTTTGAACCAGTGTAACAATATCGATCCGTAATTTTGTGCCTGTCACACACACACACACACACGTGTGTGTGTGTTAGTGCTTGCGTGCGTATTTGTATGTATGTGTGTGGGTGTGTTTAAAACTCTTAAACTTTTTTATTATTTGCAAACTGATGTGATCGAGATGGCTCTTCCCTACAATTTAAGGTTAGGATTTGTCAAGAGTATTTATTTTTTTAATTTAATTTTATGTATAGGTAGGTATATCCTAAAAACATTTAAGTTATTCCTTTAACTATAAGACAAAAGCGGTAATTTAGTTTTAAAATAACAAATAAAATGCTTACCATACATCGCCATGCGGCAGATTGACTAGTATTTTGTGTTGCCATATTGTAATCATTAGTGCAATATTGGCGGTGGTGGTCGCGGACGACTGTTGTTTAACTTAGGAATCGACCCTATTCCCAAAATGTCTTTGGGTTTGTTGACCTGGTATTTGTTTTTCCTCCCTCGCTTCAACCAGGGTGGTGGAGGACCTTCGCAGAAGGCACCTTTCGCCCACGCGAGCGGCTCAGCCCCAACTCGAGAACATTCTCTAGCGTAAGCTCTATACGCTGCACAATGGCACTTGAAGCCCGAACAACTGCACGCATCCACTAAACAAGCTTCTTTGTAGTTGTGGGGATTGACCTTAGTTCCACACTCCGCAAATGCCTCATGATGTTCAAAGGATCGACAAAGTCTTCGAACTTTGTTCTGCTTCGATTGTCGGCACCGTGACGCACCAGGGCGCTCCTGTCGCCTAGTACACGCCCTATAACCTCCCACTCGCCACGAAGAACCGAATCTCCATGTATCATTTAAAAGTCTCCCATCGCGTGTCCTCATATCGTCCCTGGCCAGGGAGTTGAAGTTTCCGCACAGACCGCACAGTTTCCCTTTGTACGCACTAGATACAGTCACTTCTAGGAAACCATCCCCATCCCATAGTATTTGAACACCGATTTCAGCTTTTAATATCACAGATCCATTGCTTCGAATTATATCAGCGACTCCGTTTATTTTATGCGGAATTGTTATCCTCTGACCGTTGACTTTAATCCGCATTTTCTTCCCCATGTTGATTTTTGTTGAACCTATCCGCAACGTCGCGGTTCTCGTCCACGATGAGTGTGACGTATTTCTGGAGTCGTTTGATATTCTAATCGAGAACGTGTGGTTCTTGCAATCATTCACCAATTGATACTTGCAAGAACCTTGGAAGCTGTAGAACTTTCCATCGAATGTCTTGTAGTGCGGGTCGCCGAATACGGTACATATTCCATCGATATCGACACATTTTTGACAGCACTGGCCGGGTAGCTGCCGTAAGGTCTGGTCCGGCGGACACGTGAGCGTCGGACACCTCTCCATGGCACATCGGGGCTCTCCGCCATGACACTCGCAAGATTTACATGCATCTAATTGCCAGGTTTCTCCATCCTGGAAAATAGAAATAATTCCTATATTTTAAATTTGTATTGTACAACTTATATTTTTCATTACATTCCCCCATCTCTCACTTTGACTTAAGAAAATAGTGTGACGCTACCCTAACTTCAGTTGATATCTAATAATAACTATTGGAATTATTATGTTATATTATCTGTAATACATTAATTATCAGGAAAAATTATGGATGGCCCAAAACCAAGCAACCAGCTTCAGCTAATTGTAAAAAAAAGTTTTTGCAATTAGCAACAGTTTTTTTTAATACCTGTATCAATATGAACCGATTTAAATAGAATATTTAAAGCTGCTACTTAAAACTAAACTGTGTGTTGAAGTTCTTCCGCTCTCTAACGGGAAACACTCAGCTATATTTCTGTAGTCATATTTTACTTATGCCTAGTTTCGTCTTGATCGGTCTTAGCGTTTGGAGAGTAGACTATCTGCTTTCCTTGCCAAGCGGCTCGTAAAAGGCGAGCAAAGGCTTACCGTCACTAACACCGTGACATCTGATTAGGTTACCACCTACCGAGTTTCGCACTAATTCGTCCGGGTTGGCAACGACTTCCCTAATCCTGCCGCCGTAACGTCTTCACGTGTTCCGGTTCGGAGGGTATGGAGCTGGTGAACTTACTTTTACTTTCGGTTTAACATCTCGGCCTCAGGTTGGCACTCCGCTCCATTAGTACCTTTGGTGTCTCTAGGCGGCGTGAATTTTTTACCATTAGGAAATCCGTCTGCTTGGTTGACTTCCAATATCATACAAAAAAAACATACATACATATCTTCAAGTCCTTTGCGGGGTAAGCAGAGCTACCTCCACATTCATTACTCTGTTCATACAAACACGCAGGTTAAAGAGTCTCTAGACACAACCCTTAGAACGCTTAAGAGATTTGATCGTGGAATATCAACCTAGGTCTTTGCGAGAACATAAACCCATACGCATTTGCATTGAGTTTCTGTATTGACAATCTTTTAGAGATACATTTACATGTAGGTATAAAAATTAAGTGTGTATGTTTATACCTGGTATGTTTTCCCTGCGACTACACAAGCAGCTTTAGCTTCCTCCACCTTGGGGCACTCGGAGCAACATTTCCCCGGGGGCGGGGGCAATGCACGCGCGCCGCACGTGAGCACGGGGCACGTGTGTCGCGTGCACACAGCTGTGCCGTTCATACATGTGCAGTCTGTGCAAGGATCTACTCTGAATGCGCTCAGGTGACCGTGGTAGTCTTTGCCAATCACACATGGTTTTGGGAATGAAGAGCCTGAAACTAGATAAAAATTAATTAAAAATCAGAACTGCAATAAATTTAACTACAAAGACCGACTACAACTTCGATAAGTAAGTGATTAAATATTTTCCATGATTTCCCTGAGATTTATTCATCAGATCCAGACTTGGCAGCAATAGGACCTCCTCCAAAGCAAGCTTTTTCAAATAAAAAAACATTAAATCTGTTCAGAAATGACGGAGAAATCGATTTTTTACAATAAAAAAATATAGGAGTCGAACATATAGCCTCTACCTTTCTTCGAAAGTCGGTTAAAAACTTACATTACCGGCTATTATTAACTGCTTACCGGAACATGATTATAGAATGCAGCAATGTTACGGCTCAAAAATAGATATTTTTTCCCGTCTTACAAACTTAGGTGAAGTTTTTCTTTCTCAAAAAGAAATTAGCAATTTTATCCTAAGCTAAGTGGAGGTGTTAAAATCAAACATGTAGTATAAGCATGATAAAAGTTCTAATTCAATATTAACGGTTGAACACATAGTCAGGATAGAATCATGGTATCAACATTAAGAAAAGTGAAACATAAGGATGTTTCGGTCCGTATCCTAAAAAAGGGATGCAGAGAGAGAGAGAGGTAAGTAGACATCAGGGCATCCACGACTAGCCGAAGACAAAATCACAGGCACTTATCCAATGCCAGGCAAATATATATTAATTAGAAAATTAAGAAAAACACATCTTCTTTTCGTTGCCCGACCTGGAACCGAACCCGAAACCTTACGAAGTCATGTGAAACACCAGACCACTGGACCACAGAGGCACGATATTAAATAGTTTTATCCCTTCAGTATGAACGACTGTATCTTAATAAACAATGATAATAATAATCATTTATATGCCAGTTAGGATAAGTGCCAAATGGGGCTATTGACATCTTGGCATAAGTCGGGATTGGTAGGTTAATTTGCCTATTTCTGCAATCATTTAAAGCCCGGTGAAGGTGTAAAAACCGAGAGGCTGGCAACACATTAGTCATTTCCAAAAACATCGCCATTGTATTCGCATTTGAAGTTGAGGGTAGCCGGTTAACTTATTATGTATGACCCTCTGGTATATTATTCTATGTGCATGACGCTTAACATTTCAATTAGGTTGGCAAGGCATGAATATCGCATTTGGTATTTAACGATCAAAAACCAGTTTGCTCGTTTTTAATCCACATTTTAACTCTGACCTCCCTGCCTCAAGTTGGCAATGCGCTATCTTTGGTTTGGAGTGTTTGTACGTTGGAGGGGTTTAAAAGTTCATTTATTTTAGTAAATATGTTTTTACTATTTATTATACACACGCGTATGCAAGCACGCATGCTCACACGCACGCGCACACATACCTCCACAGTATGTGTGTGTGTCTGTTTGTGGCTTGAATGAAGCTATTTCTGTGCGCATTTTTTTGATCGAGATGATTCTTGGCAACAACACGTGTAAGTTTTGACTGGGAGTTCTTGACGTTTGACGTGTCTGTTTGTGTGTGTGTCTTGTAGTAGTTATTCAGCGAAGGGACTGATTTTGATGCGGTTTTTTTATTTTGAAAGCTGACATGATCGAGATGGTTATGGTTATGGTAGGACTATGGAGATCTGTCTAGGCATTCAAGATAAGCAATTCATTTGCAGCTCATCTGTATATTAATACGTGAAGCCAAAACCCTGGCCCTTTTTTACGAAAATTGCGCGAACTAAGGAGTATGAAATTTGATACACTTACAGTTCTGAGTTCATGTGTAGGAGAAGTGCAGAACGCTAATATTTTTCAATAATAATTCTTATAAAGTACATTAAATCAATAAATAAAACATAACCCACACTACCATGCATTTGACACACACAAACAAATATATTGGTTGTAACGATAAAAGTTCACAGATGGCGTTCTAAAAAGTTTGGAAACAAAGTAGCTGGTCTTGAAAAATGAAAATGGCGTTCTTATCAACAAGATATTAAAATGTATTATGGTCGAATTTCGACCAATGGGCGACCACTAGTTAAAGTAAATAAGTATCGGAATTAATATTAGACGCACTAGTGACATTTGTTCCACTTTTAAACATATGTGAGACTTAAAATCTACTTACTCGGTAATATTTTGTCAGCAGTGGGGTGTGAGCATCGTGGGCAACATTCCCCTGCAGGTGTGTACTGCTGGGACACGGCACAAGGTAGGACAGGGCACGCGTGTTTTGCACAGGACAGAGATCCATGTACACACCGACAGGACAAACACGGTTCTTCTGGTATACGAACGTCACGACCTTCCCAAACTCTCTGTCCATTGATAACGCATTCTGTAATAAAAAAATAAGTATTTGTAAAACCAAAAAGTGTAAGTATTTTATTCCTGTAAAATTGTTAGCTTTAAGTTGGAACCATATTTTTGTTTATTTCTTTATATCATGTACTAAATATGAATAATTTCTGGTAATAAACGTTTTCTATGTCTATGTCTGTATCTATGTCTGTATCTATGTCTGTGTCTATGTCTGTGTCTGTGTCTGTGTCTATGTCTGTGTCTATGTCTGTATCTATGTCTGTGTCTATGTCTGTGTCTATGTCTATGTCTGTGTCTATGTCTGTGTCTGTGTCTATGTCTGTGTCTATATCTAATGACGAATCATTTGTCACTTATTTTTTTATGTTATAAGATGCAGGTGGCAATCCTGATGGTACGCGGCAACCGTCGCATATAAATGTCCTGGATGAAACTTGTGTGTCGCTAACTTACAGTTCGGTTCTTACACCAAGTATGCAAGTATGGCAGCTTTTTTTTATGATAATGGAAGGCAAACGAGATGGGATTTCCCGATGATAAGAAATTCACCCCGCCTAGAGACACCAAAGGTGGTAACAATGCGTTGCCAACCTGAGTCCGGGATGTTAATCCTCAAGCAAAAGTAAGTTTACCGGCTACCTTACTCTCCGAACCGGAACACGTCAACGGCAAGCACCGACGTTATGGCGACAGGAATAGATAAGGCGGTGGTACCAATCCAGGCGAGTCGCTGCGAAACTCCTGTCAACCCTGTCAACCCTAATCCTTAATACGGCACACAAAAATGGCGAGCATTGACGCTAGTACCGCTTGGATAAATATAGGCATGACACCAATTTCTAATGTACAACATTTTACCACGTAGTTAAATAAAAATCGATTTCAATACATATTAGGTATACTTCCACCTATCAATGTTTATCTTCGACCCTTGATGAAACGTTACTATTATTAAGTAAGTAAGCAAGCATCTTCACGTCTATATCCCCGAAAAGGAAGGCAGAGTTACAACCAAGGCACCCACGACTAGCCAAAGACATAAAGTCCACATAGTGATAGATAGCAAGCAAATCGCCAACCGGGCACATATCCAATACCGAACAACGTTATTTTTATTAGAAAATTGACCAAGTTGACCCGGGGGTAGAACCCGGGACCGCAAGAAGTCAAGTCCGCGGCCAAACCTCTAGACCACAGAGGGAATGAACTCTATTATTCAAATTTTTATTTTACAAAACTAGCCTACAATTTTCGCTTACAGAATATTTACGGCCAGGATATTATAGTCATCTACAGTAGTTTTAACTACCGATAGTATACACTAATAGTTAACAAGAAACCTTGACAAACATATCTAATATTATGTAGAAGACAATGAATCAATCCGACATAATGACTGCGCTGAGGCCGCACACAGAGCACCTACCGCTGCGACCCAAGTCTTATCTCAAAGTCGAACATATAAACATACTTATTTTGTGCTTAGTAATTTCTATAGCATACCATCCTTTAATGTGCGAGATTTTCCTATGTATGCTTTTTTATTTTTGTATTGTTTTTTATTAAACAGAATATACACGTTTTTTGGAGTTAACACTTGTACTTATCCACTCTAATTTACTAATAACAATAATGTTGTCCAGGATTGGATATGTGCCCGGTTGGCGAAAGGCTTGCCAGAAAGACTTGGCTAGTCGTGGGTGCCTTAGTTGTACTTCTGCCTTCCTCCTCGTGGATACGTACAAGTGTTACCTCCAAAAAACGTGTATATACAATGGAATTCTACCAAGTGCCGACGATAGCAAGTATAGATTCTATTAAACAAAATAGTAGCTAAACAGCACTCTTATTAATAATTCATACAAATCCATTACTAAACAGAATAGTACTTAAAACAATACTTTTAATTATTAATTTAATAATCCATACAAGTCCATGCTAATTGTAAATGATAGAGTCTATCGGTCTGTCTGTGAGGCTTATTAAGGATAAACAGCTAGACCGATTGTGATGAAATTTGATACCTATATAGTTTTTCAAAAAAAATTCCGAAATGTATGTAAAGGGATATATTGAAAATTTATATGAAAATCTATTCTACGAGAATAAGTCGCGGGTAAGCAGCTAGTTAATAAATAATTGGAGAAATTACACAAATTAATTTCAACTTAAAGTACCTAAGTAAAATTTATGAATGTGATAAGCATGTTTCTCAATTATAGATACGTAGAAATATGAATATATATACATATATTGAAATAAGTTAATAAACACTCAGGCCTTGATAAAAACTTGACGCCCGGTGGTCTCAGGCGTGCTTCCTAACCTCTCGACCAACAAATATTATGTATTATATATTGCTAGTGGTCGCCCCATTGGTCAAAATTCGACCATAATAAATTTTAATATCTTGTTGATAAGAACGCCATCTTCATTTCTCAAGACCAACTACATTGTTGGTTACTACTACAACTTCTCCTACACATAAACTATAAGTGTGTCAAATTTTATGCTCCTGCGTCCGCGCAATTTTCGTAAAACGGGGTCTGAAGTTTTGGCATCACGTATTAATATATAGATAATGTGTGATATTTTCTGATCTTTCTTAGTATTAAAAGAATATTATGTTATATTTTCCGCGTCTTGGTTCTAGTATTCCAAATAACTTTAGTATGTCTAAGAAATGCCTACATGCAAGTGGCATATTAAGAAAATATTAGTTACCTGTAAATAATTATATTTCTAAATTCTAATGTTATTCCTAAGCGATTGGACCAATTTCGATGCAAATTTTATGTTTGGAAGCTGACGTTGTTGAGAAGGTTATGAGGGGTATCGTAAAAAGGGGTCCAAAGTTTTGGCATTACGTATTAATATATAGGTAGAGCTACCAGGCAAGGACTTGGGATGAAGATACGTAAATATATTTTCTATACTTCTTATCGTCGGTGCTTGGTGGAATTCCATTCCAGAAACAATTTATTCACAATACTTGTACTTTCCACAATATTTTTTTCAGTTGTTATAATGATAATGATGCTTTAATAGCGAAACTGGTTGGCTAAACTGTAAAAATAAAAAAATATATTGTGGAAAGTACAAGTGTTGTTAATAAATTGTTTGTTTGTTAATATATTGTTGCAGGTACAAATACACATTTATTATGTGAAAATATGTTTTCCCAACACACAATTATTTGACAAAGACAACTTGTTAAGAGTACACTCGATCAAAAAGCTTTTGTACTGTGAAGCGCTTACAAGTATTTAAACATACAGGTAGAAGATGAGTACTGTAATTGCAGTTGCTACGAAATGTCAATGCGTGAATGTGTTGACAAGTTATCGTAAATTATAGGTATAAAATGGGGAACAAAGGCTTTCAAGTCCACAGCCCGTTTCCAAACACTTAAAGATAAAAGTCATAAATAAGGTACTTAGTCATTTTTACCTGCGAATTTGCATTGAATTTGAATATGCTTTTGAAGATTGTAAAATTATAAATCAGAATAATTTAGGGATATTACATAGAATATTTGTTAGTAAGTTTGCATTTTGACAACAGCTTTTTGGACATTTTTTTATGTAAAGATACTATTGTCGCCTCTGTGGTCTAGCTGGTTCGGTTGTTGGACTTGACTGCCTGATGTCACGGGTTCGAATCTTGGGTAGGGCTACAAAAAGAAAATCAGGTTTTTCCAATTTCTAATAAAAAAAACGTTGCTCGGGATTGGATATATGCCCGGTTGACGACAGGCTTGTCGCCTATCACATTGTGGGACTTAGTGTCTTCGGCTAGTCGTGGGTGTCCTGGTTGTGCCTCTGCCTACCTCTTCGAGGATATAGGCGTGAAAATACTAAGATACTTTTATTTTTGTTAATAAGATTATAAGGTAAACAAGAAGATAAGTACACTTGTTTATTTGATATTTCTAAAGCTTGATAAAATTTTCGAAATATCATATTTTAAATAAAATAAACACTTGTACTCTTTTAGGCATAACTAAAAATTGTTTAGCCCTGATAACATTTTAAAAAGTGAATGCTTAAACCGTAGGCTACTTATGCAGTAATAAAACAATTTAAACGCAGTAAAACTGCAAAAAACCGACTTCAAATTTGGAACATATGTGGTTTTCTCATGAATGCTAATGTAGACCTGGACCTAATTGTAATGGAACCACCGCGAGAGTATAGGCTTTCAATTAAAAAAAAATAATTAAAAATCCGTCCACAAACACCGGAATAATCGAGTAACATACATACAAAAAACATATGGGTCGAATGAGAACCTCCTCCTTTTTTCGACGCTTGATAATATAGGTGACACTTAAATCCATTTTGCACAAGTGAATTTTTTTATGGTGAAGTAATGAATTGCTGACTCCGCGGTTTTTACTATTTTAACGGACGGTGAAAACCTAGCTTCTAAATCTTATAATAAGCAAAAAACAGAGCTCATTGAAAAAATATTTACCACAAGTTTTCAACACATTTACTTATAACTTTTGACCCAGGACAATCTCATTATAGACTTTTGGAACTGTATAAACATACAGTCTGTGACATAGCTCGAACATAAGTTTTCACGCGAAATCACTTCCATTCATATTGCCAAGAAAACTAAATTCATTGAATTGATGAGTTTTGGGTATCACATTGATACTAAAAAAACGACGGGTTGCACTCTGGGAGTGCCGGCAGAAGTGAAAACTTGAATATTAACGTTGTGCATTTTTAATATTTTGGAATGGTTAGGGAAAAAATTTGCGCGAATTGCTTTAATAATCAGTATGAAAATACTATCAAATTATATTTCATTATATTATTTTATACTAGATAAGAACCCGGCTAAGCTCGGGTAAAATGTGACATAATCTACATCTAGGTGCAAAATGTAGGTAGATATTTCTGTAGTCACCAGTTTTCAAGGAATATTAAAGTTATAAGCAAGACATAGATTCGTATAGCTTCATTAATTGTGTTTAATAAATATAGTAAATAAAAACTGCCAAAGTTTATTTTTAAATCAACATTTAAAGTAAAGTAGCATAAATTAACAAAACAAATTGCGATGAGTAGGTACTTATCCGAGAATTTAGCAGAGGTTATAAAAGAATATTCTCTAATGCACATCACAAAACGGGACGTTTATTAACTACCCAATATGGCGACTGTGATTTGTCTGTCAAGACATTAGAATTTAATACAGAATTTAACAAAATACTCGACAATCCGAATTTTTCGGATATATGTTGTCGACTCAAAATCATTATTTTTTATGTTTTATATTTAGGTAAGGTTTCAATTGACTCTATCGTACTTCTTAACGAAATTATTAATATAGATTTATGTGGTAGAATACAATATTCATTTATTGCGCTATTGTACACAAACATGACAACACGAACATTCGCGCAAGCGCCCTGTGCGGTCTTACGAATTTTTGTTTAACTAATCACGTCACGTGTCCTGACGCGAGTTTGGAAGTTTTTATACCCATTCTAAAAAAAGTGCGTAACGCCGCTAAAGAAGTTTTCACTTCAAAAATATCTGTGGCCAAAATGTTATAATAATCTTTATACATTGATTGTGCTGTAGTCGTTACTTCTTGTTATATAACACCATAAATATTCATTACACGCATTGTACGTTTATCACAAGTTAATTATTTTAATTTCTCAGGTCGTCGCAGACATGGCCAATAATAACGATAGCATTCGGAACGTTACAGGAATTTTGATGAGTCAGGTTTTGCTTAAAAAAGCTTTGGAACTTTAGAATTTCTAAAAATGAATTTCAAAAAACACCGCTCACAGTTCTGCTTGGAATTTTTATTTCCATTGATAACTTGGTGGCTTGTGTAGTGGCTAGGTTTAGCACTTTTATGAGTACATTTTAGTTTTTATCACCGCCTTGCCTCGTTCTGCCGTCATTATGGTCAGTGCTCGCTTCTATCGTGTTCGAGTATGGATTATATCCAGTCCGGACTTATTTAGATAACTAATAAACAATACACTAGTTAAATTGATTAGAAATTATAATCACATGGTAACAATATACTTGTAAAGTAACATATCCTGACTAACTGAAAACTGTTAAAGTGACAACTATAAAATTTGGTGTGTAGTTTTATAGACTAGTCTACCCCTAAGGATGAAATTTTGGAAGTTCTACCACTAAGGGGGTGAGATAGCGGTTGAAATTGTGTATGGAAAACCATCATTTTTTAAGTTAGAAACATGCATTTTTATTTTTGTTCTACTTATTAACATTGAGTAGATACGTATTTAAGCGATTCTAAAAATTCTACATCTAAAAGGTTGAAATAGGGGTTGACATTTTGTATTAAATTACTTATTAATGGGCTGTAGATTAAAAGTAAATAAGTAGGTTTAACAAATTAAAAATATATTCATACAGTTTTTAATGCAACTCGAGCTCAGTAAATAAGTATATAAACTACCATGCGAACAAAGCCTCGGATAACAGCTAGTATAGACAAATGAATCGCTGACGCACTGTTAAAAAAGATTAACTAGACGGATTTAGCTAATTTTGATTTTGAATTATTACAAGGAAGTTTTAAGGGATAATAAAACGAGAAAAACTGCGATGCAACTATAAACAACGATATTTTGACGACGACACACAAACGATGCTCTGGAACGAAGTTTGCCGTGGTAGCTAGTCGCATACTCGTATAAAATTTGACGCGCAATTAAAAAAAAGCATTAAATTCATTACGAATTGAGTGATTTGCATTGAATTATATGTCACACTAGCAGCCCATCCCGGTTTTCCACTCATGGAAAAATTTCATAATTTTTTCTAGAAATGACGTAACCTATGTTTATCAGGGCTAATATCGAATTCTAATGAAAAAAAATTCAAATCGGTCCAGTAGTTTCGCAGCCTATTCAAAACAAACAAATATTTTTAATTAATCACACAGTCATTAACAAATATACATAAACACATAATCCCTTTGTGTGACGTTGATAAAAACATGCATATTTCAATTCCAACCAAACAAAAAAGGTATGGCTGCCGATAACGCCGAATTGGTCGAGAAATAAGTTGTAAAAAAGCCTAATGCACCGTTGAGATCATAAAACAAACAAGGTCCGTTCCCGCAACCAAGAGATGTCGGCCGCTTTGACCAGACCAACCCAACCCGCCTCAACCTCTTAAGGAGGTTGTTAACTTTTTGATTTATTGATAATAATAGAGATGCAGCTCCGTGGGAGACTTCCCGACAGATATAATTTTAAGCCCCGTGAACATAATGATATTAAATAAAAACTAATTCCTTGTAGGTATTTAGTTGTTTGACCATTTTAACAAGATTAATGTTAGGTGGTCTATTTAGTTTTAACTTTAATGGGATTTGAAAGCAAATAAACTGACAGATTTCTTTATGATGAAATAAGCGTCGACTATACTTTTGGTCTCTATACTGTATAGGTGGTGATGTAGAAAAGAATTTATATAGATACAGCAACATTGAAAGGTTGTACCTTTTCAGCCTTTTGGATAGTCACATATCCTTTCAAAACTTGGATTTCAATGAAACATGCTTTTCCTACAAGTAAGTTTGTAAATGTGGTGGAGTGCGATGGGGTCGTCACATCACGACGTCGATTTTGTCTATGTGATAAAATAGCGAAAAAGCACATGGTCACCTGATGGTAAGAAATAACCGGAGCCAATACTCTATAGATTTTTAATTTTGTAGATACGTCACTGTCTTGTTGTTTGTTCCGCCGTTTTTTCTCCTGTCAGGCTAAGTTTGGAAACGGTGGTAGTTTACGGTAGACAGGGTTAAATTTAAGTATAGTTTTACAATGTTTTCGTAATGAATAATTAAACTAGTTATAAATATAAATAACTGGGTTAAAATTTGAAGCATATGTAATTTAATAATATTTTTTATAAATATTAAAATATTTGCACACTAAAATATGATAGAATATGTTTTTGTAACATCTCATTTACACACATATTCCGCAAATAAATAATTTTCTTTCTTTCTTTTTTTGTGGCCGAGGTGTTAGGCCAATTTTTATGCAGGTCTACCAGCAACCCTACGAAGCAGAACATAATACTGACACGGCAGGAATATGTAAGGCGCTAGATCCCTACCCTGGCAAGTTGCAGCACGGCACTCTACCACCAGTGTTAAATTATTTGTGTGATATTTTATTCTCAGATTTTAAATTCAAAATTATCATTATTTCACGTTAACCTACAAAAGGCACTTGTAACGCGTCTATATAATACTCAAAATATACTACCGGATCGGAACGCAGCCTCACACTGAGAAGATCCGACAAGAAAATCAGGGCTTGTCTTTTTTTTCCTTACGAGTATTATATTCATCCTTAAAATATGAATACAATAATTAATGTAATGATACATTAAATTTCTAAGTGTTTCAGATACACTTATAGTATAATATACTATTGGTAGTAGTCAGTCATAAATAGCTTGTAAAGTGCTTTGGAGCATCTCGTTTGGATTGATACCCTGGAAAGCTTTACTATTTCTACCATCATAACGTACTCGTCGTTGTCATGCTCCGTGTTGGAGGGTAGGAGAACTGATCTTCGGTATATCCCATTAGATAGAGACGCACCAGTAACATCAAAGATGTCTATAGGCAAATAGTCTCTAATCATCAGGAAATCCATCTGTTTATTCATAGTCATTTTTAACATCAATAAAAATAAGCGCTTAAAATGGACATGTTATTATAGCCGAGTGTTCCATTGTCTGTACGTTGTCGGATCTCGACTACTGCGCAACGTCTCGTGAGCCTCTGCTATTGTCCACGACGCGTGTGGGCGAATGGGAACAAAGATTCATCTTAAATAAGGAATAATAAATAAAAAAAAAACAATCGTTAAAGGTTTCACAATTAACTATTGTATATGTTTAAGATAAATCAAACGATTTTTATGAACAAAATCCCTAATACGTACAAATAGGTACAAAAAATGTAAAAAAGTATCCTCACGCCCATATCACCGAAGAGGTAGGCAGAGGCACAACCAGGGCACCCACGACTAGCCGAAGACACTAAGTCCCACAATGTGACAGGTGGCAAGCCTATCACCAACCGGGTACATATCCAATCCCGACCAACATTTTTTTTTAGAAAATTGGAAAAATCCAATTTCCTTTTCGTTGGCCGACCCGGGATTCGAACCCGAGACCTCATGCAGTCAAGTCCAACACCCGGACCCCTAGACCACAGAGGCTATATATGTAAAATATTATAAAACATATACATAAAATATATAATGTACGACATATATAAATATACATTACTAATGAATTAACATTTCGCGTGGTCATCGCATCACGCCTAAACGGATGGACCAATTTTGATATTACTTTATTTGCTGTGTTGGTTGTCAAACTAGAAAATTGCAAGGAAAATTGTGAAAACAATACTATATTTTTTTTATTTACAAACTGTTAGCAGCTGTTAATTTTAAGAGATACGAAATTTGTTAAGTCTTCTGGTAGTGTCATAAAAAATATGTATGTAGGTCCCGTTTTCAAGACAAAATGACTGATCAAATCCTTATTTTATATTAAGAGTATTACAAACACATTCAACCTTCAGATATAAATTAAATTAAATAAACAATTAAACATTCAAAGTACTTTTTTATAGTTCCTGTATAAGGTACTACAGGCCCTAAAACTTACGTGTTTAAAAAAACGTAAAATCTTAACCCTTATGATACGTAGGTACAGCAAAAAGTCAAACCAGCACGCGGTCTAATTAATAACAAAAATATAGGGATTTGTAAAACAAGTGTTCTTATATTATTACGAAATATAATAAAGTATGTTTTTCTTCCGTTTCCGGACCTGAACTGATTAAACCTAACTATAGCGTAGAAATAGATTACGTCGTGGAGAAGAAGGTAGGCTATTTTTGACAACGATATCTAAATGTGTTATTGGAAGCGAGGAGCACAAATACGCGGACAACTGCAGCTAGTTCAACATAAATCCAAGTAAAATTATTTAATTTGCGATTTCCCGTCAAAAAAATGTATACAAATAATGGCGTGACAAAACAGGCAAAATTTTGCGCTATAAATGAATTGGACTTACCGGAAGCTTAAACTAGCAAAATTTATATTGCGGGAAATTGCAAATTAAATAATTTTATTTGATTTCCGCAAAGTTACGCCTTCTTCTATCAATTTTAATTCGACATAATCAAACTCTTCATATACGAAAACAGTTTATTATACGCAATTGTTAAATAATTCAAAAGTCAAGGGCCCGGAATCCTTCGCTTGTTCTTGACGAGCACGGGTAATGAATAAAATATACAGCCAATAAAACGATAGCTTGGAATGTGTCGGCCATTTTCAAAAGCAATTTTGTGCCGTCATCTTGGAAATTACTACTATTTGATTTAAAATTAATAAACTTGTTGAAGTTTAGGGTCGGATATTACCTTTTGCTTTTATTGAGTTCGCATGTCGGCTTATATTTGTTTTTGAATGGGATTACGATGTTTTTTTGGTGCGGTCGAGTCTGGGTGGGCGCTCCTCGAGACAAGCCTGCGCCAGCGACGGAGCAATTATATTCGTTGAAACTCATCTCATGTACACTTAACTACAAAAAACTTTGAATATTGTATATTTAGTTTAGTTTTCATGTCCTAAATATCTCTTCTTATGTTATAGCTAATTTTTTGAAGGTATGACATACACGTCACTTATTGACACTAAAGGCGCTCTTCCATGAATGAGTGAATGAGTTGAAAAATTGGTAATTAGCAAGCCAGACAAGTCGTCACTAAACAACGCTCGAGCAAAGAATATAATAATATACCTATATTCCTGAATGGAAACAGGCACAACGAATTTTTTTTATCAAATTCTATAATACAGTCAACAAAAAAATTTGTAATGTTATAAATATAATTCGTACCTACATGATATTTCATGATTTTCTGTAATGATATTTTGACGTATTTTTCACGACTAACCGAAGGCACTTAACCCCGTAATGTAAAGTAAAATAGGTGGCAAGTCTATCGCTTGCCGAACACAGATCCAATCCGCCCGGGATTTTTCCGCCGAGAACGTTGTTTTTTTTAGGAAATTTGAAAGCAGTATTTCTTCTTATTAATTGACCCGGGAGTAGAACTCGAAACAAGTCCTACACCGGACTGCCAAAGAGATTTTTTCATTTTTAAAAAAACTATCACAAACTACGTCTTTAGCTCTAGGAGCTCTAGGAGGTTCTAAATTTGATTGTAAGTATTTTTTGTATGTTTGTTTATCTCTCGGTCAATAACAAACCGATTTAGATAGTTCTGAAATGAAATGAAATGAAATGAAAATTATTTATTTGCGGAATATGTGTGTAAAAAGTTGTTGTAAAGATATTTAAGAATACAACATATTCTACCACACTGTGGTGTGCAAATATTTAGTTAAATTTTATGATGTTACATATTTCCATAAAAAATGTACATTTAAATCGCAGCACTTATTTACATTTTCAATAAACATTTTATTTATTTACGAACATAAGTTTCATAATTTATTATACATGAATTTAAAAGTAGAATAATTTTTAGTCCTATCTACCGTACACTACCATCTGTTTCTGAAAGATCGGTTATGATTCCCATGTGGTCCCGTATTAACTTTAGTGCTTAGTGGACTACTGGTTTTAGAGTAGTAGTAAGACGTACCCCAATATTGAAAACCAATAATAATTCGGGACACGTTTTTGTGTAATATCTGCTCCTTTTGTAATTATTGGTTTTTGGTCCGGGGTCCTTTGCAGAATAGATGCATTTCTGCCAGGCAGCTCGTAAAAGGCGAGCATAGCCTTACCGTCTACGTAACTAACACCGTGACATCTGACTAGGTGGTAGAGACTAGCAGCGACTCACCCGGATTGGTACCACCGCCATACCTACTCTTGGTGCCATAATGTCAGCGCTTGCCGTTGACGTGCTTCGGTTCGGACGTCAACGGCTGGTTAGCCGGTAAACTAACTTTTGCTCGAGGCCTAACATCCCGGCTTAATATTGGCAACGCACCATTACTAGTTTTGGTGTCTCTAGGCAGCGTGAATTTCTTACCATCAGGAAATCCATCTGTTTGTTTGTGTACCAATATCATAAAAAATATATTTTATTAGATGCAATGAGTACTGTTGCACAAACATTTGAATTTTTTTTAAAATTCTCAAATTAATAAAAGTCCTAAAGGCTAAACTCTCAATATATTTTGAAAAGAGTGTACCTACTCGAAGGTGGGAGAATACACCGTGAAATAAGAAATGCATTCCTTCAAGTAATTACGTTTGTTGGTTTCTTATTCTCCAAATAACAATATTTCTTGAGTAAAACACGTCGTAAAACCGATCTACTTGAAGAGTAATTAAGCCAGGGCTTAAGTTTCGCAAAGCAACTTTATTATACACGATTTTAAGGCTGTAAAACTTCAGCTTTATTGTCTTCTTATGTCTGCTCAATTATAGTCTAAAGAACTTATTTCGAATAATCTAGAAATAATTAAGTTTTGAACTAACTACGAAATGTTCTTCTGTTAATTAGTAAGTAATAAAGTTAGTAAATAAAGGGATTTAAACGTAAAGAGGTAAAGTGAACTTTCAAAGTGCGAGCTTTTTTTAAATATATATACTAGTTGACCCGGCAGTCCTTGATCTTTGATTTTAGTAAAAATAATGGGGTAAATCATCCTTATCACTTGCGGTATAAAAAATAGACAGTAGCCGATTCTCAGGTCTACTGAATATGCATATATAATTTGGTGAAAATTGGTAAAGCTGTTTCGGAGTACTCCTCCGAAACAGCTTTACCGATTTTCACCAAACTGTAACCAACATTGTGACGCGAGAATTTTATATAAAAGATAAAAATAAATCCCCATTTGGCATGAACCAATTTCGATTACTTTTTTTTTAACGTTTTAGTTATTGACAGAAGAAAGTTCTTATGAAGGGAACAACCGGGATTTTTTTATATATAAACTGTTAGTAGCTGTTTATCCAGTGTGTAATAGAAGATATTACGGTAAAGATAATAGTTTCATTTTTAAGGGATAAAAAACATCCTATGTGTCAATCCAATTTACCCTCTATTTGTGTGTCAAATTTCATGAAAATCAGTTCAGCAATTTTCGCGTGCAGGCGTAACAAACTTACAAACTTTCACATTTATAATATTTGTAGAATGTATAGATAATTACATCAGTATGGAGTACAGAGATTAGCCAATTAACAAAGCCCGATGAAGGTGAAAAAACCGCGAGGTTGGCAACACATTAGTCACTCCAAAAAAAATAGCTAATTATATCATTACTCACCATCACATATAGGACAATTGTAATGAGTATGTCGCTGATGTTTCGGTTTCTCACAGGGCGAGTAGCACTCCGGTCGGGATATTGTGACTACTCCAGCTTCACACCTGAGAAGTTTCCCATCTTCCCCCCACTCCGTGTGGGAGGCGTGTTCAGTACCGTTGTACCAGCAGCCCTTACACCGGGAGCAGCAACCCTCCCGCGGCATCACAACAGCACAATCTTCCATTACTCCACACTCTTCTACACCTTTGCGGCACTCGACAAAACCGTTCTGGAAAATAACATTTTTATATGTATACTGACTGCTTACTCCATCTGTAGGATAGAGTTTCATAAACACTGTAATCCCCGTTGTAGTCATTTAGGGGTCGGTATTTGAAAAAAATAGCCTATGTTTGAACTCCGCTCCTTAATTACATGGATACACAATTTTATCATAACTAGTACAGTGGTATAGCCTTGCAAACGTAACTGACAGACAAATAGACTTTGGCATTTATAATATTAGTAAATATTTTTTAGAAAACAAACCATAATAATCTTTTTGTTGGCAATAATTACAAACAGGCTTCATCTTTCGGGAATAAAAAAAAAACAAAAAAAATCAATGGGATCTTAAGTAAGAGGCTATGTTCGGATCTGACTTTTGTTCCAATTTAAGAGTTATATATTTACTATATATACAGGTTAACTTGATTTGACGTTTAGTACATGAAATACGATATTTTCCATTTCTACAAAACGCTCGGCCAGGAACTCAAACCCCAAGCTTCATTTGCCAACATCATAAACCGTATTACTAAACCATGGATTGTATTTAACGAATAATAATACCAAACTACTTATCATGTAAACAAAGATAGTCGCGCCCCCTCTTGGCAGTCGTTAAAAACAAAATGTAGAGCTTTGTATTTAACAGGATAATTATTAATGATTGTGTTAATTAACACAAATACCTACACGTTAAATAATTATAAATAATATATGAGTGATATCGACTGGTGTCTATTTTGCTTTGCACTATTAAATTATTTAAAGTTACATTTTCATAGTATTACGAAAGCAAAAGCTAACTCAATTGTATTTTGAAGGAATTTTGACCTAAGCTTTATAAGAGAAGGGTTAATAAACTGTTAAGAAGCCGGCATCATATTGGAAACTGATAATTTTTGGTGGTGACCATTTCTCATGGCAAATATAGCCTGGCTCTAGCCCATATACCAGTCCTTTCCATCAAAAATATTTCCTGGCAAATTAGTATATATATGCAGTATTTCAAAATCAACTTGCCAATTTAAATTTGGGCAGGTTAGTAAAAGCGTAATAACTTGACGCCACTAAAGAATTACTATTTTGTGTTCTCTATTTAGGCATAAACATATAACTATAAAAATCACATCAAAAATACGTATCAACCTAAAAAAATATAAAACCAAGTATTTTTTACAACTTTACTAACTTTCCGTCCTTGTCAATCATTTCCCATGAGTGTTTTTTTTTGTTTTTTCCCAGCAAAAGTTGCGGACTGCTATATTGATTTTTAGCCCCTAATGAAAAAATGGGTGCTGTCAAACTCATAGCGTGTAACGTGTTTACTTGTGGCATTATAATTCCTAAACAATTAGACCAATTTCGTAACAGTTTTTTTTTGGAAAGGATACGCGGTCGAGATTGTTCTAAACTACATCACTAATAGGTTTTGTCTTCAGTTTTTTAATAATTATCGGTCAAGGTTCGGTTAAGTTATCGGTTATCGGTTAAGTTTTAGGAAAATGGAATTCGGATTTTAGCAAGCAAATATAAAAAAAAAATTAAATTACTTAAAAGAACTGGGGCAGAATGATACTAGGGGAACATTGATTCACTCATAGTAGCTCAAAATCTACAAACACAACCGATGTGGTCACATCATTAAAATGTGCTGGTACATGCACGAGCACTATTGCTGTGACCCTGCCTTCCGTGTGTTAGCAGTTGGAATTTTGCGAGGGAAAATGTATTTGCGGTGCGTCGAACTAATTTTTTTAGTCGAATGTAACAGTGTTTTGCCGAGTGATTATGTACTTTAGGATTAATGTAATATTACCAAAGTTAGGTTATTTTATCTAATACGCACGTTTACTTGTAATTTTATTAGAGGTTTTAGTGATTTCAATAGAAACATAGTTTTTTTTAAAAAGATCCGTTGGGGTACTCTGATACAGAACGGCATGGGGCAGTTTTGGGTCGTATCGAACTGCCCCTAGATAACCTATACCTCTAGATAAATTATGTGTTATTTTACATTATTAGATATTTCCTTATATTTTTTTATCCAAATATGTTTAACCATTCTATATGATATATATATTGATATATATATTTCCGGGAAATGGTTCGCATCTATAAAACAATGACCGATCGAAGCAATATAGATGAGGAGAATGTTAAAGCAGCCATAGACGAAGTTTTATCAGAGAAATTATACATTAGGAAGGCAGCCGTCAAACACAACACAAAAGCTACAAATTTGTAGCATCGTATTAAAAGTTTAAAAAACTACATACTAAAATGACGAATTACCTTCAATGAGCTATAGCTCTAAAAATATTCTGTAGCTCAAGTGCTTTCAAACGAACAAGAAAAAGCATTAGCAGAATACCTTTGTTGCAGATTTTTTACTAAGACTTAAGTGTCAATTTCATTTTATTTTTGTTACTAGTGTATGATATTAATTATTCAAAGAATGCGGGGTAAAAGAATACAAAGAATAGTTACCTACTTAAATAGTGGTCTAAGGAAGAAGTTTTTAAATTACTATAGTATTTGAGAATTAAGCAGAAAATTTGATGCTTTTGTATTGAATTTTCTGGTTTATGTTTAATCGATATAACCAAAAAAGTTCATTATACGATATCGTACAGAAAAAATGGTTTTATTATAGATACTCTTCTAAAACTACAAATACCATACAATTTCTACATCGTATCAATGTACCCCACACGCTGTATATAAGTGCCCCGTACATGAGGCACAATGAGTCAAGACCCATTTTTTACTTAAATTCTTATATTTCAAAAACTATCACACTGAGGACACTGTAAAACTAGTATGATAAAACTGAGTAATCAGGCTTCATAAAAAGAGTAAATGGTCGCTGAAATAACTTTTATCAAGCAAGATATTTAAGATCATATTTTCCTGTACCATTCTGCCCCACTTTCCCCTATAGCAAGAACTTCACATACATTTAAGATTGCGAAAAGCAGAATAAACACCATTTTGCCTCCAAAACATAAGTGTCTTTGGAAAAATACATGCTTTTATAGTATAAATCGTCGGTATTATTCAGTAATTAATTCATTCAAATAAAATATACCGTAAAATACGAGTATTAAAGTGAATTTACATAATGATCCAGATTACTTTACGAAGGTGGTATAACTACTTCCTCAAATCTCTCATGTATTAACCCATTTTTTTATTACTTAACTAGGCTAATGTTGCCATCTATTAGCTTGACAATTACTTGACTCTTAATTAACAAATAGGCTAATTTTTGTTTTGAATGCTTAAAGCATTAAAGAAGAACATGTATAATTATTTAGTTAAATGAAATACTTTTGCTTCAAACTTTGGTCAAAATCATTATTTTCAAAATCATAGATGACCAAGCTACTGCCAGTTTTAAGGTTTTGACACTTTTGACTAAACAAAGTTTGTTCAAAATCAACGTGTTAAGTTATTTATGGCCAAACTTAAGTAATTAATCCTACTAGGTGGTAGAGTTTTGCAGCGACTCGCCCGGATTGGTACCTTCGCCCTACCTATTCCTGCCACCATAACGTCCAATGCTTGCCGTTGACGTGTTTGGTTCGGAGGATAAGATAGCCGGTAAACTTACTTTTGCTCGAGGCCTAATATAAAGGCCTCAAGTTGGCAACGCACCACTACCACCTTTGGTGTTTCTAGGCGGCGTGATTTTCTTACCATCAGGAAATCCGTCTGCTCGTTTGCCTTTCATTATAATAAAAAAAACTACCGCCAGCTAAGCAGCGCAATGATGAGCACAGAATTTCCAAAAGCATATCTTTATAAACGTTGTTAACCGACGCCAACAAAGGAGGACGATCTCAATTTTCGCAGCGACTCGCCCGGATTAGTACCACCGCCTTACCTATTCCTGCCGCCATAACGGCATGACATGTTCCGGTTCGGAGGGTAAGGTGGCCGGTAAACTAACTTACTTTTGCTCGAGGCCTAACATCCCGGCCCCAGGTTGGCAACGCACCATTACCACCTTTGGTGTCTCTAGGCGGCGTGAATTTCTTACCATCAGGAAATCCGTCTGCTTGTTTGCCTTCCAATATCATAAAAAAATATATTATAAAGGTATATTGTATTTATTGTATTTTAGGTATATTTGAAATTTAAACTACCTAGTTATATTTGAAATAGTTTTTGATAATCAGTTTTCACACAACATATTATACTACGTTTGGGTTGTATTGATATATATATTCCTTGTTGTTTTAGTAACTAAATACGACATAAACTTGTTCTTAAGAATGTTATATATTTAATAGCAAACTATGTATAATTATAGCAGAATTCCTCTTGTCGTTGTCATCGTAAACGTTATTCGACCTAAAGTAAAAAAAACTGTTTGTGTATCCTGTTTTATTCGTTAATAAATAACAGAGTTGGTTGATATAGAGATAAGTCTTAGCCCATAAGCGGTAGACTCTTATGACACTTGTCAAGCATGACTATATCCGCTTGTCGATCCTGGTCCACTGTGTAGAATAGACCATCTTCCTCTTCGTGCCAGTAGACTTGTATAATAGTCATAACATCGCGGCCTCAGAACAGCGACGCTCCTGTAACATCTATGGTGTCTATAGGCAACGGTTGTTTCTTACCATTATGAGAACCGTGAGCTTAAAAAACTTTCTTTGACATTATGTTTTTTGGAATAAAAAAATTTGTGGTGACAGTTGACGATAGACAATATTAGGCACAAAACAAAATAATTTAAAAAGTTATGGTATGGTGACTTGTTATAAAACATCCTTTGTGACAAAAGTAACCTCAAAATAAAAATTATTCTTCTTTTATAAATATAGCTTTCGATCGTTTTTCACGTTTGTGAATGTCAAGTTAGTTAATTCTTATACAGTCATTAGTCACTATGTACAAAGTCATGTCGGTCAGGGTCTTGAGTAAAGCGGTGGCTTCGTTACTGAAGCTCATCTGGTGAGATTTGACGGCAGCGAGGAAATAGACGATACACTAATTTCTTAATTATTATTAGATTTGGGTACTGTCACTGAACAAAATTAATCTTATTCCCACCTAAATTAACCAATTTCACTTAACATAAACACGGAATTCAATAATAATGAAAAAATTACGACCACCTTCATTCACGATGGCGCCAAAACTCCATAAAATTCTTATAGTTGAGAAAAATAAACGGAAACGAGCAAGTAGTTAAATAAGTATTGATTTCTCAAAACCACATTGTTGTTTTAAACTTGACACGTAAATTAGGTATAACACTAATATTTTTCCTCGTTCATTGTGTAATAATAAACGTGTAGTAAAATAATCATTTACAAAAGCTTTGTTTGTCTGTAAACATACTTAATACTTATCCCTACTAATACCAAATGATAAAGTGTGAATGTTTGCACGTATGCGCTGTTTTTGTATCAAAACGGCTCTACCGATTTAAATTAATTTTAGCAACGACATTGAATATACTATAGAAAAGGAGATGGCATGTTACCCCGGTACCTCACGGATTCCCGAAGGAGAATTTAATAACTAACTTCCGTGAAAAGTATATCTTACGCCCAGATCCCCTAGGAGGTAGGCAGAGGCACAACCAGGGCACCCAGGACTAAACGAAAACACTAAGTCCCACAATGTGGTAGGTGGTACACCTATTATCAACCAGGCACATATCCAATCACGAGCAATGTTATTTCATTAGAAAATTAACAATACTCATTTTCTTTTTTTTTTGTTTGTTGCCCGACCTGGGGATCACCGCCGTGACCTCAAGAAGTCAAGTCCAACGCCAGACCGCTAGACCACAGAGGCGACTGCAACTAGTAATTCATAATCAAACTAGATTCTTTTTTGCGACGATCCACCTCGAATAATACCACGTACTACTGTTGTTTTCTGGTTCGGAAGAACAGCATGTGAGTATAGAGGAGAGGCTTCTCACCCCAGCATCAGGTTGATAATGCACCACTAACATCTTTGCTGTATATAGGCGACTTATGTCTTACCATCAGGAGATGTTTTTACTTGTTTTCTGATCCAAGCATAAGAAAGAAATGCTGTTGTCAGTTTCGGTAAAACACGAATACATCTGGGTAATGATAAGGTTTTGTTTTGGTTATAAAATATTTGTGAAAGTTCAAGTAAAGTTTCAAAAGTGAGAACATATTGAATAAAACGAAAACACAAAAAAAAACAGAAAATTAGCAGGTTTTATTCACTTTTTTTTAATCTTATGACTCTCAATGTCAGGCGAAATTAAGTTAAATAAATGTCTGCCTACTCACGACTTCTCTAGCGCATTTTTTATACAAACTTTCATCCCTTGTTTTGATTGATTGATTTTTTTTAAAAATGCATACGTTAAGACTCGCGTATTTAAATATATGTATATCAAACCTTTATTAAATTCTTTCCAGCCAGAGCTGTTTAACTGTGACAGCGTCATAGACAAACAAATAGATTTTCGCATTTTGTATTGGTATGGGTATCGTGGAATTAGTAAAGTAACTTTCCATATTCATTATCACTTTTGTCATTACAATAGATCTTAAATCAATCTAAAGTCTCCGAAATGATTCGCTTAAAATTATGATAATGATCATATCATTAAAATATGCATTGCATCATCCAGGATCCTCATCACTAAATGCTATTAAATTAGCTACTAAATCATATTAGAATTTATGAACCACCAGTCTGATACAGATGGCATTTCAATACGCTCTTTAGGATAAAGAAACATTCACAGTAACTAAGTAGGCTTTTGAAACGTCACTGTGTCATTTATTTAGTTTGACATAATAGCATTTAGCGATTATTATAACTAATTTACATAGAATCACGTGAATTATAATTTAGCGTATTTCCCTGAGCGCTTCTTGTAATACAATATTATGGTAATTAATAACAGCAAATGTATTTGGAGTTTGCTAGCTAAAAGCTTTATTCATATGAGAATGGATTTTTTCTTTCATTTTTAAATTACATATTATGCAGTCTTTATAATTTGTGTTATATATTGAACTGTCACTGCGGTTTTGGCGCCATCGAGAAAAAAGATGGTGGTATTTTTTTCGCAATTATGCATTGAGTTTCGTGTATATTTAAAATGATATTTGTAAATTTTGGTGGCAGTTTGTTCAGTTAAGTGCATAAGCGAGTATTGATAAAGAAATTAATGTATCGCCTATTTCCTCCTTCCCGCCAAAATCTCACTAAATGGGCTTGAGTAAGGAAGCCATCGCTTTACTTATGACTGACTACTACTACGAAGAAATAATTTTCTTTGTTGACTAGTGACCAATTTTGAATAATTTAAGCTCGATTTTATTAAATCGGATAACTTGATGCAAATCTCAATTTGACTGTTGGCAAACACTAAAGCCCATGCCAAAAACTAAAAAAAAAATAAAGCTATCACTGCGGACGTTTCATCTGACTTTGACAACTAACAACAGTTTGTATGGAAAGATGACATTAGTGCTTTTTCCTATCCTATTTTTCCCAAGTTTTAAACCTTCCCTTAACTTCAATGATAGAAGGCTTCAGATATTTTACTGAATTTATGGACGCGTTTTCGAGTTTTAGCGACATTAATGAAGACAGTTTTATTTTTATCCTTAAATAAAAAAATGGATATTTTTGGGGTATTTTTTGGGTTTTTGTAATTTTTTTGTACAGATAAAAATATTATTATAAAATATATATCTATAGCCCAGATAAAAATATATATTAGAACGACTGCACGACGCACAGTATAGAAATTACTCCTTTTTGTTGCACATTTACAGAAACGCAAAGAAACAGACATATTTCCTGAGAGTAATAAATGGTTTATATTACTCTCAGGAAATATAATTATAAATTATAATAACAGCGCACTCCAACCAGATATACCTATACACGAATTAATTAAAATGACTAGCTGGTCTTACAGACGTTACATAATATTTCGTTACGATATTTAAGAGACGTATTGACATCTTTACAGACATTATCAATATTAGTGAACAATGTTTACACAAATTTGAATACTATCAGACGTTTTAACACCAAATATTGTGTCCTGATTTGTGTCTATGGCCTCAAAGGAGGACACAACCTTGGTGTGCGGTTGGTTACTAGAGTCAAACGTGATCTTTGATATATAATTATTATCGACACTAAGATTTTTTATTGTCATGTGAATTGGGATGTGACAGCCCCATCGCCGGTGGTAATCTATTAGTTAAGCATACTGAATGCATTTGTGCAGTCTTAACTAAGAGGTAGAGTGCTGTAGCGCAGCACACCCGGATTCTTACATCCGCCTTACTTATTCGTACTATTTTTTTTGGGATAAGGAGGTACACAAGCGCTCAGCTCTCTTAATGGTACGAGGAAACTGTAGCTTATTGACACCACAGATGTTATAGGTGTCTTGTTTTCCTATGGCCGGGATGTTAGACCTAACATGCAAATGTACCAGATATCCTTCTATCCGAAACGGAACACGACAAAGCCAAACATTGTTGATATGAAAGGTATAGCCGTGTAGGTAAGTCGAATGATAGCTATTCGTGCAAGTTGCTGCACTGTAATATTTGTAACCAGTGTTATCTAGTTTCGTAATAGAGAGTAGGGTAGACAGTCCTGCACATGTTATCCTCAGATAATCCTCATACGAGTCTATAAGTGGAGGTTGTCTCTTACTATTACGAGAGCAGCCAGGTATTCGCTATTTTAATAAGTAGCTTCATAAAAAAATGAATATGTTACAACGTAATACCAATAATCATCTTAGATGCATTTAATAATAGGACCAAGTCAATAACCTTAATAAATGTGAATGAGTCTGGCGAATCCAAGCCACTTAAACGGCCTCGCGGTTTGCGACCCAACCACAGATAACTATTACGTCCCGCTCATTACATATTTCGCAACACTAGTAACAGCCAGTTCTAATTTGCATGTCCCTACTAATACAAATGCGAGTGTATGTATGACTATTCACACGAAAACGGCTGGGATTATTGTATTGATTAAGCAATAAAGAATATTTGACCTTCAAGACTTGAGTAGTTTTTAACTTGATGACATTAGGGATTTAGAGCGAAAGAACAAAATAATTTAAAGTGACAAAGACGCAGAAAAGCAATTCCATTAAATATCTTTGTTATATTACTATGTAAAGCGAAAACTTACTCACTTTTGCTCGAGGCCTAACATCCCAGCCTAATGTTTGCAAAGCACCATTTTCTCGTTTGGTGTCTCTAGGTGGCGTGATTTTTTTACCATCAGGAAATCCGTCTGCTTGTTTGCCTTCTAATATCATAAAAAACTGTACACCCCTATTTACAAACATAAGCCGAGGAAGTTATATGACTGCCGTTGGTCAAGTGGCTAACGTACACGCCTAACTACATCGATTTGCCGCGAGGCTCGGGTTCGATTTCCGACGGAGTCAGACAATTATTTGATGAATTTGATTTAGATGTCTGATCTTGAAAAAAGTTTGTAGGTGATCTTCATCTACAACCCCTTTTCTATATTTACTCTTTACAGTTATCAATGTCACCTGTGTAATTTCTTTTAGTAATTGATTATTGATTAAAATAGAAATATCGTGAATGTATAATTCAAAAATATTGTCAGGTTTTGATGAAATTTGAATTGTCTACATCAGATTACAGCTCAAAGTCATAAAAATCGTTACATTAGAAGAAGAAACGACTCTTTAGGATGAGGTTCTCAATTCAACTGTATGTTTTTACGTGTACCTACATAAGAACTTTATACTGGCTATACAAATCAATGATTTCTTCTATATTTAAAAATTTAAATATAGAACAAATTAAATAAATATTTAGAAACCCACAAGTGGATTCTGAGATATAGTACGTTTGTGTATTTTTATACACTCAGACACGCCAATAATGAAAACGTACTTTTTTGGACACTGACACGTTTAATTTTTTTTAATGTCCATTAAAATGAAACATAAACTTATAAAAACTAAAACGAACTAAATAGATAATGACTTAAAATATAAATCAATAAAGTTGTGAAAAACTAGACAGCTGGTAGTTAATTGGTGAACTACCTATATCGTTTTCATTTCAATTTTATTTATGGTACAGAACAACCTTGTCACCAGTTTTTATAATTTCCATTTGACCGATAAAATCTATTAAAAGACTGGCAACACTGGGCTAGATTAAATAAACCTAAAGCGTTATTAGTGTCGAGGCCGGCCTCCCCTCCAGACTCCTATGCCAGTTAACCTCAGTTAAAAATTTGATTATAATTATTGTAAGCAATTTTATTGAGAAATTCTATGAATATTTCATCAACTTAGGGCCAATATGAACTTGAAAATACAAATAAGTTTTTGTTGTAAAAAATATTTGTCGAAAAAATAAACTTTGGGAAAAGTGTCAAAATCAAGTTTTGATAAAAAAAAAAATAATGCGTGTATACATATACGTACACAAATATCTTCCCACCAAGTTCTCCTCATAACATGTAGCGAGTACCAGGAGCCAAGTTTCAGGATCCTTGCTTGCAGCTTACCTAGCTCCTAGCACCTACCTAGCTTTCTCTGCATTCTTTACTCTTTTGAAGCAAGCACGGGCCATTGACCATTTTGGGAGACACTACCTGCGGATACCTACTAGTTCTAGACAGTTAACGCCGATTTGTATCCTTTCGGAATGTAGATTTAATCCAAATTTAATAATAATCAGAACATGAAAATAAAGTTTCCTATAAAGTTACTATTGTTGGAAGACATATTTACAAACGTCTGGAGCCGGCTTTATGCAAATGTCGTGAAATGTCAATATTGCGATGGGCGTATGGTGGTCTGTCAGAAATATCTATGATTTTTACAGTCAACGGTTGTTTCTTACCATCAGAGCCTTTACCATAGGTTACGTTCGGTAAGTTACGCGTCGAAATCTATGTCATTTTTGGTCCAAAAGTGTGTTTCTCTTAGTTACCAATAAAGGCGTTGTTGAAAGTTTTCAAACAAATAATTCACAGAGACGGTAGCGAGTATAGCAAACTTGACAAGCCGTAAACTTATTTAAAAGGCTTAGTAACGCCATCTACCTATTAGATACGATAAAATATAATAAATAAACTAGGTGGTAGAGATTCGCTGGGACTCGCACGGATTGGTACCACCGCCTCACCTATTCCTGCCGCCATAACGTCATGACGTGTTCCGGTTCGGAGGGTAAGGTAGCCGGTAAACTTACTTTTGCTCGAGGCCTAACATCCTGACCTCAGGTTGGCAACGCACCATTACCATCATTGGTGGCTCTAGGCGGCGTGAATTTCTTACCACTAGGGAATCCGTCTGCTTGTTTGCCTTCCTACCTATAACATAAAAAAAAACATATAAGAAATATAAAATACCGATATGCTTCCAACTAGCCGAATCAAAAGAATTTGGGACATGAATGGATCATTATGACGTATGAAAATGATTATGTATTATATTAGTGAATCATAACTCGTTACATTTTATAAGAAAATTGGGCATCTCATTGTGCTTTCGGTATATTTCACTCGTCACACTGGCGAGGTCACCTCTCACTATAGCGTTTATTGTTTTTAATATTTCATCCAAATTTCAGTAGCCGCTCTTTGAACTGAATCTATATTATAGAAATATTTATGTTACTTAAAAATAAATGTACCTAAGTCTGTCGACTGCTCGTTATTTAGTATAATACTACAGAGTAATACAGATAGGTAGTGCTTTTTTAAATGCAAACGACAGCGAATAAGCCCGCAGCTCCTTTGATGATAAGAGATAGCCTCAGCATTTAGACAACGTAGAAGTTGTAGGTGTGTCAATGTCCTATGCCCGAACGTAAGACCATTCGTGCAAATCTTATTTGTTTTATTTTCATGATATCGGAAGTCAAACAAGCAGACAGATTTCCTGATGGTAAGAAATTCATGTCTTCTAGATACATCTAAGGTAATGATGTGTTGCCAACCTCACACGTCAACTGCTAGCATTGGACGTTATGGCGGCAGGAATTGATAAGGCGGTAAAACCAATCCGGGCGAGTCGCCGCAAAACTCTACTACCTAGTCAGATGTCACGGTGTTAGTGGCTCACCTTTTACGAGCTGCCTGGCAGGAAAGGAAATAGTCTATTCTACAAAAGAGCGTGGACCATCACGGGGTCTACCAGCTATCCTACCCTACGGACCGGAACGTGACATTACGAGTATCATTAGGGCGTCAGAAATAGTTAAGGCGGTGGATCTCTACCCGCCAAGTTGCTGCACAGCACTTTTTTTTTGAATGACTAATCTGTTGCTAACCGCGAGGTTTTTACAACTTCGCCGGGCTACTGCATAGCACTCTACCAACAGTGGTCTTGTTGATAATGACCCGTTTCACCTTTACTCGCATCTTAAGTAGAGGAGCCTGATCTACACGGGGAGTGGTCTTGTACTTATCTAAAGTTATAATATAAGCTAGGAAATTAAAATCGTACAACGAATTCGCAAAATTGACGCAGGTTCACGCAAAATTATTATTTCTAGAACCGGCAAGTCATTCGTCGAATCTATAATGTTTACTAACATCATTATGTTTGAACTTCTGAATAAGTAGACTTAAGTTAATTAGCGCTTCTATAAAAAAGCACATTTTATTTATTTCTCGTGTTGGCCCGGGCTCCTTTGCAGAATAGACCATCTGCCTTCCTGAAAGGCAGCTCGTAAAAGGCGAGCATAGGCTTACCGTCACTAATACCCTGACATCCTACTCGGTGGTAAAGTTTCGCAGCTACTCACCCGGATTGGTACCACCGCCTCACCTATTCCTGCCGCCATAACGTCATGACGTGTTCCGGTTCGGAGGTTGAGGTAGCCGGTAAACTTACTTTTGCTCGAGGCCTAACAGCCCGGCCTCAGGTTGGCACTGCACCATTACCACCTTTGATGTCTCTAGGCGGCGGGAATTTCTTACCATCAAGAAATCCGACTGCTTGTTTGCCTTCCAATACCATAAAAAAAACTCCAACTGGTAATCTAGTAAAAATTAAGATTTCTGGATCCTACTATGTTATAAATATAACAGGGCGGTAGAGGGCTTTGCAACCTGCGTACATATGCAATAGCATATATCTTTATCCTAAGGTTATTAACTAAGTAAACCTTAGAAGATATTACAGGTTGAAGTTATCATACATTTAAAATTACACGCAACCTTAACATGCTTGCAGCGAAAGGTGCCAGGGGTACACGTTTAGTAACGAATGTCTAAACGCCTTTCAGCCATGAGGTATCGTTAAAAGAAACCTACCAAACAAACTCTACTGCCTAGAACTCGTGGATTAAGACACGTCTGCCAATGGAATTACTATCAAGGATGCTGAAGAACTTTCAAATTGGTGCATAAAAGTGTTTCCTCTTTAAAGAAGAACAGGGATCAACACTATGATGGCACATAAATATTACACCATAACTACCACCATTCCGAACCTTGGATAGTCATAAGTCATATTTTTAAATGAAGAAACACTTGTACTTTTTTACGTATCACTTATACTTAATTATTTTATAAATAGCCTACCGGTTTCGCTTATGAATAGAAAAATATGAATATTTGGAAGTTTTACCAAGCGCCGACGATGGAAAATATCAAATACGATAGTCAT
>NJDD01001601.1:563425-574122 GCA_002245505.1 Calephelis nemesis
ATATATAATTAAAATTATATCGTTTACTGATACGCTTCCGTAATTGAGCTTTCAAATAAAAAAAATATTTTGACAAAACACTGACAAAACAAAAGGATATACGTCGTCGATGGTAAAAAATGTACGTGTGCGACGTATAATCTCCTATTTTTTAAAGTTTGTTAAAATTTAGTCTTTGTTCGCATATGTACTGCCCCTCTTTACTTAACTCACTTAAGTACTCACGTTAATTTTGTTTAAGCTAAATTGGCCCATGGCAACACTACCAGAATTTCCAGAGTAACTCCAGCTGTTGTATCAATACTGCGTAAACTCTACACTTTCTCATAAATAATTAATGAGCAGATCTATATCAATATGTGTTTATAACTAGTTTATTCCCGCGACTTCAACGGTGTCACATTAAAAGAAAAATCTTAAACGAATTGCGCACAAATACCATGTTAATTTTAAATAATTCGGCCAACAAAAAGAAAATTGGATTTTTCCAATTTTCTAATAAAAAAAATGTTAGTCGGGATTGGAAATGTGCCCGGTTTGCGATAGGCTTGCCATCTATCACATTGTGGGACTTAGTGTCTTCGGCTAGTCGTGGGTGCCCTGGTTGTGCCTCTGTATACCTCTTCGGGGATACGGGCGTGAAGATACTTTTTTTTAATTTTAAATAAGCTTCAAATACTAAAACATTTTAAATATTAATAAAACACAAGTACATTTGGTTCAGTATTTTCCGTGTAAGTAAACAAACATATCTTTTTTTTCTTTAGGTTTTGGCTTTCACGTTAGTATTTTGCTATTAGGCAAATAGAAATTTGAATCAAATTTTATTTCAATTTTCGTCTATTATAATTAGTCATAAGTCATAAGTCGTCAGTAAGTCATGTCAGCAAACAAACATCAAAAAGTTTAGATGTAGCTTTAAGTTAAGATTAAGAAATTTAAAAATGATCTACCGTCAACATCTTTGAACATATATTTCTTTTATTTCGGAACTTTAGTCTATAGTGGACATGTCAGTCGTATATTTCTTACAATTATATACTCCACCTGTTAACTTTCTACTTAAGAAAAGTAACAATATGGTAAGGTTTAATTCTTATTCCGATTTCAAAAATTAACCACAGATAACTATTTTAAGCCAGATAAAAACATATCTAGAGATGACCACTTATACTTAGCATAAACACGACCTTCAGTAATATAATAATGCGGACAAAAAATATACATAATCATGCAAGTAGTAGCTATATACAAAAAACCTCAGTACCAACATAATGGGATTAATATCAATACAATGAAATCATGAAAGACGGGTCAAACAGTTCAAATAGTAAAAATCTTATATCGGAGCATGTTTTTTGCATCATAGCAAAACAATGTATTTAATATGTGTTTTGTAAAAAATTCACGTTGGTAGAAGAACCGGTGAGACCGCATGCCGTGCGCGCGCTTGTGGCAAGGCCTAGCACCTGTGAGCATGGTTTCTGTCCACTCACCCACTTTCACATGTGGATTGTGGACCCGGACGGACATCGCACATGTTCACTCAATACTTAGCTATATTCTTATAAGTCAAATATCTGTTATTCGGATACGATAAAATGGCCGAATCTCTATTTTTGCGATACAATAAATCGGCCGTATTTCAATTTTTTTTTAAATAATTGAATCAAATATTAGAGTTTAAGGGTACATTATAGTGGTCTTACTGAGTTTTCGGAGAATAAAGTAGCCAAATATTTGAGTTTTTCGAATGACAAAGTGCCCAAGTTTCTAGATTTTCGGAATAATAATTAAGGGTTGGCCCCTTATATCTGTCTGAATTTTCATATAAATAAAATAACCAAATATTAGAGTTTTCGAAGAAATATATGAGATTTCTTGGACACAGCAGATAAATAGATAGTACAGGAGTTCTCAAATATATGATCTGGTTTCTGGCCCAGAATAAATAACTTATTCCGCACATCCGATTGTTAGCACATTCTTTAGTTATTATGCAGCAATTATAATTTCAGTACACGTTACTATCGCTAAAGGCTGAATATTAATACCCCCGGCCTCAAAATTTTTGGCAGTTCTTATACTTTCGGCTTCATCATCAGATCGGCTCCATGCCCTAATAACTTTGTATTGCCATTTGATTTACACATGCATAAAAATTGCAGAACAATCAGCAACAAGAAATTGGATACAATTCAATATGCAAGATTACACCTGGACAAACATAATGCCTAAATTGCTTGAACACTCTGACAAAAATTATTTTGGACAAAGAACATTCGAGTATATAACTCCCAAATTATGTAATGAATATCCCTTTCTCCTCGAGGACAGCAAATTAAAGATAGGCTACTTAAAAGTAAAAATGAAAAACATACCTATTTCTAAAAGTTTAAAAAAATGTGAAAGCTGCATGGTATAATATATAAGCAAGTGAATTTAAAACATAGAGACTGTAATTAATATAATTTGTAATTGTAAGCAAAGCACTATATTAGCAAATTTAATAATAATAATAGCATGTATATGAGCGCATCACCAACAAACTGCTTCACAGTTTGACGTTTTTACTGTGTAATTTAGATGTAAGTTTATCTGAAAAAAATTAATTCAAAAAAAAAGTTTAATGAAAGCTTATAATAACCCTGACGATAGACTTAAAGTTACTTTAGCTTAAAATTATTAGCTTTCTGTTATCTTTTTTCAAACATTCAGAATCCCTTGAAACAACATTTTTCTGTGACACAAAAACGATAAATATTTATGTATTACAAGTTCATTTTACATTTCCATTTTCCACGTAGAGATTTCCATTACAAGTCCACACTCGTATATCTGGTTTTTACATGATTTGAATTACGGTGGAATTGGAATTTACGCTGGTATTCTAAAATACGATAAATTTTGTAATAGTCGAACGACTAATTTCATTAACCAATGTACAGATATAGACCTACAGTAGTACTATTTAAATTATGCCCTTCGGCTATATTCGTCAAGCTTCGGAAATCCGAATATATTAAAAGATATCTATATAGAGTTGTTATTACACAATTAATCAATTCGCTTAAATTTAGATTAGGTCAGCCCATTTAAAAATAAAAGTATAAAGTGTAAAAAGAGTAAAAAGTGTAAAGCCGAAGCGCATACAGTACATATTGTATTAGAGTTTTATTGCTAAGATATTTTGATTGAAAAATAACAATAGTTGCCTGGTAACTGATGTAGAGTAGTCCTATCTCTTATCTTAGGCAGGTTATTGAAATTCGGCTAGTCGTGGGTACCCTGGTTATGCCTCTGCCTACTCCTTCGGGGATATGGGCGTGAAGACACTTTTTTTATGATATTGGAAGGCAAACAACCAGACAGATTTCCTGATGGTAAGAAATTCACGCCGCCTAGAGACACCAACGGTGGTAATGGTGCGTTGCCAACCTGAGGCCGGGACGTTAGGCCTCAAGCAAAAGTGAGTTTACCGGCTATCTTACCCTCCAAACCGGAACACCGGTTATGGCGGCAGGAATAGGTAAGGCGGTGGTACCAATCCGGGTGAGTCGCTGCAAAACTCTACCACCTAGTACACTTAATTATGTATATAGATTTACATCTTTGGTATAGACTATGCATATTACCATTTAGAAATCTGTCTGTCTATTTGCGTTCCAAACTTGCAAATAACTCAAACGTTACAGATAGTCCACAGTAACCTAAGTCACCATTTATACAGCTCTATTACAGTGAATTTACTACTCAGTGTAGTAAATTTTCTACTCAGTCAAGTTACCCGGAGTGTGATCATTAGAGGTACTTGACCCAGCAATTTACTTGTATAAAGAGCAATTTACGTGATATTAATAGACTACGCGGTCACGACAAAAATAACAACTATCATTACAGTACAACGCATTTGCTTTCAGATACTAGAAATTATCGAAAATTATTTTATTGTGTTGGAATTGACTATATGAGGTCCCGGGTTCGAATCCCGGGTCGGGCAACAAAAAGAAAATTGGGTTTTTCCAATTTTCTATTAAAAAAATGTATCTCGGGATTGGATATGTGCCCGGTTGGCGTAAGGCTTGCCACCTATCACATTATGGGACTTAGTGTCTTCGGCTAGTCGTGGATGCCCTAGTTGTGCCCCGGCCTACCTCTTCGGGTATATGGGCGTGAAGATACTTTATTTTATTGTGATATTAAAACTCGGTTTTTGTGTTAAAAGATAGCGCAGAAGAAAAAAAGAAATGTCTCTGAAAAAAAGAGCAATGAATGTAGAGTAATGTAAATCTGCAGAAATCGTGTCATTGATTCGATTTTCACTGCCTAACCTACAGGGGACTTTGGCGTGAAGAGTATAGTATCCTATTACGGATAACGGTAACGGTAAGGCTTTGATACTAAAGCACTTAAGTCACAGAAACCTCCAGCTAGTAAAAACAAAAGTATAAGTTTAAAAAAAATGTTCACGATAATATAAATCTACGATAATATAATTCTCGATAATATAGCTTGCTTTTATATGTGCAAATTATTTTTTTAACAAGGCAGTATCTTCACGTCCATATCCCTGAAGAGGTAAGCAGAGGCACAAACAGAGCACAAACACAACCCACGACTAGCCGAAGACACGAAGTCCCACAATGTGATAGGTGGCAAGCCTATCGCCAACCTGGCACATATCCAATCCCGAGCAACATTTTTTTTCATTAGAAAATTGGAAAAAACAAATTTTCTTTTGTAACCCGACCCGGGATTCGAATGCGGAACCAGATGCAGTCAAGTCCGAAACCTAGTCCACTCTAGACCACAGAGGCAGTTAATAATTAATAACAAGGCAGTAATCAAGCAATGGGTCCGACAACCTTTGTCTGCACCATAGATGTTATTGATGTGTGACAATTATGTGGTCTATAATCCCATAACATAAATTAAAAGGCCTCCAGCGGGCGATGTCGTAATCTCCTCCCGAAGCCAAAACCACCTGTTCAAATTGTGAAATAAATGGTTGTAAACGTAGAAATATGGAAGTGTAAGCGGTAAGTTGAAACGCGTATCATTAAACGCCACGGTTCATTAAAGTAAGCGGTGCACGGTAGCCACAGATGCTATCTGACGACTTCTTGTCTGTAAAAAGGCTAATAGTACCCTAAGGGTCAGCTCAATGGCACCAACCGACGTAAATGATATATTTAATGATGGTTTATCTTTTAAATTTGTAAATTAAATATCGTTTTCTACACGTGTAAATGTTTTGAGAATTCTTAATAATATAGCAGTTGTATTTTTCCACAATATCGCCTTCGTGGTAATTGTTTTTTATGATATTGGAAGGCAAACTACCACCGCTGCTAGAGTCGCTTCGAAACTATCACCTAGTCAGATGTCACGGTGTTAGTAACGGTAAGGCTATGCTTGCCATTTACGAGTTGCGTGGCAGGAAGGCAGATGGTCTATTCTGCAAAGGAGCCCGAACCAACAATATTACAATATACAAAATGAAACAACTTTAAAATATTCATATTTTCTGGGAACTTAGAATACTAACAAAATTTCATCACGATAGGTTCAGTAAATTCAGCGTAGATCACGAACAGACAGACAAACAAACATTCTAAAACTGCTTAAAATGTGTTCTGCGGCCAAGTTTTGGTTACGTAAACCAATTATTTTACATATCTTTAATGTACAAAAATGACTTCCTTTTCAAATTAAAGTAAAGACCAAAGTAACATGAAAATAATATAATACCTCCCCCATTAATTATTTTGTCCCGCCCGCCCTCTTCTTAAACATGTTACGCAATACATTGACGGCCTCCTAAGATATTAATCTTGGTTAATAGGTCAGAACGCGATTGAGAATCACGAAGATAAATATATTTAAATAATATAGAATAAGCAATAAATCTTGGATGGGCTTTCGAATTCCGCGCAAGTCATCCGACGAGTGAGATCGACTGGGAAATACCACGGACCAACTCGTACCTCACTACATACATACTCGTGTCATGTTGGCATTCATACAGCGACACTCAATCAAAAATGTTTCCTTAAAACTAGCTAATGATCGTGGCTTTGTCCCTTAACGTTCTTTCTCATATAAAGGTGTTGAAATATTGGAATAAAGAGAAATATTGTTCTTCTTCAAGGTCTAGTCTATTTTTATGCGATTTAAAAAAAAGGAGGAGGTTAAAATGTACGACTGCTATATTTTTGTTTGCTTTTTTACCGATTCTATTTTTTTTCATAAAAAAGTAACTTAATGCCAGGGGACCTCATGCAGTCAAGTCCAACCAATGGACCGCTAGACCACGGATTGACTATATTATAAAACAATATATAAATTATATATGTTTTATATTTAAAAGAACGTACCTCCGAAGAAATTCCATTGCCATTTAGTCTGGATCTGATGGAATCCCCAGGGAAATCGAGGATAGAACTATTTTTTGTGTAAGTAGATGATTTACCTATTAAAATCGAAGTCGCTTTTTTGTAGTCACAGCAAGCGCTATCAAAATAAAATTCCTTAAAATAATTCATCAATTACGTATGAAAGAGGAATTCACAAACATACATATTCGTATTAATAACTATTGCTCACAGCTTAAAGTTACCCAGCGCATAGAAACCTGTTGAAATATCGATATTTAAAATATTCTGTTATTTCCAAAGTCTAATTTTTTTATACAAAAAATTATAAAATCTCTACAGTCATTTTAAAGTAAACACGGCATAGTATCTTTGCAAACATATAAATTTTAGGATTCATAATACTAATAAATTTTTCCCTTAGTAATAGAGATTGATGAAGAAGAGTCATAGAGATCGGGAGAGATTGACGATTGTTGGGTTCTAATGAGGGCACCAACCATTGAACTTACCAGCTAGCCAAGGATGGTGTCATAGGCAAAGTGATGCTCGCACTTTACATATTGCTTAGTAGGTAAACATTTAGCCTATAATTTTCCAAGCAGCCTTGGACCAACACAGAAAAATATCACGGCACTAGTTTATGAAACAATTTCCAAAGCTATATAATTCTTTAAATCTACAAAGCTCTATAAAACTTGGCAACTTACACAGTGATACTTCATTCGTTACTGTTATAAATCCTTGTGCTTACTAAAGCCTTACTCGCCAGCTTCCTCATATTTATTGGCTTCAGTTGAAAAGCTAATTTTTGGGATTGTAAAATTTCAGAGAGTTATTTGCATAAAAACTTTCAACAAATTTGGTTGGATCTTGTGTGATTGAGTTCCAATCTAATGATAGATTTTTAAAGACTTATCTCAAAAAAATATTTTGATGTCTACAAACCTATGTGATATTATCTTAATCTTATTACAGGTATACTTATAAATATTTAATAACGACAAATCGAAATGTTTATATCGAAACAAAAATATTTCTAAGAAAATTCCTTTATAAATAATAATGGGATTTGCGACGCAAGCGCTTCGGATTCCGAGGATCGCAATTATCGTCGAATGGTTCCGCATTGGCGCTTTTTGCAACATCGCCATCGGGGCAACTGCAAGCGCTAGCACGCGCCGCACTTGATAGACGGGATTGCATTTGCCCTAGCCAGTAGCATGTAAAACAAAAACCTGCAACATTGCCTTATCTGACGGCAATTACTGGTAAAGTGAAAATATGGAAAAAATATAAGATATGATATCATCACTAAATAGTATAAAACAACGTCGCTTCCTGTGTCCCTATGTGCCATTATATGCTTAAATCCTTAAAATTACGCAACGAATTTCGATGCGGTTTTGGAAATAGATAAAGTGATTTAAGAGGAAGGTTTATATGTATATTTCATAACCGTGCGAAGCTAGGGCGGGCCGCTGGTAATCGCAAAAATTGAATGTAACTCAAAAGTAAGCAAATTATATGCTTATGGTACGAGTGTAAGTCAACATAAATATACTTAAACAGATACCATAATAAAGTTAATAAACACCCAGACCCAGAAATGCAGAGACCTAAATGTTCCTCACAGAAACATCACCCTAACCCTGTGGTTGATCGACTGAGTTAGATATATAAACTAACCCCTAAACCAACGAGTCGGTCAAGATAATAAATACTAACATTTTGGGCATCAAAACTTTAAACTAAACTGTTAATTATTTAAAATATATAAAATTAAATTATAATTAAAATATATAAAACGATTTTTACCGCTTTGTTTTACATTTATATTTACGTCACTTGGCCGTGGTTTCTCGTGAAAAATCATTAATTTATAATATAGTACATAAAAACCTCGTATCATTATGTGACAATAACTGCGAAGCAACTGAATTTAGTAAAATTTAGTAAAAATCTTTAGTTTGGTCTAACTTAGAACAGATAGGCAAGATTTATCTCAAGGTGTTAACAAATTTTCTGGGGAGACCATTACACTAACTTTGATAATATTAGTAACACGATTAAAAGTTGTTCTTAACTATTCCATTGATGTGACAAAAAACCAAGAAAAACTCAAAAAAATCGTTTTGGATACAGAACAATGAGAGTAGATACGCAGCCATCCTTTTTTCATAACATACAAACGTAAGCGCATCAGATACGAAGAAATGTAATTATCGTCAAATGGGTCCGTGTTGGTGTTTTTCGCTACATCGCCATCGTGGCCATTGCAATCGTTAGCACGTACCTAACACATTTAGTGGCGGGGTTGAGATTGTCCTAGCAAGTAAATAATAAAACAATGAAACTGTTACATATATATCATCACAATATATCGTAAACTGTTTCATAAATAATTTAAGGGCAGTAAAACAATTGTATAATATATATATATACATAAACAATCCAAAAAAATGCGTATTTTTCTCAATTTAACTGAGATCCCATCATCAGATCTAGACTTTAGAAATACTCAAATAAAAAACCAGTTCAGAAGTGAGAAAGGAGTCGGTAAGCATACACAAAAATATGTTTGGAACATTTAATGTCCTGCTCTCTTGCTGTCTTCGAAATCGATTAGAAAATTGAAAGTAAATAAATGGCAATAGTAATTTAATCCTAAACTACACATTTTATTGAACCTCTTTGGAATTACGATATCAAAAGGCATTCCCGTAAACCAATATCACAATATCTACTTTTACTGCCGCTGTAACCAAACCTAGTCTGTGTGATAGAAAACGGTGAAACTTTTAGTAGCCAATACATATGAAACACATAACCCTTCAATGCCAGGTAATAAACCATTGCTACTTTAATATTTCGCCACTGTTACGTTCTGCGGGCGATACTTTCACATCCGTAAACTCGAGTCCCGTTATTAATATCAGAAGGAAAGGTTTTAATCTTGATGCAATTGCGAAAATCCACACTTCAATAAATGTGAGTTTGTCCGTCTGTCAGTTGCTCTTCAACGGCTTGATCGCTATACCGATGTTGATCAAATTTGCTATCCTTAAAGCCAAAGATGCGAGTTCAAATTTAAACTATTTCATTTTTAAAAATAAAGCCCCAAAGGATCATAATAGGGGATAAAAGTTTAAAAGAAAATTATAACGCCTATTATTAATTATCGCCTCTGTGGTCTAGTGGTCCGGGTGTTGGACTTGACTGCATGGGGTGCCAGGTTCGAATCCCAGGTCGGGCAACAAATGGAAAATTTGGTTTTTCCAATTTTCTAATAAAAAAAATGTTGCTCGGGATTGGAAATGTGCCCGGTTGGCGATAGGCTTGTTATCTATCACATTGTGGGACTTCGTGTCTTCGGCTAGTCGTGGGTGCCCTGGTTGTGCCTCTGTCTACCTCTTCGGGGATATGAGCGTGAAGATACTTAAGAAAATCGTAATTATACGCAGACTGAGTCGCGGCCAAACAGCTAGTTTATTTCGCATGGTTTCGAGCTGTTACTGCTTCACTGCTGAATTTTTGCTAATCCTTTATTTGTGTCATTGTCAGGAGAAGGTCCTATAACGGTATAAAGAGAAAAATGGGAAAATCAATGCTTTAAACCAGATGGACTATTAGCAGCTGTTAATGTCAAGTGACGCAAAGTACGGCGGGTCGGCTAGTCTCTTATAATTTTAATCCTGCCACATGATAATTGGTTCAAGTTTCTTGGGTATGTGACTTTTTTTGCATATTATGGGTAGTCTAGTTATTTAGATGGCTGGACGATTACTATAGTGTAGTGTAGTCTAAATGGTAGGTGGTACAACAGCTTTGGTTTACCTTTACACATTGCTACAGCATCGGTACTCGCCATTGTTGTATTCCATGTTGGAAGTTAGGTTAACCAATAGTTTAGCATACCTGAAATAGCTATATATCAGGCCGTTACAAAGATAGGTACGTGCCACCAATATCATGACGACGTCTATAATAGTTGACGGCCATCTCATTTCATGACAGCAGACGCCTACCTTTTCGCAATCTCTTATAATACATTTTTTTAAGAAAAGGACAATAATAAAACAAAATTAATGTTCTTCCTTAGAGAAATTATATAAATATAATATTTGCAATCATTTAAAGGCATGAATTCCGGTCAAATGAACAAGTATACTAACACATTTCACATTGATAGTTATAATGTTTTATCAAAAATACATCATCTATACATAGTATAAAGCAAAGTCGCTTTCCGCGTCTGTCTGTATGTATGTATGCTTATATCTTTAAAACTACGCAACGGATTTTGATGCGGTTTTTTTCAAT
>NJDD01001601.1:574411-587784 GCA_002245505.1 Calephelis nemesis
TCTAAATTGTGTTTACGTTCGTAATTTAATAATCCACACTAATATTATACATGCGAAAGTAACTCTGTCTGTCTGTCTGTTACCTTTTCACGCCTAAACCACCCAACCCATTTTGCTTTAATTTGATATGTAGATAGTTTGCATTCATGAGAAGGTCATAGGCATATTATTTTTTGGAAATTTAACCCTTAAATGGGTTAAAAGGGTAGGCAAAGTATGTATGAGAAAAATATTTTTATTGCACATTAATTTTGCATGAAAATTTGAATTAATGCTTTTTAGTACAAATAATGAAACAAGTATTTCAGGATTTTTCGAAATTCACCCCCATTATGGGTCAAAGGGGGTATCTAAGTTTGTATGGGAAATTTAATTCTATTGAAATATTTTGCGTGTCACTGAAATAATGCTGTGCAATACAAATTATGAGATACATATCTGAGCGTTTTTTGAAAATCAAACCCTATGACGGTGAACGGGGTGGCACAATTTGCGTATGTAAACACAATAACGTATTCCTACTATTTATCTGAAGTGAAATTAGTAAAGAGACAGTGTATGATCAGTTTTGACAGGCAAATTGCTGAATTGATTTTAATATTTACAAAAAATATATATGAAACTTTGGATAGCGATATAGGCTACATTTTATCTTAAAATTTTAACGAGCAGTGTTGGAGAGCTAAATATCAAATTAGTAGACTACGCGGGCGAAGCCGCGGGTAACAGCTAGTTTCTCACTAAAATTTAAAACACAAAGATTCGTGAGGTAGTTAGAAGACCTATATTAAACTTTGGATAGTGACTATCAAAATGTAGGGTCGCTGAGTTCCAAAAATGGCGCGTACGCAACAACTATTAACAAATAGACATAATTGAAGAGTACCTAATACAAGTACCTACTTAGTACATGCGACGCGCTATGACTGGCAAAGATAATCTCGCGTCATCCAAAATTATAATTTCTTTGCAAGTATCATACTAACAACAAAACATAATTTTATTCATCTACTAGCTGTTACCAGCGGTTTTACTGGCGTGGCAGTTAATATATTTACTGATTATAGCACATTATTAAGGACTGTTATAAAACTTTCAACCCCTATTTCACCCCCTTAGGGGTAGAATATCCAGAAAAGCTGAAATACGTATCTTCTCATTTTTAATAAGTAGTCCAAAATTAAAGTTTCGTATTTCTAACTTAAAAAATGACAAATTTTCAACCCCTATTTCACCCCCTTAGGGGTAGAATTTTCAGTAACGCTAAAATACGTAACTACTCATTTTTAATAAGAAACCCAAAAACAAAGTTTAAAATTTCTAACTTAAAAAATGACGGTCGTCTATACAAACTTTCAAACTCTATTTCACCCCCTTTAGGGTAAAATTTCCAAAATTCCGTCCTTGGTGGGTGTCTATCAATAAAACGACCCTACTCACCAAATTTCATGGCTGTAACTCGAACAGTTTTTGCTCAGAGATGACGAATCAATCAGTCAGGACATTTTATAAATATAGATTGAAAACTTCTTCGAAACCACTGAGTACTGCGAGAAACGTACTCAATTTTGACAGGTATTATCTTAAGGATAATGTTTCTTTTGTGAACAAATATTCGCCGGTTCACGTTGTACAAACTTTGTAAATATCGTCACATAAACGTCATCTATTTGTTTTAATGATTTACATTTGTTTTAACAATTTACATTGTATTATTTTTGTGGAATATTGTCTAAAAGCTGTCTACCTACCATTGTTTAATTTCTTGAGCTCATAGGCCTTAAGTAAAAAAAGCGGCGTTTATAGTGTTTGTGTAAATTGACATACTCTTACATATAATTTTATGCTAAATCCAATAATTTGAAATATGTACTACTACATTATTTAATAGAGAAAATTGAACCACAGAACCACATTATTTAAAAGAGAGAATCGAATTTATTAGGGATTCCCAAAGTATAAATATACCGGATCTCCTACCGAATAGCCTTTATTTCATGTAAACACCAATCTAACGCTTATGAAAATTTAAGATACTGTAAAATTACTACATTTTTTAAGCTTCATATCAGAACAAAAACTTTCATTGGAAATATTTGAAATCATTTTTATTTATTGCAATTCAAAAAATACGCTATAATTACAGGATATACCTAAGTCAATAATGCAATAGGATTTAGAAGACGTAACAAAACAATATTATAAACAAATTTTATTATAAATGTATATGTAATTATAATTAATTAATCTTTGATTATAATCGTATATTTCAAACAAAACACTTTTTTATTAATTGAACTTAATGTAACTTCTTAGTTACACAGTTAACATTAATAAGTTGAAAAACAAATATTTTCGCAGGATCCTGTAAGCTTCTCAGTTAAAATTAGGTTATGTGGAACCCACTTTAAAAATAGCAGACAGATTTCTTGACAGTAAGAAATTCAAGGCGCCTATAGACACCATAGATGGTAATGGTGCGTTTCAAACCTGAGGTCGGGATGTTAGGCTTGGAGCAAAAGTAAGTTTACCGGCTACCTTACCCTTCAAACCGGAACACGTCACGACGTTATGGCGGCAGGAATAGGTAAGGCGGTGGTACCAATCCGGGTGAGTCGCTGCGAAATTTTACCACTTAGTCAGATGTCACGGTGCTAGTGACGGTAAGCCTATGCTCGCCTTTTACGAACTGCCTGGCAGAAAGGCAGATGGTCCATGCTACAAAGAAGCCCGGACCAACACGGGGAGAAATGCTACTTTAAATCATGTTTCTATGATATCACTTATTAAAATACATTTATGACGATGTGTATGGTTTATGAATTATACAGTCAGTACTAATTTGATAGCAAAATAAACCTTTTAAGGGGTTAAGATTTTGTAATTCTGTATTGACTTATTGAATACGCATCTTTTAAGAAGTTCCTTGTTAAGCTTTGCTAATTGACCAAACCATATTTTATTTAGGAAATAAATTTCAAGAATACTTATATTTTAAAAAAAAGTATATTTACGGACATATCCCCGAAATGGTAGGCAGAGGCACAACCAGGCACCCACGACTAGCCGATAGGTATATTCAATCCCGAGCAACGTTTTTTTTATTAACCCAATTTTCTTTTTATTTAGCCCGACCCGCGATTCGAACCCGAGACCTCAAGCAGTCAAGTCCAACAACTGAACCGCTAGACCACAGAGGTGATAATAGTATCTTAACATAAAAAAATCCAATAAAACTGCCTTGAAAAAGCAAGCTTTTTTTGTTATTAAATTGGAAAAAACCCAATTTTCTTTTTGTTGCCCAACCCGGAAACCCGGGGCCTCAGGCAGTCAAGTCCAACAACTAAACCGCTAGACCACAGAGGCGACTACCTAATACCTATATTAAGTTTTATGTAATGAACGCTTTTTTCATAATATTGGAAGGCAAACAAGCAGACGGATTTCCTGATGGTAAGAAATTCACGTCGCCTAGAGACACCAAAGGTGGTAATGGTGCGTTGCCAACCTGAAGCCGCGATGTAAGGCCTCGAGCAAAAGTCAATTTACCGGCTACCTTACCCTCCAACCGGAACACGTCAACAGCAGGCATTGACGTTATGGCAGCAGGAATAGGTGAGGCGGTGGTACCAATCCGGACGAGTCGCTGCGAAACTCTACCACCTAGTAAGATTTCACGGTGTTAGTGACGGTGAGCCTATGCTCGCCTTTTACGAGCTGCCTGGCAGGAAGGCAGATGGTCTATTCTACAAAGGAGCCCGGACCAACACGGGGTAACACGCTATACCTATTTAAGTCTATGTTAAGTGATGTGAAGAGTGTGGTATTGGTATTGGTATTGGTATTGATTATTTATTTCCCCGAACATAGAAGGTCACTAATCAAATTACTGTCGTCATGTAAGGATGTCGCACGCGTAGCTAATAATTATTATTCAAAACTAGCATCGTAATAAATTACATAGTGACAGTTGTCTTGTAGGCATACTTGAACAAAAATGTTGAGCCATGATTATTATGCAAAAATGAGGCTTAGCAACCTGAAATATGTATGAAATTATAGAAGTAAATAGTAGGTAAACCAGTGGTACTCAAACTTTATTCATAAGACCACAAATAGTGTCGCTGGCTCGGCTGTAATGAATAACTTAGGTAATGATTTCGTAGGTTTTCGAAATTGTATCAAAAATTTCGTTTAGGAGCAAAATGTCCAATTCATAAAATGTCAAATTACTGAATGTATATTAGTTTTTTATTTACTCATCGTATTCTTATGTTATGTATAGCGCACGAATTACCAAATGTTTTAAAATTTGCCACCAGATATGCCGCTCACATTATATGCGCATATTATGCGCTTCGGGCTTCGGCTATATTCGTCAATCTTCTGAAATCCGAATGTATTTTAAAGATATCTACGACACTACTACACATAATTAATCATTTCGCTAAAATTTACATTTGGTTAGCCAATTTAAAAATAAGTAAAAAAAGTGTAAAGCCGAAGCGCATAATTTAAATACTAGTACTCTACTCTCCGTGAGACATAACTTAAGAATATCTAGGATGGACGGGATGTGAACAGCTTCTTGCGGCTTTAAGTACCGATTTAGGTACCAAACTAATTACGAGACGTTGGTATAGTAATGTATTATTAGATATTTGAGATGCTATGTGTATATAACTATTTGCTAGATTTTCACGTCAATTGCTCTCCGCTGTCTTGTCCTGGTTTCGAGGGTACCTCCGATTGGCAACACAACATTATCTTTTGTGTCTATATGTGTCTAGTATTCCTAAATATCAGTAAACTAGTCCAGTGCATCCAGTCTCTTTTTTAACTTTCCAATATAATGAAACCATAGTAAATATATCCTCTAACAATATTCATTTAGATGGGATACTGTATTTAACTAACTTTGTGAGTGTGTGTATATACTAGTCACCTTACCGGAACAAAACAATAGCAAGCATTGTCGTTATGGCTGCAAAAATAGATAAAAACAAGTCATAGCCGTGGGATTACATAAAAAGTTACCCTAAAAGACCAATCAAAATCAGCTTGTATGATTACTAAACACAGACGTAACATTTTTTGTATAAGATAGGACACGAGAGAACTGTCGCTTACCGACACCATTGATGTTATTGATCAGTCGCGATCAAAGGCCACGTATGTAAGTCTACCGGTAACTCTACCCTCCAGTGCGGAAAACGACAATAGTGAATACAGACACTATTGCAACAGGAATAAATATGTAGCAATTATTGAAGTCCTACCTTACAAATACAGCGGAAGCAGTTATTCCAGTCTTGTTCCAGGCGGACGGTCTCTCCCTCGTTGGAACAAGCTGCCCTTTGGCCTTCTGCAACAATTATCTTGTTTATATTATACACGTTATTACATAGACAAACACGCGGAGAAACTTAGGAATATTCATCGATAATGGACGCAATTATAGTGCATTGCCAACCAGAAGTAGAAAATAAGGGTATGATCCAATGTGGAAGCGAAATGGTTCAAAAAATAGACTCAGTGTTCTTCCATGAATGTGATCCTGCAAAATTAATTACTTATTCTCACGGCAAGTTCCTTAGTGGCGTAGACAGAGAACATTGAGTGCCAAATGTCACTTTGATCCTTGCCCACCTGTTTGGTGTTTATTAAATTTATTCTGGTATCTATTTAAGTATTTCTATGTACATTAGTATCGATGACTAATACACCCATAACACAGGCATATAATTTGCTTACTTTGGTGTTTATTAAATTTATTCTGGTATCTATTTAAGTATTTCTATGTACATTAATATCGATGACTAATACACCCATAACACAGGCATATAATTTGCTTACTTTGGTGTTTATTAAATTTATTCTGGTACCTATTTAAGTGTTTCTATGGTACATTAGTATCGTTGACTAATACATCTATAACACAGGCATATAATTTGCTTACTTTGGGGTTAGATTCAATTTGTGTAACTTGTCCTGAAAATATTTACTTATAAATTAAAATATAAACTAAAAATTTACCAGTCTGGCTTCCTTCACATTCCTTACTCTTTTCATACAAACTCGACGGTTTCGGAGACTCTTGTAACCCCGATCAGTTTGATCGTGGAAAGTCAACCTAAGTCACTCGGGTGCCAGCGGTCCACATTCGAAATATCTATCTGGTTATCTTTTATCTGTTATTCTTTTCACATAACCAACCCAATGGAGCATGACCTTTATCATTTTTACATCAAAACTTTATTTTAAATCATTCCTGCAAACTTCATTAATTCCCACCGACATTGTTTGTCCGGGCTCCTGTGCAGAATAGACCATCTGCCTTCCCGTCAGGCAGCTCGTAAAAGGCTAGCATAGGCTTACCGTCACTAACACCATGACATCTGACTAGGTGAACCTTATTAAATAATATTTTTTATAAATGTTAAAATATGTTGATATACTTAAATATTTTTGTAACATCTCATTTACACACATATTTCCGCAAATAAATAATTTTCTTTCTTTCTTTCCATTTAAGGATTTTTGAATTAAGTCCTTATCTTTATAAAGGTTGAATAGATTTAATGTTTAGGAAATTATTTGTGCAAATTCACACGTGGCGCATCTGAAATCTGTATCCTTGTGCGAGGCAACCTTAAAATTAAAACACTGATTTGCTAATAAATATTGTAATTTTAAGGTTGCCTTGAGGATATCGCTGATAAATGATAAGGCCGCCTTATTGTGTCAGTTAATTTTTTCATTATTTAATAGTAGCTGTGCCCGCGACTTCGCCTAATTGTATCTTTAGTATCTTCACGCCCATATCTCCGGGGTTTTATCTATTTCTGTGATACAATTAATAAAACTGAATTAACCCTTTTAATACGAAAACCCTACAAATACACATTTTAGCAATTATATTTTTTATGATAATGGAAAGCAAACAAGAAGACGGATTTCCTGATGGTAAAAAATTCACGCCGCCTAGAGACACCAAATGTAGTAATGGTGCGTTTTCAACCTGAGGCCGGGATGTTAGGCCCCGAGCAAAAATAAGTTTACCGGCTACCTTACGGAAATTATGGCGGCAGGAACGAGTAAGGCGGTGGTAGCGATCCGGTTGAGTCGCTGCGAAACTCTACCACCTAGTCAGATGTCACCTTTTTTTAAAATCCAAATTATTCTAAAGATGCGATATGCTTGTCCTAGCCGGTTGATCACTTACCTTGATTAAAAGCTTAATCGATGGATCCGCATTCTTATTACGTATCCAACCTGTACCACTAACAAGGTTTTACGATTTCGAATCATCGAGTCGATTGCACATACGTAACATATAATTCGCAATACCTGGTAACAAAAATATTTAGAAAAAGAACAATTTCAATTTAGATACAAATTGGACCTTATTTATTATTATTCTTCCACATTTTATTAGTATTATTTAAATATTAGTTAGTAATTTTAAATATTTTATTTTATTTCAAAGTTTTTGGTTTGTACACTATCTACCTATTACTTTCTATAAGTGTTACTGTATCTTAGGTAAGCTTTAAGATATTGGATGATAAGCTAGCCTTTTGTACCGTATTTATTGTTTATGTTTTCTTGTCTTTTTGTCATATTATGTGCATAAAATAAATTTAAAAAATCGACAAAGTAATCGAATTCTCGGTAGCTCATTTGCTAGTGGATCATCAGCGAAAGAAGGAGGAAGCTGTTTATTTCCTGATGTAAAGTTCATCCTTTCATGAAAAATATGAAAAATTACCCCGAACATGGGAAAAGTACTAAAATTAAAATATAAGTGTATTTTTGTTACTTAAGACAGTGTATGCATATAGTTTTCCGTTTTGTTGTGCGAGTAAATTGTAATTGTGGTTAATTGTTTATTTAACTCTTCTTGATTGAGAATAGAATAGAAATATTTTTATTCACATTCAACTTACAAGAGGCACTTCTTACCACAGGATCGGAACGCGGCCACACACTGAGAGAATCCAGCAAGAAACTCAACGGGCTGTCTTTTTTCCTTATTGTATACAAATGTATTAGTATTATACATCACACATTATTACTAGTAAGAGATTGGTATGAGAAACAATTAATCTCAAGCACTCTTATCCGACAGATATTCAGCAACAGCATAGTAACCTTTTTTATACAATTTCACTTTGACACATTTTTTTAAATTTATTTAATGGCAGGTGTTTCATATAATCGGGAAGTTTATTGTAAAAGCGTATATATTGGCCCAAGAACGACTAACTCTGTGATTGTTCTACATTTGATTGTTCTAAACTATTGTCGAACAGTTTTCGACTCGAAAATTCGAAACCACGAAAACTTTATGCTAGGACTACTAATTCGGACGCCACCGGTTACTAAGTCCTGCGTAAATATTTTGGTAATTAATGTGTATGCTTAACTCATACATACATTATGAAAACATTCCACAGACGTCAAATACCTTTTATTAATTTATATGTCGAATGTTTCATAGTAATGCGGATGTTTATTTATGTGGCAAGTTTATAGGCTGCGAATATTTAATCTATTCTTCTTTGGCATTTTTTACGATATTTTATATTGACAGAAATGCACATGGCAACAAGAAACATGGTAGTGGTACACTTTTTTTATGATAATAGAAGGCAAACAAGCAGACCGATTTCCTGATGGTAAAAAATTCACGCCGCCTAGAGACATCAAAGGTGGTAATGGTGCGTTGCCAACCTGAGGCCGCGATGTTAGGAAGGCAAATTGTTTTCTCATATATTCTTCTAAGAATCCCAGGCCATCTCTGGGATTCGATCTAAAATGTTTACGCCATTAGGTTGCCTGGAAATGATCGCAGATTTGGCGATAAGGCCATCTTTAAGTGTGTGTATATTTTTTGACAAGGCCGACAAGGTCGGTTTTTTCGACAAGGTTGTTGATCTAAAGCATGTGTAAAAATATATCTTTCCTATAGAGTACACCACGAGTGTCTTATGAGGATGAATTAGCTAGTTACCTAGATTCATCCTCATAAGGTACTTGATAATAAATTATATTTATACTAGTTGTTGCCTGCGGCTTTACCCGCGTTCACAGGAATCCGTTGTGCGATCGAGATTAAAAGTAGCCTTTATGTTAATCCAGGTCACAATCTATCTATGTTCCAAATTTCAGACAAATCCGTTCAGCCATTCGAGCTTGAAAGAGTGACACCCATACATACAAACTAACAAATTTTCTCTTTTATAATATTAACTAGCTGTTGCAACGCGGCACTGCCCACGTGGTCCCACATTAAACAACCCTATGTGTTAATCCAAGTATCCCTTTATGTGTCTGCCAAATTTCATGAAAATCGGTTCAGCAGTCTAACGTGAAGAAGTAACAAATAAACAAACAGACAAACTTTCGCATTTATAATATTAATAGGATAGGATAGGATGATCCTATCCGGAGTGTAGGTTAGCCGGAAGACTCAAACAATTCGAATAACATCCCGGCCACTAAACAGCGACGCACATATAACATCTATGGTTTTAACAGGCCACGGTTGTATCTTACCATCAGCACAGCGGCACGTTTTTTTGATTATCCCTTTTATATAAAAAAATATCTATTTAGTAATTATCCAAAAACATTTTAATTTATCATCAGCAAAACATGCTACTTATAGCTAACAAAACTTCAACCAGTTTTTAAGGTTAATGTCTTACAGCATCCTTGATAGATTTTGAAAAACTGAAAAAATGTGCTTAAAAACTTGATCACTTTCGTAAAAAAATCCACGTTTACAATCGTAGAGTTGTAAGAAGATTTTGTCACTCGACTTTTAAGAATGCGACCTAGCAACAGCGATCCTCAAGGTCGGTGAATAGGTATTTTAAATTCGCCGATTAGTTTAAATTTATTATATTAAATAAGATGTGGTAGATTTGTTTTTTAATATGCCTGTTTGGGAAAATATGCGGAAATACTCTGAATTATTGCTTTAAGAAAATGTACTGTTACAATTTAACAATAACATGATACAGTTTTAATAAAGATATTGGACCATTTACCTAAGTATTTGCTATCATGAGGAAACATATTTTTTAATTTATTAACAGGTATAGATTGATATTAAATTAGTCAATTTAACAGTTTTAACTTTAAGATACAATTTAATTATATGACTTGTACTTTCCACAATGCATTTTTTTATTTTCTTTTAGCCAGTTGGCCCTGCCTTGCCCAGTAGCCCTGATGATAGTACGAGTAATATAATTGTATAAATAATATATTTACTGGAAAGTACAAGATACATTAATAAATTATGTTAAGATTGGAATTCCACGTAGCGACGACGATTAAAAGTAAAAAAAAGTAACTTTAATATATATATATATATACATGTAATGAAATTTTCCTTTTAATTTAATTCTGTTTTAAGTAATTATTTATATATAATAATAATCCATACTAATATAATAATCAAACGTTTAGTAAGAGTAGTAAACTTACAGACAGACAGATTTTAATCGTCAAGAAATCTGATTACTTGATTTCATTTCTTAATTGGAAAACGAAAGTGTATTTGGTAATTCATCTTTTCCATCGCAATAAAACAAAGTTATAATAAGTTTATTTTTTTAAAGTGAAGTTAGTCAGGCGGCTAGGAAATGATATAGATTTTATCCCGATGTGTAAACGGATTTCTGCGGGAAAACTCAACACTTTATTAAGAAGATATTGCTAGTTACTATTAAATTAAAATTTCCATGTTTGCGGCGTGTGTGTGTCTGTGTGTCATAGAACTCTTCTGATAAAATATTTGTTAGTGATATAGTTTTTTTATGTTGTGTTTTTTTAAAGAGTCGTAATTGTTAGTACAAATGTTACGAGACTTATCTACAGGTAAGGTTAGGAGATATATTTATTGATTATACTAAGTGATATATTTAATAACAATCTTATCAAAACCTTGTAAGTAATTAAAAAAGGCACATACGCAAGGCACAGTGCACAGACACGTGCCCAAATTCCGGACGAGTGAGTCTGTAATTTAAATAGATTTACACAAAAACTTGAAAGGAATTCGGTATAAAAACAAAATATTTGTAACCGGATTTCAAATTCCTTCTACACAAACTAGGATGTTGATAGCATTTGCGATTTGAACTGTGCAGAGATCCAAAAAACACCACCATTTCCCCTTAGGGTGAAGTTCTCGTCATGTATTTAAACACTGTAATACTTCTTCCTGGCTTGTCTCTTGCCGGGTATGTAGAGACTCGAACACCAAGTGTCGTGTCTTTTACAGATCTGCTTAGCTTTCTTCATATTCATTACCTTTTTCTGAAAAAAGACAAACGAGCAAACAACTTGTAACCTCGAGTTCTACAGCTCTATCTATCTTCCTCCAAATTCATTGCTCTTTTCATACAAGTCAAGGGCTTGAAAAATTTTTAAGTTGAGATACGTTAAAGTTTCCTACCTTTTAGATACAGTTATACAAAAACGCCGGTAAAAAAAAGGACTCTTCAGATAATACCTAAGCTATGTCATCGTAGAATGTAAACCTAGAGCTTCCCGTACAACGATATCCATTCGCATAATATACTGTCAGTTTTATTTACAAATATACGCGGGATATTACAAGGTAAGATAATAATATATAAATATCACTGAAGCTGTCAAAACGCGACTGACAATTTCTCCGTTACGTATTTTTTTACTTTAACACTTGCCCTGTGCTTGGGTTAAGTTTCTATAAATTTTAAAGAAAGAAAAATTTCGCCCCAGACAGGATTTAAACCTGTAATCTTTCCTCTTAATCCGACGAATACTCTAACCATAAAAAAAACGCTTTTGGACCCGTTTTTACGAAAATTGCGCGGATGCAGGAGCATAAAATTTGGTACACTTATAGTTCATGTGTGCGAGAAGTACTTATAAAGTGCATTAAATCAATAAATAAAACATTAGCCACACTACTACGCATTTGACACGCACAAAAACTAATATATTGATGATAGCGATAAAAGATCACAGATGGAACACTAATAAGTTTGGAAACAAAGTAGTTGGTCTTGAGAAATGAAGATGGCGTTCTTATCAACAAGATATTAAAATTAATTATGGTCGAATTTCGACCAATGGGTGACCTCTAGTTGTTACTTACTAAGTCCGTTAGAGTTGGAGAAGACCGTGTTGTCAGCGAGCGTGGCGGCGAGCGTCAATACGAAGGCGACGGCGTGTGCGGTGCGCGGGACCCGCATGGTCGCGACTACTCGCGGCGCCGGCGCACGCCGCTGCGCGCGACTAGCATCACACCCTCGCGCCAAACCACGCAGCCCCAACACCTGAAACAATGGAGGAATTTAAGAATTAGTTAATGGACTCTTTTTTAACCCTTGCATTTTAAACCGAGTGGTGTTATTAGTATAACGTGTCTCTGTATGTGTGCGTGCGTGTGTGTTCACACACACACACAAACATGCATATAGCTGTGGCATTATAATTAGAAGTCTGACGTGATCGAGAAGGTTTTTTCCTACAGTACATATACAGTGTTAGGAATATTTTGTGTGTAAAATTATAACGTGTGTGTATGTGTGTGTGTACCATAACTTTTAAACGTATGAATCGATTTTGATGCTGATTTCTTTTGTCGAAAGATGGCGTAGTCAGAAAGTTTCTTACCTACATTAGATTAGGAGTCAGGGGTTTATTAAAAAAATAAATTAAGTATTTAAGTATTTCCTATGTCTTAAGTGCACACGCATGCGACTCTTATGAGCAATGGGTAGGGAGTAGGTTAACCAATACTCGTCTCTCTACTTGTAACTCTTATTTTAAGATCGTGAGAAAATGGTAGCTTATGACTAAATTGGAATGTTAAAATCAATAACAGTTCGCAAATAACTTAACAAACCATTCAATGTTTAATTACCCTACTGTAATATTAATTTAATATATTGCTGTAGGCTAACAGTTCACTAAATACTATTATTTATTGTACCTTCAGGCTTCAAAGCTTACGCATTAAATGAGATTTCAAACGTTGTGGGTTGACTAATTTAAGTCAGGAAATTGTATGTCTTTATACCAATACTAAAATGGGATTGGCCAACTAAAGGTAACTTACACATTAATTGAAGATTAAGAAACGTATAGACGTTTGATTGACAAATGTTTTAAGGAAAAAGCTTATGGGGCTTATGTAGTTATTTTTACTAGGTACCAATAAAAATTATAAATATATTGCCCGCGTTGTTGTCCGCATGGTTAATAGTCCCACAAGAACATTCACAGAAACAGACAGAAAAACTATCTTGTGTTTTAATCCAAGTTGCCATCAATGTGTGTGCCAAATTTCATTAATATAGGTTTGG
>NJDD01001601.1:588245-619852 GCA_002245505.1 Calephelis nemesis
GACTGCGAGGAAACAAAAAAAACATATTTTAATTTCTCCAATACAAATTAAACGAGTGGAACGAAGTACACTGCAACGGCCAGTTTTATATATATATATATATATTATTCGACTTAGCGTCTGTAGAAGTAACTCTGCCTATAATTAACAATGTTAACTTGTTTCCTAAAAATGTTTCTTATATTAGATTATTAAATTTGTTCTAGTATCTATTTCAATATTTCTATGTATTAGTATTGTTGACTATCACCCATAACACAAGCATATAATTTGCTTACTTTGGGGTTAGATTCAATTTGTGTAACTTGTCCAAGGATATTTATTTATTATTATTATTGTTTATTTATTACTTATATATTTAGTTATTTTATATTACTATAGCATTTTTTGTGTTTAAGTCAAGGATGAGTTGTATCCTTAATTCTCTACACGGTGAGTAAGTCCTATGGTAAAAACCAAATCCTATTCTAAACACGTTACTTTTGATACAGATTTCTTGAACGCTATTTAAAAATTTTAACACATATTTTGGAGAGACCCTATATATTAAACAAAACATTGTCATAGATAATTCAAGCACATATGTTGCACAGCTTCTTCCAACAATGATCTTGTTGGTGAGGACCCATTCTATGTTTGCTTGCTTCTTACGAGCTACCACGAATAGAGGCAGATGGTCCTTTGTACACAGGAGACCCTGGCTAATAGGTACGAGAAAGTTTAATAGGTAGATGTGTCTTAATCGTCTCTGTGGTCTAGCGGTCAAGGTGTGGGACTTAACTGCATGAGGTCCCGGGTTCCATTCCCGGGTCCGAAAATTTGGTTTTTCCAACATTGATATAAATGTTTTTTATATCAATGTTTTCCAATTTTCTAATAAAAATAACGTTGCTCGGGATTGGATATGCGGCCGATTAGCGATAGACTTGCCATTTATCACATTGTGGTAATTTGTGTCTGGCTAGTCGTGGGTGCGCTGTTTGTGTCTCTGCCTACCTCTTCGGGGATATGGGCGTGAAGATACTTTTTAGATGTGTCATAAAAATGCAGTTAAATTGTGACATAGGTCAATCATTAAAACCCGTCTGTTTAGTAAAAAGTTGTACGCATTTTGTTAGAAATGTGCTCGAAGCAAATTTTTTAGCATCTGTTGAAAAAAATATGTGAGCATCTCGCAATGAAAACATTTACACGTTAATTAGACAGGCTGAAAGTGTGTAAAGCTTAATGTATTTGCATAAATAATTCTAGTCTAGAAATATCCGCGAGCGATTTTTGTAGTACATTCCGAAAGCATTGCAAAAAACAGTGAGTGTGGTCATGTTCTGGTAATACATTATCAATCAACATGTGTTTGGTGGGAAACACTGATTTTAATTCCATGAATAAGTGGTATATTTTTCAGGGACAGATTCCCTGATGGTAATAAATTCACGCCGCCTAGAGACATCAAAGATTGTAATGGTGCGTTGCCAACCTGAGGTCAGGATGTTAGGCCTCGAGGAAAAGTAAGTTTACCGGCTACCTTACCCTCCGAACCGGAACACGTCATGACGTTATGGGAGCAGGAATAGGTAAGGTGGTGGTACCATTCCGGGCGAGTCGCTGCGAAGCTCTACCACCTAGTCAGATATCACGGTGTTAGTGATGGTAAGCCTATGCTCGCCTTTTACGAGCTGCCTGGCAAGAAAGGCAGATAGTCTATTCTGCAAAGGAGCCCGGACCAACACGGGGAAGGGGGAGGAGGAGGATGTAATACAGATTTGCGGTTAAGCCTTTTGCTATCGACTACTCCTCTCTTCAAACCAAAATATAAATATAGCGAGCACTGACGTTATGACTACAGTAAAATGCAAGGAATACAGGCAAGTAGTAAAACTTATTACATTAAATAATTATTGTAATTTGAAGTAATCAGTACGATATCAGTTCATACGTAATACAGTCAATGAACTGACAATCACAAGAATATGATAAACAATATAATCATTTTTTCGGACAATTTAACCCCGATAACGATCAGCTGTTACAAGAGTAGAGCCGAGTGATACTGAGGCAAATTTAAAGTAACTGTTCAATTCTATATATATATATAAAAGTCAATGCCACTTTTCGTTGAAATTTTATAACTTAAGAACGGGCTCACCTATCCAAACCAAATATTTAGACTTTATTAGGACTATTTAGGAGAAGGTTTATGTGAAGTTTGTATAAAATCGGTCGAGCGGTTCTTCATTTATCACATTTTTTGTAACAAATGAATTCAATAAATGGCGGATCATTTTATGAATGGGTATTTTTCAGTCAAATTGAAACTTTTTTCAGATGGGGATTGTGCTGTCATATTGATTTTTTTCATTTTTTTTTAAATTTTGTTTTTCTATGTATCATTCATGCGGTCATTTCTTTTTGGACATACTTCGATTAAACCAGGTTTATACGTAGCGAAGCATGTACCGGGCCGCTAGTTATTAATAATTTGTTAATACATATTTCCAATTTACTTAATACAAGTGAACCGAGTGATACTGTGGTGAATTTAAAATAACTGTTCAATTTATTAAGACAACCGAAAAGGATAGCGCCTATTTGGACGGACTGGGATGGGCAATAGACGTATGGATAGTACAAAAATTAAGGTTAAGTAAAATATTGGCCAAAAATGACTAATTTGACTTAATGTATCTACTACTTAATATACCTACACGAAATTCAATAATATAAGTAAGTGAAATAGTAAGAATTTTAAATGAATATAAAACACATTAAGAAGGACTGACTACTTCTAAAACATAGTAAGAACTCCTCGTTGTCTGTTGACAACACGTGTTGTCTAACACGTTTTTTCCATACAAATTTGGCCTAAGGGCGTTTATGGCGACGATTAATAAACTCATGAAGCCACTGTCAGATGCCTATAAAGACGTGTCTACTTTTTATCAGGTACGAGTAACCACCTTTTTATTAAAATATAAAGAAAAATAATTGCCTTTGTGGTCTAGCGGTTCAGTTGTTGGACTTGACTTTATGAGGTCCCGGGTTCTAATCCCAGATCGGGCAACAAAAAAAAATTGGGATTTTCCAATTTTCTAATAAAAAAAATGTTGCTTGGGATTGGATATGTGCCCGGTTGGCGATAGGCTTGCCACCTATCACATTGTGGGACTTAGTGTCTTCGGCTGGTCGTGGGTGCCTATTTACCTCTGCCTACCTCTTCGGTAATGTGAGCGTGAAGACACCTTTTTTTTATAATGAAAACTTCAAGCAAAAATTGGTAACAAGCTTTGTTAATATTATTTGAGTTATATTAAATGACTAGCCGTGCCCGCGACTTTGGTGAGCCTTAATAATATTTAGTTGAAGTTACGCCCATGAAGCAGAAGCAGTAGGCAGAGACACAACTAGGGCACCCACTACTAGCCGAAAATACCAAGTCACACCATGTGATAGGTGGCAAGCCTATCGCCAACCGGGCACATATCCAATCCCGAGCAACATATTTTTTTGTTAGATAATTGGAAAAACCAATTTTTTTTTTGTTGCCCGACTCGGGATCAAAATCGGGACTTCATGCATTCAAGTCCAATTAAATCTCTAGACCACAGAGGCACATATACATTCATGCACGTGGTAAAGAGTGGTTATTTCAATATCACAAACAGACTATCTATTTATTAATTTGTAAAAATTGCTACCATTGCAGCAATAAAGGCATATAGTTGGATTTATGACTAAAATATTCAGGTAATCTGTTATTTACTTTTCAAAGTCACGTCAGCTCCCACAGACCCTTAGCGTGACAATTTTTACAACATCATTAGCGCCATAAAGATAAACACCAATCTTTATTAATTCCATGACAGATAGCCGTGGAACCAATATACATTATAATTTACAACTCTGAAATTTTGCATGAAAAATATTTTGTTTAAATGATGCAGCGTATTGGATCTGCTTCAGATTATAACCTTGTTGAAATTTATGGTAGAACGTCACATTTAAGAGTGATGATGATTGTACCCACGTGGCCAGTTTATATTATAAACCAGATTTTTATAAAAGACTATGATCAAAAATAAAATTTAAGCCAGAACAGAGATCTATATGTGATCTATACGTGATGCCAAAACTTTGGACCTCTTTTTCCGAAAATTGAGCTGACGCAGAAACATAAAATTTGGCACACCTATAGTTTATGTGTAGAAGTGCAGAACGCTAATATTTTCAGTAATAATGCTTATAAAGCACATAAAATCAATAAATAAAACATTACCCACACTACCATGCATTCGACACACACAAGCAAATATATTGATGATAACGATAATAGATCATATATGGCGCACAATCTGTACTATAATCATAGAAGTTGGCCTAGATAAATGAAGATGGCGTTCTTATCAACAGGATATTAAAAATTATTATGGTCGAATTTCGACCAATAGGCGACCACTAGTCTGTGTTAATACTTGAAATCAACGTACATTTTATGTATGTACGCATTATTTGTCATGATATGATAATGGTGAATCATGATCATGATTATGGCGTGATTTCTGTGATAATATCTAATTTGACAAATAAAGTTATGATAATTGAGTATTCATATCAATTATGTTCGAAGTCGATTTTCATTCAAAATTTACAAGTAATTAGAAATACGACGCCTGAAGAATTTTATTATTTATAGACATATAGGAGTACAATATACTCATACACTTGGTAGTGTATAATATACTAGTAATAACGTCAATTGAAGAGATATAAAAAATAAGTACATTCATTAGGTACTTTAAAAATATGCATAACGCAGACTTAATCTATACTTATATTCTAAAGAGGAAAGATTTGATCTTTGTTTGTTTGAAATGAATAGACTCCGAAACTACTAAACTGATTTCAAAAATTCTTTCACCTTTAGAATGGTACGTAAACCCTGAGTGACATAGGCTTTGTTTCATCAAAATAGGTGCAGTAGAAGCCAAGTTACGCAGGTGAATATGAGTGAAACTGCTAGTTTACGATAAAACCAAAATAATGTCATGTACTTATATGAAAACGTCACCAACGAATGTAATCACACCAAGGTATTTAAATCAAATATTCAAATACTTTAAATGGATAAATCAAGTATTTATTGCATATTAATCAAATATTCAATTAATCATCGTGTTTATAACCACCTGCCAAGTATCTGACACTAGTTCTAAGGTTACCACAAATCTTATTTATGTGGGATTGTTGAGTTTTCTGATTAGCAACAAATTATTTTTTTGTGTAACTCATACATTAAAATTTACTTCGTTTAGACATTTCCAATATGTTTTTAAAATTTAAGGAAATATTGTAAGACACTAGCGAGTAATCATGACATATACTGGAACAACAATGGGCACTATACAAATGTAAGATAACATACAAAAAAATGTATAAGCTAAAAATGTAGGGTGGCTAAACTACCTTTTGGCTTAGATTCTAATAATAACAGTTGCTTTACTTATTGACTGGTTTCAGGTAAATTTTAACAATATGTCATTAATTTCAATATGTATCCAATTTATTAGTACGCATCGGATTATATTCGTAAATAATTTTTTTTGCGATGGACATAACTATAACTTAGCGTTGTTATATAAATATACTTATTTTACCAATTACAGTAATATAGTACAACATCTATCATCACTATCGGGACCGTATGTCAAAAGAACGCAATAGATACAAAAAAATGTGATAGCAAAAAATAATTCTTTTCACGGTGGATACAATCATTTTTATAACAAACATTTAATTTCATGTATTTAAAACTTGGTAAAGTTACTTGTTTGTGATAGTAAAGTAATCTTTGGGTGCCGCCTCTACGTTTGTACCTTAAGTTGAATATTATAGTATTTTAAGTGTGATAGCATCTAATATTGTAACACAACAAACATTATTCATTCATTCATACAGTACAATAATTCACGCCAATCATGGCAACCCTAACTACGTCTATCGAGGATACGTGCCGAAATGACGACGTCCTTAGCACATTTTTTCATAGCATTCTATACGAACATTGACCTTAAGCCGTTTCACATAGTGATTACTCGTTATTTTCAAAGCACTGCATAAATTAACTTATACTTTTTTAATATTGTAAAAAATGGCGCCAGAGTTAAACCACAATTAGGTTATAATAAGTTTAGTTCCGGTTCCACATCCGTATAACGTTTTTCATGGCAGTAAAAAGTACGGGAATTAGTTTACTTAGTTAACTTTTTGCACGCTAAATGCGCTCATTTGAAAGGTAATTACTTTTAGGTGAGAGCATTACTTTTGAGATTGATTTTTAATGCTGTACTAGCTTTTCCGGTGAACTTCACTCCACCCGTTCACCCGTTTGTACGAGAAAAGAAAACATTTTACCTAGTTTCCACGAAGTCGGATATGATATAAATATCCTATGTCCGTTTCCTGGTTCAAAACTATATCTCCATAAAATTTCCACTAAATCTGTTCTGCCGTGCTTGAGCTATAAATAGTGTAACTAACATGACTTTCTTTTATGTAGGTAGGTATGTAAGTATATAAAAGAAATTCAAAATTGTTTGAAATTAAAATAACATCAAGTGCTTATATGAGTATTCGAAACTGGCTTGTTTGTTTAAAGAGTTATAAAAGTGGAAGATGTTAGGCAGGTTTGCAGGAGTAGTCCACACAATTGGTACTCGGTACTATCTGCCTACTATACAACAGATATTACGTAAAGGTATGTGAATTTATATAAAATGATTTTATTATTTCTAAGATTTTCAAGTAAACATAGAATTAGCTTTTTTTACAAGAAACATTATTTTTTCGTACTAAATGGACATTTTCGCTAAATTTTTCGCCTTCGTGTCCTAGCGTTCCGCTATAGAACTTGACTTCATGAGGTCCCGGGTCAGGCTATTAAAAAGGGTTTTTTTTAATTTATTTTTTTCTTATAAAACAACCTGGCATATGATTGGATATATTCCCCTTTAGCCATACAATACAAATGAAAAATTTTCTGGATAAGTTAGACAAATTGAATCTAACCCAAACCTTAAAGTAAAGTAAGCAAATTGAGGGTTCCGTAGTCGAATAATAAAAAACGGAATTCTTGTAAAGGGTCTTGAGTAGTTCAGCTACGTAGTCATAAAAGTTTAAGAATGAAGTCGAATCTACCCGTTTTTTTATCATTCGGCTACGGAACCCTGAAAATAGCCGAATAGAGAACCTCCACACTTTTTGGAAGTCGATTAATAACGCAAATTAAAAAGTAAATCAGGTGTTAGTAATTAATGTAGTTCCGTTTTAGCATCCGCGTCGCGTTTTTGTGGCAAAAAAATACGTGCCAAATTACCGTTAAAAGTTTGGAAAGCTTTTTCACATAATATATTGGTTTCATCGTCTTATATGTTCTAGAATCTAGCCGAACCAACCAACCGCCGAATCCAACTCCGATGGGCAGCGATCGGGAAGCTGAAGGGTATCTTCTAGTCCCAATTACCGCAGTCTTCGACTAGAGTGTGTTACCGGTGATGACATATGGAGTTGAGACTTGGCTATTAAATGTGGGCCTCTTAAATAAGCTCAGAGTCGCTCAGCGTGCTATGGACAGAGCTATGCTCGGTGTTTCTCTGCGTGATATGATCCACAAGAGAACGAGAATAACCGACATAATTCAGAGAATTAGCAAGCTGAAGTGACAATGGGCAGGCCACATTGCTCGCAGAACCGACAACCGCTGGAGAAGAAAGGTTCTCGAGTGGCGGCATCGGAGGACGTAGTGTTTCACGACCTCCCAGCCGGTGGGCTGATGATCTGTTCAATGTCGCGGGGAGTCGCTGGATACAAGCGGCTGGTGACTGTGACTTGTGGCGCTCTTTGGGGCAGGCCTATGTTTAGCAGTGGGCGTCCTCTGGCTAGTGATGCTGATGATTTATTCTAGCCAACGTAACATCAGTGTCCGTCACTATCGTTTTCTAATTAAAAAGGTTGAGATGGTAAACTACTCGAATTATAATCTCAACATCCCAATCTTATGCTGGCAAAACAACATCTGCTATTCCCAATCATCGTCAACGCAACGGAGGCGATACACCGTCGATCGTATACCGTCTGTTTGAATCAATATTTTTTTGAGGTTTATACGTAACTAGCGGCCCGCATGTATAAAATATACATATAAACCTTCCTCTTTAAACACTATATCTTTTAAAAAAACTGCATCAAAATCCGTTGCGTAGTTGAAAGATTTAAGCATACAACAGACAGCAGGGACAGAGAACGCGACTTTGATTTATACTATGTAGTGATTTATGCTTCCCTTAAATAGAATGTTTGATTTTTATATATTGTGTAATGTTTTTTATACAAGACTGGTACTTTTCCACAATATATAATTTGAAGGTTACTGATATTTACTTATTCTTAATTATGATGATGTAAAAAGTTTATTCTAATCGTTTATTAAACACAGAGTAAAGTACTCCGAGGTTCAGTCTGGTATTATAGTCTTTATGAAAATATGATACATATTATAATATCAACACTTTAACCCTACGTTAGTACACGTTTATTAATAAGACAGTAAGGAAAACTTGCACCTTTCGGGATTAAATTTAGTAACGGGTTAAACTGTCAAATATAAGGATTTAGTCCTATGTTAGAAACTAGCTTTTAGTTAAAAAAATATGATAATGGAAGACAAACAAGCAGATGAATTTCCTGGAAAGAAATTCACCGCGCCGCCTAGGTATTAATGGTGCGTTCGAGGCGCCAGAAGATACGGCGTCCCACACGCTGGGAGAGTGTGTCGCCTTCGAGCAACAGCGGCGTACTCTCTCAGCGATTGTAGGAGAGGACCTCTCGCTGCCGAGCGTTGTCAACACTATGCTCAGTAGTGACAGGTCCTGGCAGGCGGTGGTCTCCTTTTGCGAAAACGTAATGACGCAAAAGGAGACGGCGGAGCGCGCCCGGGAGGACGATCCCAACTCAGGCCCGCTTCGGCGCAGGCGGACCGGGGACGCGAGAAGACGGTTCATCCGCCTTCAAAGTGCTTCCAATGCGGGGCTGCCGGGGGAGTCGAAGGATTTCCTCTGGCCAGCACGGCCTCGCACGCCTGGGGGGCGACTACAATGGCAGGAGTCGCTCCTCTTTCAGCGCTGGAGGAGGCCCGATGAGGACCGGGCGGTAGCCGCGGAGCGAGATTGTAAATGCCAACGCGACCCCATCTCGCTCCTAGCCGGGCGGCAGGAAGGTCATCGTGTGGTTCTTAGTTGGTTCGAGTCCGACATAACCCGCCGTTCTCCCCCGAGAATGGTGGGTATCCGGGGGGACTTTCCACCCGTAAAATAAAAAAGGTGTTAATGGTGCGTTGCCAACCTGAGGCCGGGATGTTAGGCCTCGAGCATAAGTAAGTTTACCGGCTACCTAACCCTCCGAACCGGAACACGACAATGGCAAGCGCTGACGTTATGGCAGCAGGAATAGGTAAGGCGGTGGTACCAATCCGGGTGTCGTTACCCTGCAAGTGGGCCTTAGAGTATGTAGTAAAATATATTGTAGAAAAGTACAAGTGTTATTTACTAGCTTAAGTACTGGTTGTTTTAACTTAACTTTAACTGCATACGGCCAATAATCATATACTTAGTAATTCAAACAATTTGATGGCAAAAACAACTCATAAAAATACAGAACTACGCATTAAGTTAGTATTTAAAATTTTTGTTAAGGCTATGTCATGTCATATTTATAATATACACCTCATTTAGCCAGTAGCTGCCACATCCGTTAACAAGTATTGTTTCATTTTTTATAAGCTTACCATTCAGGTAGTTATTAATCGAGAAAATAGCAAACGCACAATAGATTATATAAAAACTTGTTGGCAGAAGTGTGACTAGTGTTGTAAATATTCGATAAACATTTACGATATAAACATTTTTTTTATTTTAGAAGACAGATAACATGCAACCGAAACTCTTGACATTTAGGCTACCTCTACCTAAATATGCTTTAGACATCTCAAGCAAGTCTACTCGACAATGCAACAATGACGAGCAATGAAGTTATGACCGCAGTAACAGGGAATGCACTGTTACAAATGCGGGTAAACTGCCGCATAGCACGTTAACACTTAACAATGACTAATTACACTATAACATAAAATTAATATATTACCACCAGCGGATGGTGGAGTCGTTAGTCGTCACATCCCGATGCCGAAAAATAAAATGTATTAGGTTCTAATCCATTACATTATTATAACCTATGCTGAACGGGCTTTTTCATTGGCAGTAAGACAGTCCGCAGATAAATTTTATTTAATTTGTGTGTTAAATTATATTTCAGATTAGAAATAGTATAAATCAATTATTATTATTAAAATTAAGTAAAGTGTATCGCTAAATAAAAACTTAAAATTTAAATGAATATATTTTCACTCTTACATTAACGTTGTTAGTCTAAATATGTATTTAAATGAAGGAGCCATAGCTAATAAATATTTAATTTTTGAGGCTATAATATTTAATTTTTTTAATTTTAGTTTTTGTAAAATACGGTCAAGGTGTACATATAAATATGTTTCTAATAGTTTGAATGACATTTTCTTCTATTAAAAAAATTATTACTACTGTCAACTTTCAATGATTACCAATTATTTCGTCTTTAATCACGACAACATGAAAGGTAAACTTAAGAAACCCATTGGTATCTGGTAAGAATTCGAAAAATCATTTGTTTTTTCCGCACAATATGACATTATAAAAAGTAGAAATGCTTTATAACCAAAACCTTTAAAACATGAACTTAGGTTTTAATTTGTACTGCCCGACTGGCTGACCTAACAGACATAATCCTGTCTTAACTATAGTTTTATTATTTCATTTATTTTTTTATTCATAAGAAATAAAAAACACAACGAAATCCGTTCACAAATGATGCGATATCCAAGGGAAATAGGATTCCTTTTTAGTATAAAAGAAGGTAAACGAAAGAAAAAAGGAAAGGAAATGATTATCGTAGGAATACAATAACATTACTTTTAATGTTAATGCTTAAATTACAAATTTTATCCATTGAACGTTTTATTATCGTGAGCTTTGTAATTACAAATTTTCAACACTATTTTGTGACTCAAATCAAATATTTTAATAGCCTCATTGTTTTATATCGTAATGTGTTTTCATATGAAAAAACTAATTTACATAATTGATCTATCTGCCAACGTCTCCAGAAACCGATTTGGTAACGTCCTCTTTGACCAATTAACATATTCATAACACAAAATAATTCTTTTATGTTAGTGGAAGAGGGAGTATTTGTTTGTTGTATTACACAATACTTTTAATATTTTGGAACGGTTAAGGAATAATTTTGCAAGAATTGCTTTAATTATCAGTATGATAGTACTATTATTTATGTGGTACAATACAATATTCATTTATTGGGCTATCGTACACAAATAAGACAACACAACCATTCGCGCAAGCGCCCTGCGCCGTCTTACGAGTTTTCGTCTTACAAAATTTCAGGTCACGTGTCCTAACTCGAGTTTAGAAGTTTTTACCCATTCCAAATAAAATGCGCAATGCCGGTAAAGAAGTTTTCACTTCAACAAATAATTAAGAGCAATAAAACTGCAAAACCGACTTCATCAATTTCACTAGGTACTACACTACGTCGTCATACTTTTTTCGAAAGATGAAATGATTATGGACATGGACGAGATGGACAGACGACCTTATGAGGGTCGCGGGGTCTCGCTGGATGCAGGCCGCTTCCATCCGGTCGACGTGGAAGTCAACGGGGGAGGCCTATGTTCAGCAGTGGACGTCCTATGGCTGAAATGATGATGATGATGATGAAATGATTATTACTAAACCATAAACTTAAATAAGACTAAAGTTTAGTTGATATTAGTCTCTATCATAGTTTAATAAAGACTATTACCAGACTACGCCTTGTAGTTTTAGACTATGTTTATTAATAAACCGGCTAAAGTCCCTACAAATCTATCTCTACACTAAGCCTTACTCATGAGTTGTTATAGATTACAATCGGTAAGTTAAGCGTCGAAATCTATGACATTTTTGTCAAAGGTTTAAAAATGCATTTCTCTAAGTTACTAATAGAGGCGCTGTTAAATTTTTTCATGGTAGCGACGGTAGCGAGTACATATAGTAAACTTGACAAGCCGTAAGGTAGGCCTCTGAAATTTTGAAATGAATATGTGCCCAGCCAAAGAAATCTATTTAGAGTTTTTTTTATGTGAGAGGTCAGTGAACAGGCATACAGCTCTCCTGATAGTCTATACTAATAAGATAAAGAGGAAATGTTTGATTTGATTTGATTTTGTTTGTTTGATATGAATAGGCTCCGAAACTACTAGATCGATTTCAAAAATTCTTACACCTTTAGAATGTTACATTATCCTTGAGTGACAAAGGCTTTGTTTCATCAAAATCGGTGCTGTAGAAGCCAAGTTACGTGAAACTGCTAGTAAGAGATAACGGTAAAAACATAGGTGCTACAGGTGCGTCGCTGTCCCGCGACCAGGATGTTAGGCCTAAAGTGCAAGCCAACCGGCAACCCATCCTCCAGGCCGGAACATTACAGAGTTATTATGGTTGCAGAAATAGGTAAGGCGTTGGATCCCCACCAAGCAAGCTGTAGCACACTACTACCGCTGGATAGATAAGGAAATCTATGTTATAACGTATTTCTGTGCTTAAAATTTAAGCAAAGAAATTTAATTTAAGCTTATTTAAAAGGATTATCATTACGGAATAGTTTTTTTAGTTTTTGACATGCGCCAAAACTTTGCAGGAAAGTTAAATTTTGACACGCGGACGTAACCACGGAAACAACAATATAACTACACTTAGAACCATAAAACTAAAAAAATATAATCTTCGACAAAAATTAATCAAAAATTATAATTAAGAACCATCTCAAAGACGTTGGTTAGACAAGAAACAAAAAAATCGCATTAAAATTAGTCCAACTCTTTAGGAGGATACACAGACACAGATATACAGACACACAGGCACGTCATGAACATAACACCCCTCTTTCGGTTAGTGGTTAAAATGATCAAAATTATTACTCACATAAACCACAGGGATCATATTTTGATGTGTCACAAATACGAAATGAACAAAAAGACACTTCCACTCGATATCCTGAGAACGACTAAAATCCATTCCGCGAAGATATTGAATGGACCACCGTGTCGGTCTCCGGGAAGGCCGTACTAAGCATTCGGTAAAATATGTTTTGTTTTTGATTATTATATGTCGCGCCAACATAGCATTTACCAAAAATGATTAAGCTGGCTTTATTTTTTCGATGTTGACAAAAAAGTGTACCAATGAGTTTTTTTTATGATATTGGAAGGCAAACAAGCAGACGGATTTTCTGGCAGTAAGAAATTCACACCGTCTTGAGACACCAAAGGTGGCAATTGTGCGTTGCCAACCTGAGGCCGGGATGTAAAGCCTCGAGCAGAAGTAAGTTTACCGGCTACCTTACCCTCCTAACCGGAACATGTCTTGACGTTATGGCGGCAGGAATACGTAAGGTGAGTCAATCCGGGTGAGTCGCTGCGAAACTCTACCACCTAGTCAGATGTCACGGTGTTAGTGACGGTAAGCCTGTGCTCGCCTTTTACGAGCTGCCTGGCAGGAAGGCAGATGGTCTATTCTACGAAGGAGCACGGACCAACACGGGGATAACGCAATCTCTAGCAACTCATGTTAAAGGCTCAGTATTTGTTCGTTAAGGACCGGCTTTCAGTCAATCGTTAAGTGTTAATTAAAGAATACTGTAGAAAGTGTTACAGTGTTACCAATGTAACTGTTCAGCAAACAGCGTCGCTAGTGTGAAATAAAATAAAATAAATGAAACATGAAATAGCTTTTTAATTCCTATTTTGACTGTGGCACTATATATAAAACGCTAAGGGATACCAACAAGAAGACTATGAAAAAACTACAGGTTGCACTCCGAGAGTGCCGGCAGAAGTGAAAATTTGAATATTAACGTTGTGCATTTTTGATGTTTTGGAATGGTTAGGGAATAATTTTGCACGAATAGCTTTAGTTTTTAGTACGAAAGTTCTATCATTTATGTGCTAGAATACAATATTCATATAAACATAATAACACGAACATTCACGCAAGCGTCCTGATCCGTCTTATTCGCGCAAGCGCCCATCGCCGTTTTACGAATTTTCGATCAGGTCACGTGATCTGACGTGAGTTTAGAAGTTTTTACCCATTCCAATTAAAGTGCGTAACGCCGCTAAAGAGCTTCAAAAATAAGTTACGTTCAATACTCAATCACTCAAAAAAATAATCACTGGTGGAAGAGAACTGTCCAAGAACTGCCTTCGTAACGACTGGCATGTTCCAGTTTGGAGAATAAAGTAGATAAACTTAGCATCCCTGTCCCATAACCCAGCATCAGGGTTGTCTATAGACTACGGTTATCTCTTACCATCAGGAGAGTCGTGTCTTTGTTCGCTGACATGAAAAAACAAAACCACACAAGTGTGCGATGACCTTAAACAGAGTAAATTCGTGACTTTGAAATTACCACGTGAACTCGTCCCCGCTAATTAAACTTCCGATCATGTCTAATTAGGCTCTTTCCTCGCAAACTGCAATCAAGTCTTCATTACCAAGTCAATATCCACTGATCAAAGGCAAATAATGGAATTGGAGAAATACTCTCATTAAAATTTGTTTGTACAAATTATTTTTGTTTGCTTCATATTATTTTTTAACCGAGTTCAAAAAAAGAGGAGGTTCTCAATTCGGCCGGTATATTTTTTTATGTATGTACACCGATTTCTCAGTAGTTTCTGAACCGATTTACATAATTCTTTTTTTTGTTTGATGCGGAATAGTTTCGAATTGGTCCCATAAAAATTTGGTTCAGGTAGGCCCATTAGTTTTATTTTATGAGCATTTTTTACCTAATTTCACCTATCCCGATGTTTATTTTTATTGAATTTGATCATATCAACATTAAAGTAAAAAGTTTTAAATAAAAATAACTACATAAATTAAAATCGACTTCAAAACTAAAAAGTGTCAAGACTTGGCACCGACTTTAAACCTATTAGTAAATGGCAAATTAAATAATATGTAGTATTTAGTTAATATCAAATCTTTATTAATTCTTACTTTTTAGTTTTGAAGTCGGTTTTAATTAACCTACTTATTTTTATGTATTGTATAAAGACCGTTTCTTCCGCTAACTGGCTAGATTTGAAAACTATGACAGTTTATGGTCGACAGAGTTAAACCTAATCAACTTTTAAAAAATTTACTTTAATAAATATTGAATTTTATAATGCGCCTTCTGCATTTTGAATTTATATAGTGGGAGAATGCTGTGGAGCAGCTGGTTTGAAATGTTACTACATAAGCCATCTTGATACCTTGAGGCTTCAATGCTCACCATATCATGTTCATTGCTAGAGGATAGGGTACCGGCTAACAGACATTATGGCCTGAAATCTTTGCCTTTATATATAACGCAACAAAGCTGCGAAGGTTTTCTCTTACTACCAGCTGTCTGTAATAACATTTTATTTGTATTACAATATAATCTCTTCATTGTACTAAAATACACATATTTTATTCAACACCGATTTTTCTGGATTCATACTTTGCAAATTGAGTTTTATTAATTAAAGTGAAATTACGCTAAATAATGCTCACAAATTTGGTAAAAGGGGTAATTTAAAATGGCGGTCTTTGCAAAATCGGGTCATAAGAAAATGGCGGGGTTTCCTTTCATAATAGGTGGATAACTTTTATTATGAGTAAATTTTCGACTTTTTTTATTTTCTAAATAATAAATGCTTGTTTACTAGTAAAACTTCACATGTTGTTACTTTATTAAAAAAATTGTCACAATGGAAATTGAAGTAAGTTTGTACAATCTTACCGCTTAAATCACTACATAGTTTAAAACAAAGTCGCTTCCTCTGTCCCTATGTCACTTTGTGTGCCTAAATCTTTAAAACTACGCTACGGATTTTGATGCGGTTTTTTTAATAGATAAAGTGATTGAAGTGGAAGGTTTATATTCATATTTTGAAACCGTGCGAATCCGGGGCGGGTCGCTATTTATTCATAAGTTGACGTAAATAACTCCCAAATTTAAACCTGATTAATAATCATATTTTTAATCTGTACTTATACACGTTGGGTAGGAATAATAATGCAATTTATTCATAAGATTGATATTATAAATGAATAATAAATCGAGTGAAAGTGTATTTAATGCAAATTAGTCAAAGTTATATTTTACTTTGCACAGAAGATCGTCTGTAATATTTATAATAAATGGGTCTTGTCTTTACAATAAATAGCATATCCTACGAAAGCAAGCCTGTGGAGCAGAAATACAACTTAATTATCTATTTTGCATATATATACATATCATTACATATTATGTGTGTATAGAATTGACCAAATTAAAATAAAGTTTTTTTTATATAGCGTCTATCATTATTTGTGTGGCACCTGCAAATTTCTAGAAGTTCAGCGTAACACTAGACCTCTTTAGGTTCCGGGTTCGATCCGCAGGTAGAGCAACAAAAAAACAGAAAATTTGTATTTTCAATGTTCTAATAAAAATCACGTTGCCCGAGATGTGTGCTTGATGGTGTAGCTTATGGAAAAAATAAAAAAAAATCTAACTACAAAAAAAAGAATTTGCTATCCTAAGAAATTAAATAAATAATATATTATTTTAAATAAGTAAGTATCTTTACGTCCACATCCCCGAAGAGGTAGGCAGAGGCACAACCAGGGCACCCACAACTAGCCCAAGACACTAAGGTGGGACTTAGAGAATGTGATGGGCAAGCCGGGCAAATATCCAATCCCGAGCATCATTTTTATTATTAGAAAATTGGAAAAACCATATTTTCCTTTTGCTGCCGACCCGGGACCTCATGAAGTCAAGTCCAACACCTGGACTACTAGACCACTGATTCCTGCCGCAATACCTCATGACAATCAAGGTAGTCTCTTACCATCAGGAGAGTCTTTTTTGTTTGTAACTAAACAGGAGTTCCCTACTTTTTAAATAAATTAAGCTCTGCTTTATCATATATCTGCTCTATAATTTCATTAATTTCCAGACACTTATTAAGAAGTAATACTTTAAATTACGGTTAAAGCTAACGAAGCCATACATACATAGGTTACTTCCTTACATAACTTAATCATAGTAAAACTTGAAAAAAAACGAGTATTTTCCTCGATTTCCCTAGGGCCTATATCAAATCCAGACTTGACAAAAATGGGTCCACCTTGGAAGTCGTATTCTTCAGTCGTATAACCTCCTCTTTTTATAGAATTTAGTTAAAAATATTATTTTAAAATCGGTTATAAATTTATCACAGTACCTAAAAGACGTAAGATAATTTTGCGTATCTTTAGATTTTGACATTTTTACGACGTGTTTTTGAATGCTAATAGTTTATTCATATTAAAATTTATGAAACGTTATAATAACTTTTACTTTCCATCTGCGGTAGGGCTCTTGTATAAATAATGTCATTGTATTTTAGGTTGTATAAGCAAAAGATAGAAGACTGATTTAATTTGCAACAAAACCACTGACAGTTACCAGTAACTCTAATTGGAAACTGATGTGTTACACTCGTCGATCGTATTTGCAACCGCGAGATCTGAGACACAAAGAGAATAAGGCTGGGATTGCAAGAAAGTGTTGTTATAAAAAAGGGATCATTACATCATGGAAAGAATGGATGACAAAACAGATTTAGGTACCTATAATCGAAAGCGCATGAGGTATTTTAAATATACCTATAAATAGACATAGTTTCAGTATATTCACATATATATTCACAAGTCTAGAGTCAAATAAAAATCGTGACACTTTGCAATCCATATTGTCTGCCTACCCCGCAAGGCAAGTGCGTTTAGATATGAAATGCAAGTATGTAAGACTGAGACCTTACTCTGACGCTTTGAAGTAACATTATTTCAATAATAGTACAAAGTATCAACGCAGAAATTCAAACCTCGTGCACACACAATTAAGTCGCGGTCGATGTAAAAAGAGCAATATGAAAATAAAACTGCTTTAATACGTCAAGTCATAAGCCTGTGGTCTAACCGTGACGTCATAAGGCAATATTATTATAAATAAAGCAACATAATATGATCTGTCACCATAAAACGACTATCTAACTTCAAATAAATTATGAGGATAATTAGTTAAATTAAGTGGCAATTAGTTCAATTTTCTTCAGTTAAAGTGAGCAAGTGAAATATTTATGAAAAAAAGTGTATTGTGCATTTAAATCTCACTAAATGACTTTGAGTAACCAGGCCACCGCTTTACTCTTGAATAAAGATAGATTATATATAAAGTCATGTCAGGGTCAAGACTTTATATATAATGACATAATATGACTGTTAAAAAGAATTTACTAATATGGAAGACGTGGCAGCATGGCCTAAAAGTCTTAGCGGATCACAGAAATGGGAAAATTAACTAAAAAAAAGGAGTTTTGGCGCCATCGTGAATGAAGATGGTCGTATTTTTTCATAATTATTGATTTTCGTGTTTATATTGAGTGAAATTAGTTAATTTAAGTGGGAATTAGTTTAGTTTTGTTCAGTGAACGTGCACAAATGAAATAATCATGAAGAAATTAGTGTATCGTGAATTTCCTCGCTACCGCCAAATCTCCCAAAGTGAGCTTTTGTAAAGTGACCGCCGCTTTACTCAAGAGCCTGACGTGACTTTGTAAATAGTGACTAATGACTGTATAAGAATAATAAACGGAAGTCATGTAACTATTGATGAAATAATTAATACGGAAGACGTGGCAGCATGGCCTAAAGGTCTTAGCCGGCCCCAGAAAGGGGCAAATTAACTTAAAAAAAAATTAACTAAAAAAATGTACAGCTGTAAGATACGAGTATCATAGTACGAGTGCTGTATGTTTAAATATATATTTTGACGCAAGAATTCACTAAAATGATATAGCAGTTCCTAGCATTGAATTCAGGTGCAGTATCAAGGTCGGATAACTAAAAATTCTGTTTCTTACATTTTCTAATTAAAATAACAACCACAGTTAAACTTCCCAGAATTGGATAAGTGGACGATAGGTGATAGATTTTCCACCTATCCTATTGTCTACTCTTCTTCTTTCTTGTCTATGTCTTCGGCTACTCGTGGTGCCCTGGTTGCACATCTGCCTATCTCCCCACCGATACAAGCGTGATAATGTTTTTTTATGTCTAAAAAATTGGAACTCCATTTGCGACCAAAATAACTTATCTAGATGTTGGTTTAATTTGACTTTACGAATTAAAAGCTAATTTCTATAATTTATAAAAAAATAATTCAGTTACTGAAAACCCTTCTCAAAACTACTTGTAAATTATGTAAAAAAGGGTATGTAAGTTTTAAATCTATTTTCATGTCATGACGACTGCGCCGATTTCCATGAATTTTAACATAGACGTTGATAACTCAATAGAGATTTTAAATTCTAATATCTCAACCGATTCTTACGGGAGAATTATAATGACTTCTAAACGATGTGTTTATACCTAATAGTCAAACATATTTAAGATTCCAGATATGAGTTTTGGATATTCTTAACATGCAAATCGTAATGAATATTCAGGTAAACCGGCTAGATGAAAACTGTTTTGTAACTGTTAGTAATTTTTATTGCCGTCATCAGCATATGCATCCCGAAACGTGGCTTACGAGTGATTTTAGAAAGCTGATTTTTAATACTTAGGGCGAGCTGCGAAGCCGGCTATCGCCGATGGCATCGTCGCCTACTTTCACAGAAGCACGGTGAGGCAGTGGTCGGCAAGGTCGCCGTAAGGCAAACCACTCGTCGACAAATATCTTCGACGTAGCGACACCTGCATACCAGTCTCCGAGTGGAACGCGGTCGTAACAAAAACTCTAAGACCGGGCTGACACCGCCCGTAACCTTATTTCATAGAGTACAAGTATTAGACAGCTAAATGTCTTAAAGTAACGTAAACATTTTTCAACGGAGGCAGACTTTGGCATGTTTGTTAGTAATGAAAAGTTGTCGCAATTTGAAAATTATAAACAAATACAAAGCTATAACTATAAACATAACATTATTTAGAATGGATGACGAAAAAGTAGCCACACTTTGTATTTGCAATCCAAAATTTTAACTATAGGCTGTTTTAAGCTGCACTTACAGTTGCTTGCATACTTATCTAACTATATTTTTGTAGTCCTACAGCGTTTTATAGATAAAGATTCACTTGACCACTTTTACAATATGACCCAAAAACTACTAGATTATTGGCTGAATTGGGTACATCCAAAGTTGATTAGAAATTTTCGCAGCATATAGCCAAAGCACATGCACAGACCCTAGAATAAATAGCGACCACAGTCCATGCCGCTGGCGTGCGATGATACAGACCAGGAGGGTTCGCGTGCAAAATTTCATGCGTTTCATAAATAAAATGATGAGAAATAACATTAACATATTAGAATTTATGTGAAACAAAAACATTTGACATATAAATAAAAAAACCGATGGTTAGGATTTAGACTTTCCTTTTTTTTTTATTTATGAATTTTATGTATCCATTATTTAAAAAAATAATAAATTCATAAATTTCAAGACTTTTGAAGCCCGTCGCATATATGTAGACGATATGACACGTCCACATTAGGGCGCAGAACTTGAAGATAGACGCAATTAAAATTGAAACGTAAAACAAACATGTAAGATTGAAACTAGGCAGGTTTGGATAAAGTCGACTTTTTTACTTTTATTTGGATCTTATCCGCTAAATAATGTTAATTTCGCGTGTATCTCGATAAAGTACATCTACTGACGACGCACGCCCGCACTACCTCGGATTTATTTCACGCGTGCGCAACATTATCTTGATTCTCTCGAGTCTCGAGTCGGATTACTTAATGCTCCATCTAACTGTACACGAACGGCGAAACAAGATCGAGTTTTTTCTCCGTAAGTTCGTCGATCTGCAAGGGCGAAATTACCTTAGGGTGTAATTCTGTTCCGCGTTCGTCGTTTCCTCGTTTTGATTACTAACAATCTAGACCCTTTATTATTGCTAGGAAACAAACCTTCATGCATTTATAACTTGATTATAGACTAATCTGATTAACAAGCAACGACAATAGGATTACCTTTATCCAGTATTCGCCTATTTACTGATACGTTGATGTTATGGATAATTAATAATTAATTAAATAATTGATTGAATACGTGACGAACATAAAGATCCAGTAATAGATTAAAGATTTACGTCCGTGATAATATTTTTATCATGGGCAAACAAGTAATTAGGTATATTAAATTTCTTTACGAATGGTTACAATATAAAAGGAAAAGCATTAAAAAATCACTCCAATATTTCTACAGTTTTCTTTGTAATTTGAGCAATACCAGTAATTAAAATAATGAAAGCCTGAAGCTGGTGATTAAAATTTAAATAATTAACTACATAAACATATTTATACTTATTATGCTGCAAGACAAAATAACCTAACAACCTCTCATAGACATACTTACTAGGTGGTAGAGTCTCGCAGCGACTCACCTAGATTAGTACCACCGCCTTACCTATTCCTGCCGCCATAATGTCAGCGCTGGCCGTAGACGTGTTTCGATTCAGAGGGTAAGGAAGCTGGTAAACTTACTTTTGCTCGAGGCCTAACAACCCTGCCTAAGTTTGGCAAAGCACCATTTCCACCTTTGGTGTCTCTGGGTGACGTGAATTTCTTTCCATCAGGAAATCCGTCTGCTTGCTTGCTTTCCATATCTTAAAATAAACATGCTTATGGACATTTCTCAACTTTAAATACTACACATAATTCCGACTGAAGAATTAATCGATTAATAAAACAAATGTTCCTTAATTAGCGGTACTACTTACATACGCTGAAGTGAATTTTCATTATTAGTAATAGAAATAAAAGATTTTCTTATTGTAAAATGTATCCTAAATATTGACCTACCTACTACTACAAGTTACTTAGTTATCAAAGCGTGTATTTTGTTACTTTTTTATATAACCAGACAATTAAACATTTACAGTAACCCACTATAAACATTTACATGGAGTAGCTAAGAACTGTTTTGAGTACGTCAGCTTTCAGACAAAAGAAGATAAAAAACTTGAACTTTTTCTTCTTCTTCTTTTTCTTTGAATTTCCAGCTGGTAAAAAGGCACCGTATCCTAAAGACACTATTAGTGCGTTAATTACTACACACAAATTATATAGAGTTATGTACAATTAGCTACTATTGTAGTCTTTGAATTACTACATATCAAGGAATTTATAACGTCGTTTTTGACAGTTACGTTTAGTTATCGGGATAAAAATATCCCGTGTCACTCTTCAGCCTCTTTACTATCTTCACATAAAAAATATACCTTAACATTGCACCGTCGCGTGAAAGAAAGTCAAACACATTTTCACATTTTGTAATATTAATACGGATTAGAAATTAAATAATGTAGAATAACACTATTTGCACACTCTTTTTGTCTTCTCTTTCAAAACAATCTGAAAACGTGCGATGTGTCTATTGATAGGTTTTTAAAAAATATGTCTGAAAATGGTATGGATTTTAAAACCATGTTTTCTAAAAGTTCATGTTTTCAAATCGTTTGAAAGATGGGTCTAAAATGGCAATATGTGTTTTCCCTTCTGTATCTTTTAAAATAAAAATGTGAAAACAAAAACTTTCTGTAGTAAGTACCTTAAAAAACTTTTAATGAAAATTGGTTTGAACGTTATTAAAAAGTGCTAACTGCACTTTTTAAGATGATTTTATCATTTTAATCATCATCAGCATCATTTTAAGAATCCGAAAATGCAAATACATAGAGCAAAATTTGATTATAATGTAAATAACTATGTCGTTTATGAGAATGTAATAAAAATTAAGTTATTTCCTTCCAGGTGAATATAATAATCCCAATAGTTGCTACAACGGAACCATTCATAACCGAGTCCGACTCGCACATGGCCATTTTATTTATATCATAACACAGCGAACAAACACACGGCTCTCTTGATGGTAAGAGCCTGTGGCCTATGGACACCATAAGGTACATTGCTGACATTAATCTATGTTACTACTGGATGTTACGGCAAAGTCGAAACGAAAGAGAGCTCAATAGATTAGAGTGTATTAGGAAATTACATCAGGGACTGATTGCGTACCTTTTTGATGATGATCACTGGGTAAATTTGTACATCAAATAGCTGTCAGATGACATGTTTTGTATTTGATATCTGTCCTATATTTCATTTGTTCAATTGTAATAAATTATATAAAAAAAGTATCTTCACGCCCATATCCCTGAAGAGGTAGGAAAAGTCACAACCAGGGCACCCACGACTAGCCGAAGACACACAAAATTTAATAGAAAATTAGAAATACCACATTTTCTTTTTTATTGCCCGACCCGGGATTCGAATCCGGGACCTCATGAAGTCATCACTAAAAAGATACGCAATCAGCCCCTGATGTAATTTCCTACTTTATTCTAATCTGTTGACCTCTATATCGTTTCGACTTTTTTAAAATTATATCACAAATCTCTCAGACAGGAATGTACATTACATTACAGAACAGTTACAGAACAACAGAGCGATGTAGCAAAATTTGGAAATTACACAGGTCAAAAAAAAGCAAATGCTCTATTCTAGATTTAAAATGCGGACTAACAAAGGGGAAAATCGGAGGGATCATTACTATATTACCATAACGTACTTAAAAAATTGCTAATTTTCCTATACAAAAATCGAACGGCTAAGATTTTTGTATACAGCCATCGAATAACTAATTTAAATAATGCAATGGCAACATTATGCACAAATGGGGCATAATTAATGTAGCAACGATTTAGTCATAAGGTTAAATTAACCGGTCTCGGGTATTATAATCTCATGAACACAGCGATTATCCTATGCCACTGTGCAACAATTTATCTTTAACAAATATTGACAGAAATCTTTAATTACATTTTGTTATCTGTGCTAAATTTGTCTCGTGTATCACAATTGAAATGGTATCGCGGTTATATTCGTATTATCAGTTTTTTTTTCAAGAATAAGGTCATGCTGTTTTGTATACAGTCCTGTGCTGTAAAACATTTATAAATGTTTTTATATTAGTATTTCATTTTTAAACGAAATTTGAAGTTACTTTACCGCCAATTTCAATAACCTGTAAGCAATCAGAGACTACGATAGTGGTTTTTGGCGCCACCGAGCGAAAAGATGGTCGAAGTTATTTTATAATTATTGAATTTCATATTGATATCGAGTGAAATTAGTCAATATTGGTAGCATTTTGTACAATTTTGTTCAGTCAAAGTGCACAAATGAAATAATCATAAAGAAATCAGCGTATAGTGTATTTCCTAGTTGCCGCTAATCACAATAAAAAAACTCACTAATTGAGCTTAGTAATGAGGCCACCGCTTTACCCAAGACCCTGATATAACTTACTGACGACTTATGACTGATGATTAATTAAAATTTATTAAAATTGATATAAAATTTATGCAAATTTCTACTTGACTAATGGCAAAATATGTCAAAACCTAAAGAAAGGACTACGAGAGTTTTAACAATAAAACAGTAAAATAATTTAAATTATATAAAAAAAGAAAATGGACAGGACAGTCCAGAGAGACAACTTACATAAATTAAATCTAACCCCATATACGTATTGCAGGTAAGTCAACGGTTCTAATACATGGAGATACTAAAATAGATAACACGAAAACTAATTTAATAAACACTCAGACCTAGAAATGCAAACATCTTAATTTATCGCACAAATGACTGCCTCCGTTGGGAATCGAGTCAAAGTCTTACGGTTGGTCGGTAGAGTTAGGCATGTACGGCTAGCCCATCCACCAGCGAGGCTGTCAAAATATAACATCGTGGTTGTGTAAAATCAAAAAAGGTCCCTATTATTGGTTTTTTTCAAATTTTCTTATTAAAAAAAAACGTTGCTCGGGATTGGATATGTGCCGGGTTGGCGATAGGCTTGCCACCTATCACATTGTGGGACTTAGTGTCTTCGGCTAGTCGTGGGTGCCCTGGTTGTGCCTCTACCTACCTCTGGGGATATGGACATGAAGATACTTTTTTTTATTTTATTTTTTTTATCGTCAGTGCACATAAATACTTGGCAGCATTAAATACACCGTTGTGCACGGTGACTATATTTTCCTATTTTTTAATCATTTCCTTTAGTTAAGTACAATCATTGGGTACTACAGATTAATCTTTGTATAGATGTTACATTAAAAAAAATTGTAACAGTACACGTTTTTTGAAGTAGTCTGTCTGTCTGGTTTGTTCCCTGGTCATAAAATAAATAAAGGTACCATTCAAAAAGGCGTTCTGGACGGCTGAACAATCAAGGAATTTAATCAAAATAACCAAAATTTCCTCCAAGGTTACTTTTGTTTCAAGAAATGTTAACAACCGTCAAGACTTTATAAAGTTTTAAAATATGATATAAAAGTCAAGTCAAAAAGCAACAATAATTGGGTAATCTCTAAAAGTTAAACCAAATGATTTTGTTTTTTATTCGTTAAAAAGTAATAGGCAGACATAGTTTCGCATTAATAATAAACGTGGATTAATATAATTTAATCATATCCATAAAATTACTTCTGTCAACGTGTTTGTGGTGGCTCTCCTCCGAAACGAATCTAATACAGTGACTATCCAGTCTGATAAAGGATAAGTTGATAAGCTTTTGTAAGAAGCTTTTTTTACCTTAGGTTGGCAACGCTATATTACCAACTTTCTATATGCGAGTTGTATTTCTTAACATAAAATTATTCAGATTATTGACGTTGAATATCATAAAAATATTTAACATAATTAAGCACATTAATTAAAATAATAATTAAAATCAATGCAATATTTCGTGTGGCAGAAACCAGTCATGGCAACAGTCACGAAACTTCGCGAATGACCAGTAGCTGTTTATATTCAAATGTGATGTTTAATTTTATTGAATATTTTTATTAATCATTCGAATTCATAACCTTAATGAAAGCTGTTTATTTGGAAGGTTTTAGATTTGATTTCTAAATAGAATTGTAAAGAAAATGACAAGTTAGTAACTTTTAATGTTGTTTTTCTTTTATAAATATGGCTTCCAATCGTTTTTCACGACTTATTTAGCCAATGTCAATTTTTAATGTAAGAGTTTAATAAAATAAGTCTTGACATCTATATCATCATAGTGGTAGACAAAACTACTACCAAGATTAGCTGGAGATACTTAGCCACAAAAGGTCATACGTGGTAAACGTATCGCCAACTGGGCATCACGTCCATCTCAGGCAATTTTTTTAATGATAAATTGAATAAACACATTGTGAGCTAAAGTCGTGAAAAGTATTTAGAACCCGGATCCTCTTTTAGTCAATACTAGCACCGTACCACTAGACCACAAAAACGATCATAGAGACAATATTTTCGTATTTTTTCCTTTATATAATACCTAGTTAAAGTTTAGTAAAATTGCAACCGATTTTAACCTGACCGTTTTGTTGGGCCGTTGACAAATACAACTAACAGAAGCAAATAATACTTCGGGGTTAGATAAATTTTATTTATTTATTACAATAACTCAAGAAGCACTTAGATCTTGATAACATTTAAATGGCACTTCCCGTTAGGCACTTTAAAAATAATCAAAATTGGTACATTCGGTTAAAAGTTTCAGGCATTCAAAAACATACAGTCAAATAATTAAAATAAACACCAAAAGCGATGTTGGTGCGTTGCAAAACCGAAACTAGAATTCTGAAACATCTTGCCTGGACCGGCAGCACTATTCAGCTATTACAAAGTCAGTGCTCGCCATTGCAGTATATCAGGCTAAAGGATAAGGTTAGCAATGCATCACTACCACCCTGTAATGTCAATAGACAACGTAAATTTCTGGCCATCAGGATACCTTCGTCACCTAAAAATGAAATGAAATATATGAAAATGTCATAGATATAGGAAACAAAGGATACGTCATATATGGTTGTAGTTTAAAACAATACCGTTGATTACAGCACAGACACCTTGCACAAGCTAATTAAATTAACAGTTTCAAACACAGCATATCCATTAACTTTATACGGTCAGGAAAATATTGACAGAAAGCTAATCAATACAGTCAACTGCAATAATGTGTAAACATAAACTCTTTGATATATTTCAATAATTTACATTGAAGCAGTAAGCAACATCGATATCTCTCCTGCCTCGTTGGTCGAGAGGTTAATGACTAACGTGCGCGCCTAACTCTTGGTCGGTAGAGTTGTAACTTAGTAACTTTGTTCGATTCCCGACAGGGATGGGAATTTGCGTAAAATGAAAATGAAACCGTGGATAGATGTGAAAGACAGTTAGATATCTAAATTTGTTTGGCTGGGTTTTATTAAATTTATTCTGATTTAAGTATAAAATAAAAAAAAATATTTGGGGAATATGAGTGTTACAAAAATGTAACAAAATTATTTAGGCGTTCCAATATATTTTATCAACTTGTAGTGTAATAAGCCTTCATCAAATTAGTTATTTTAATTATTTGCTTTATATTTACACGCAGTTTTTGTATTGGTTACTTGATTATTTATTAATACAGTATAGGATGATAATTAATTTATTTCTATATACCGTAAACTATTATAATCTATTTGTAAACTATTATATATTAATATCGGTGACTATCACCCATAACTTTGGAGTTAGATTCAATTCGAGTAATTTATCCTGAGATATTTTTTTATTTTATTTACTTCTGGCATCCTACAGATTATTGTGAAAGTATATATGCGTTGATGTTTAGTTCAAATTTACAAAACCGATGCGCAATTTTCCATTACAACGATACCTTAAGGGATTTTCGTAACTGATTATACAACGATATTTTTTTTACAAGTGTCTTATTGAGTTTTCGGCGGGATCGAGAGGGAAAAATGGAATAATTATTGAATTTTGTGCACATACCAATAGACAAAGAAAGTCTAGTAGTAATTATAGATGGCGCCAAATGTCATTCAATGACCTTAGATGAGGAGGCCATCGCTTGACGTCAGACCCTAATATGACTGATTTTGACAAGTTATGACTTATTTTGCATAATTTAAGCCCAATTTTGCTAAACATGCCAAAATCATAATGCAAATAAATTAAAATTAAGCAATAGGTGTGCGTACAACAGACTTTAAAAATTGTCAGAAATATTTTGTTATGTAAGTAAGTACCTTCTCGCACATATCCCCGAAGGGGTAGGCAGAGGCACAACCAGAGCACCCACGACAAGCCGAGACACTGAGTCCCACAATGTATTATGTGACAAGTCTATCGCCAACCAGGCGCATATCCAATCCCGTGCAACGCTATTTTTATTAGAAAATTTAAAATATTCATTTTCTAATTTGTGATTGTTACCCGATTCGATTTGTTAAATTTCAACAGGCAAAAAAAGATTCTTTCTGTTTTTAAATGTAAGTTTTACACCCTCCATGTAAAAACACATCATTACCCAAAAAAAACTGCTACACACCCTGTACCTACTGTCTATCTGAAATTAAGAATAATTCATGCAACAATGTACCAACACACCATTACCCAAAAAAAGTGCTACACACTCTGTACTAACTATCTGAAGTCAAGAATAATTCATGTAACAAGGAACCAACACACCATAACCCAAAAAAACTGCTACACACTCTGTACTATCTGAAGTCAAGAATAATTCATGCAACAATGTGCCAATGTACACCCAGCTTTACATACTTAGCGGTATACAGGTAACCACGCCTTATTTATTACATCCTGTGCCACACCTAATTCATAATGTTTCGAATTTATGTCATACTAAACTGTTCAATTAATATAGTGCTATTCTTTACTCATTGTAAACAATAGGCGTTGAATATTTATAATTCATCGGTAATTATATCGATATTATCACTTACTTATTCCCTATTAAATATTACTTATTACCTATTATTATCGCCTCTGTGGTCTAGCGGTCCGGGTGTTGAACTTGACTGCATGTGGTCCCGGGTTCGAATCCCGGGTCGGCGAACAAAACGAAAATTGGATTTTTCCAACTTTCTAATAAAAAAAAATGTTGGTCGGGTTTGGAAATGTGCCCGTTTGGCAATAGGCTTGCCACCTATCACATTGTGAGACTTAGTGTCTTCGGCTAGTCGTGGGTGCCCTGGATGTGCCGCTACCTACCTCTTCGGGGATATGGACGTGAAGATACTTATTACCTACCTACTAATAAGAAATAAAGATAATAAAGAAAGAAAAAATATTTATTTGCGGAATATGAGTGTTACAATGATGTTACACAATTATTTAGGCGTTCCTACATATTCTACCAACTTGTGGTGTGCAAATATTTTAATAGTCATTTATTAAATTAGTTATTTTAATTATTTACTTATAATTTAAACACTGTTTATTGTATTGATTACATGATTAATACAAACAATCTACCTTAAACTACCACCGTTTCCAAACCTAGCCAGACAGGAGAAGAAACGGTAAACGAATAAGGTAAAAAAGTGTCCTAATTTTATAATCCGCGAGAGACACTTAGTAATATACTTATTTTTTTATGTGAGCAATCGGCGAACGACCGACGACGATGACGAGCTCATAATGATAATAGACAACCGTGACTTATAGACACTATAGATGTTATAGGTGCGCGCTCCTGTGGTCTGGAGACTAGATATTAGCCCAATTGTGCAATTCTACCTGAAATACGTGCGTATGTATACTTCAAGCATGCTTAAAACATATATTGAGTTACACATAAAACATATATTGAGTGTTTGTCCAATAAATTAAGAAATGAAATAGAGTATCAGGAATACAAAAAAAAATTCCTATCTTTTTCTAAAAGTAAAATTATAAAATTAAATAAGCACAATTTGAATAAAAAAATAGAAAAACCAAATATTACATTTGCGGAATATAAACAAAATTTAGAAAAAATTGTGTTGAATAGAATAAATACTAGCTTAGCATCTAATAGTTTAAAAAAAGGGACTATACGCTATTATTTTAGTTTAAAAAAAGAAACTACTCAAAAACATTTAGCTCAGAAATTAGTTCCAGATTCTACAGCAAAAAAGGTACTATACCCTACTACTTTAGGGAAAAATCAGCTGATAAATCATTACATTTAACTAGTAATAACCTGTTTTTTTATGAATAAATTTAGGTTGCTGCATCAAAATATTGCTGGTGCATTAAATAAACGTGATTATCTTCAAGCCGCTATTAGTGAACTGAGTGACTCCCTAGGTAAAGTACATGTTATTTGTCTTTCTGAAACATTTTTAAAGCAAGGTTGTGAACAAAATTTTAAACTTGATGGATACAATACAGCTTCTTATTTCTCACGCAGTAACCAGCGTCGTGGTGGCACCTGTATATTAGTGTGTAGAGAACTTACTTATAAAACTCTAGATTTACAAATACACATACCACACTCTTTTGAATGCTGTGCAGTTGAGATAATAAACTATAATTTAATAATAATATGTATATATCGTACTCCAAATTCAAACATAGATATCTTTCTTAATAATTTAGAACTTCTCTTAGAAAATATTATGAAAAATTCTAAAAAGAAATTTATTTTATGTGGAGATTGGAATATAGACCTTTTACAATCTACCAATACTCATACAAAATTAATAGGCATTTTAGAAAATAATAATTTATGTCACCATATTTTGAAACCTACTAGGAAATTGGCATGTTTGGATGTTATTGCTAGCAATTTAGATAATGTTTGCTCTGACACTCATATTCTTGGTTTATCTGACCATGAAACTGCACAAAGTATACAAGTAGACATTAAACCAGTTTCATATTGTAAACCAAAGCGTTTGTTTTGGTTTGAAACAAAGCGTCTCTTTGGACAAGAAAATATAAATACATTTTATGAATGTTTATCATCTTTAAGTTTTAGTGAAGTTCTCACTAGTGATAATTGCGAAGAAGCTTTTAATGAATTTCATGATACCTTCATGCTATTTTATGAACTATGTTTTCCAAAAACTCAAATTAAGGTGTCAAATAAGCCAATAAAAAACAAATGGCTGTCCAAAGGTATTTTAAAGTCTTGTAAAGTAAAACGTCAGTTATATCTAAATTGTCGTTATTCCCAATTTAACAAAAAAGGAAATAAAATGAGTCACATACGTTACAAAAAGGTATTAGCTAAATGTATACTAGAGTTTCAGAAACGGGCATCATTAGAATATATTAAACAATCTTCCAATAAATGTAAAGCTTCAGGGGATATAATTAAAAGTTCATTTCAAAATAAAATGCCTTTAGAAGAAATAGAAATAATTAAAATCAATAACTCAGTATATACTGATTCTCAAGAAATAGGTAATCTTTTTAATGAGTTCTTTATAAATCAAACTAAATCTTGTAGTATAAATCAGCCTTGTTCTACAAATAGT
>NJDD01001601.1:625979-652898 GCA_002245505.1 Calephelis nemesis
TACAGTTTTTAAGTAGCTTTGGATCAACATATGTTTGTGAAAAGGTTTTTTCAGACCTTAATTATGTAAAAAATAAATACCGCACAACCTTAACAGAACAACATATTTAGGACTTGTTGTTACTATCAACATCGGATTTGTCCCCTAACATAAGTAAATTATTAAAAGACAAACAATGGCAGAAATCACAGTAATTGTAACAACGACTTACCCTAGATTTAGATTTGAGAAGATACATACTTAAATTCAATTTTATTTCTTTATTTAGCTGCTAAATTTTAGTATTAAGATACTTTCTGTTTGATCATAATCTTACATAATAAAGGTTATTAATAAACATTTTATATTATTTCTTAATATTGGGTTTTTATTGCGCATATATATCCTGAGAGTAACTAAAATAGGAATTGTCAGTGGCCCGTCGTGAAGTCTGAATCCACCATTTGGCCCGACTCTTAAAAAGGTTGAGCAGCCTTATTTTAAACGGTTAAAACCATCAGTTAGTAAAAAATGACGATAGGGTAAGATATGAGTTGAATTATTAATAGTGTTAAGGAGGCAAACACAGCATTGTCGAGATAGTGGGGTGAGCGAGTCGACCTCGGCACAACCGATAGTGCCCACGCAGCCTGATTGTCGCCAGCAACTCAAAACCAACACATTTTTACATTCACTAAGTACCAACGCGTGCGAGACTCGCTTACACTTAAAGCCGACAATCCTGTGACCAAGTTCAAGCAACTTTGTAATAGGTGGTGGTGTTCCGCACGCATATAAATTCTTAGTCACCTGAGTCTTGTAGAAACACTTTCATTCGTAAATTCAGAATTAGTTAGAATAATTGAATTACATTGTAGTGTCGTTGTCTCTTAAATCGTAACCAATTCCTGTAGTGTAATTCTCAAATCTTGATTTTGTACTAAGTGGAAACTAGAATCAGCTATCATTTTAGGTACTCCTGAACACAGTGCTTTCGAATGTTAATAATCCACTAATAGTGTGTTGAGGAATTCTTAAAATGACTAATCCGATTCCAATTTCGAATTTGCATGAAATCGAGATTCAAGAGTTATAATACTGCAACATTATTATATTCTTCATTAATCACTAGCTGTTTACTCGCGACTTCGTCGGCATAGAAAATATTTTCATATTATGTAACCTCTCTACCCCATTATTGCACATTTCGAGTTGATTTTTGAGTGAAATAACCTATTTTTTAAAGTGGGTCTTTGACTACATTATTACGCATAATTAATGTCATCAAAATCGATCTCGCGGTGAAAGCGTAACAAACAGACAGATAATGGCATTTTATTGTTAAGTATGGGTGTAGATACTCGTACTTCAAGTAGGCAATTCCTTTTTAACTAACTACTTACTAATTTTTAGTACATTAAACTTGTAATACTTCATACTTAATGATATGTTCCCAAGTTATTAGGACAATCTACAAGTTTTTATAGTACATATAAAAAAACGAACAAGCAAATGGTTTTCATGATGGTAAAGGACAACCATCACCCTTAGACACGAAAAATGTTACTTGCGCGTTAAGAGTAGTGTAACCGATACACTTACACAATAGACCCAACACCCCGGCCACAGAACTGCGACTCATCTATAACATCTATGGTGTCTCTCACATTAAGGCCCCATACTCAGTCAGCCAGAAGAGCCAATCACCGCGCTCCCCCGTTCCATGATTACTATGAACAATGGCGCTCTAAAGTAAACGTCTTAGGCGACAAATCACCATTTTTCACACTATAAAAGTAATTTGAAAAAAAGTATAAAAACTGAAACACTTATTTTTTAGGTATAGTACTTATTTATGTTTATGTTAAATCTGGTACCGATATTTTCACAATTGAAGTAAACAGAAAGCAAAAGCTTTCAAAAAAGGGTTAACTTTTTGATTTTTTTCTATCGAGCAAAGTGAAATGAATCGTGTTTTGGAAACACTAGTCTAGTAAAGCATATTCATGTTAATCTTCTGTATTTTTGTCAGCAAGATCCATGATTGCTTTGTATGAAAAAAACAGTAAACTGCTGTCGTATTTTAGCGTATATGGCCCCTTAAAGAATACTAAAATTGTATGCAATTTCAAAAGGTACTTATACTGTTCCACATCAATTCAATTATAAATTAGCTTGTCGTTTACAGCATTATCATTGGGGCTTTTATATCTAATTACAGATTTTTTTATTATTTGGTATAATATCTGATTTATTTATTTTAAAGAAACGAAATTAAAAAACGTATAATTAAATCTCAGTGAAACTGCAAAAATCGACTCCAATTTCATTGCATCGTTGAAATAAAAAAAAAAATAATCAAGTAACACCAAATTCGGTTGATTTTACTTTAAATCATTCTCGGGCTGAGCACTCTGCTCGTCCCACAAAGCTCGGTGAAATTGCATAAAATCGCGAGATTAGCAACAATTTAGTCAATCAAAAAAAATTTTTAAATCATAGCTCAAAAGATACGAAATAATAAAGCGCAGTAAAACTGCAAAAATCGACTTCAATTACATTGCATCATTAAAGTAAACAAAGATTTTTTTCATAACCTAACTAAAAAATAATTTGATTTAAGTAGTAACTAAAAAATCATTTGATTTAACTTTAAATCGTAGCTTAAAAAACTGCAAAAACCGTCTCCAACTTAACATAAAATAATTATCATCAAACTTTATTGTTAAGCTTGTGACAATCACAAAATTTGTGTCTTTTTGAAGAAATAAAAATTATCTTATATTAAAAAAACTATTTTATTAATGACCACGTCGCGATTTGATAATTCTTTCTCGAAAGATAGCACATGGTTTCGAAATGGTCCTACAAAAATTTTATCAACATCCTAGTGGAATATTTTGAGTTAAACTTAATAATTCATTATTTTTTTTGCACTAATGACATCAATGAATGCAATGCATTTTTTATTTTATTTTTTCGTGTATTAAGAGCAATCGTGCAACGTTTCTTTGATTATACTTCCATACCATAAGGTTGCCTGAAAAAGATCGCTGTTTTATCGATGAGGCCGCCTTTGTGTATCACTTAGTTTTTAAGTTTTATTTTTAGTGTATTTTTTATGTATTTTAGTGCAGAATAAAGAGATATTCTATTGTATTCTAATGATGAGGTCGTCATGATAAGAGAAAAATGTATGCACTGTCAGAGATAAGATTAAGTCTAACTCAAAAAACCACTGGTCAGATTATGATATAACTAATATGGGACCACCTCAAATCATAACCTATCTTTCTAAAAAATCAGTTGGCTATTGGTCGAGTAATCGTGTATCAAACACAAAAAAGCATAGTTAAATTTAGAACTTCCTCCTTTTTTAAAGTTGGTTAAAATACACATACAAATTGTGAACCTCCATCGTTTCGGAGTCGATTAAAAACAAACCCGAGACCTCATGCAGTTAAGTCTGACAACTGAACCGCTAGACCACAGAGGTGATCTCGTCTTATGTCATAAATTCGAAATATTGAGTTTTGACGAAAACAAAGAGATATATCTACAATCTCAGTTCTTGACCATCCACAATAATGTTGCAAATTACGTTTCGCTATCGGATAATTTATTATTGCAAGCCAGCAAACGTATCTAAGTAATATTTCATAAGTTGGTAAACATTCAGCTCCACCAATCCCTGCTCTGTGCCTGTGATAACAGGGTCGGGGGCTACTCATATATGTTTAAATTTAATTATGAAATGCGCGATCTCTATACAAACAATATTTTAATGCTTTATGAGATCCATATATTAATGATTATTGTGTTATTAACGTAAATATATTGGTAATTTTGTTGTGCACTAAACTAATTTTAAGTTACTATCTTCTTTCAACGTGAGTAAAAGAAAGAGACAAAATACGTTTAGTGTTGTCAGATTAGTCTACATGACATTATGAAGACGTTTAAACTATTCCTCTGAATGGTTGAATAAAAACGTCACAATTTGACATGTCTGGACTAAGCTGATATGTCTAAAATGTTCCATCTCTTTTGTTTTCGTTTCATTTGAAAAAGATAGCATGAATCTAAAAAAATATCAAAATCGGTTCATAAACGACGAAGTTTTTCGCGAACATACATAAAAAAATATATACGGTCGAATTGAGAACCTCCTCCTTTTTTCAAAGTCGGTTAAAAATAAGTTGAGTTTACGGGCACAGTTGTCATTTCATCATATTTTAAAGTCCCGACGAAAGAAGAGTTTTATAAGTTTGATCTGCCTGTATGTGTCTCTCTGTTTGTGGCATGATAACTTTTAAACGAATAGACTGATTTCGTTGCAGATTTTTATGAGCTAGCATGATTGAGATAATTGTTATCCAAAAAGTCAAAACCTATCTGAAATGTAAAATAGGTTTTGTCGGGGTTTATGTTGTATGACTATATAAAACAGTGCTTAAATACAGATTTGCCTTAGAGTTGCATTAGAATACAGATCCTAATGTTTACACATAGGATTTAAGTTTGTGCGTTTGTTTTTTCATTCAATAATTAGTTTGTTAGAAAAAAAGGACGGGTTGCACTCCGGGAGTGCCGGCAGAAGTGAAAATTTGAATATTAACGTTGTGCATTTTTGATATTTTGGAATGGTTAGTCAATAATTTTGCACGAATTGCTTTAATTATCAGTATCAAAGTACTATCATTTGTGTGGTAGAATACAATATTCATTTATTGCGCTATCATACACAAACATGACAACACGAACATTCGCGCAAGCGCCTTGCGCCGCCTTACGAATTCTCGATCAGGTCACGTGTCGAAGACGAAGTAGAAGTTTTTAGCCATCATACAAAAGTGCACAACGTCGCTAAAGAACTTTTCACTTCAAAAATTACAAATACAATGCTAAAGCTGGTTTCACACGTCATGGTTTTTTTATGTAGTTAATCGGCATTTGATGTAACTGTCATAATATTTAACGTACGGACCAATAGCCAAAACAATTGTTCACACATAGAGCTTAATAACAAATATTTTTTTCTTTTTTATACCAAAAACTAAATTTGGTGTTCCAAAATATCAATGACTACATTTATATCAATTGTGTCTATTGTGTATGTATATGAGCATAAAATTAAAAAGAAACAATAAAAAGGCTTGTAAGAAATATACCAGCCAAGGATAAGAAATGGCGCGCAGCCAAAATACATTGTCACTAAATTTGAGAACAAATTATTTGCTAGCCAAAGAGACTCAAACAATAGATTCACTATTCAAGAGATAGTTTCAGTGTGTAGGCGTATAACTGTCGAAAACAAACCCGAGGAATTATTGCCGATTCTGATATTACAAATAAAATATTTATCAACTTCTGACAAATAAAACACTATTAGAAACATATCGAAGGGTAAAAGATAGATTGGTTTCAGTGACATAAAGACTGATATTTATAGGGACAATGTTAAGGAGATTTGATTGCGTACTTTTGTTTAGATCACTTAAGATAAGAAATGAAGAAGAAGCATTCTTTGGCATTTACGCCGTACGAAATAGGCGAATTTATTGGACGTGGTGGTTAATACAGCCTCTATGGTCTAGCGGTTCAGTTGTTGTACGTGACTACCTAAGGTCCCGGGTTCGAATCCCGGGTCGGGCAACAAAAAAATTGGGTTTTTCCAACTTTCTAATAAAAGAACGTTGTTCGGGATTGGATATGTGCCCGGTTGGCGATAGGCTTGCCACCTATACAATGTGGGACTTAGTGTCTTCAGCTAGTCGTGGGTGCCTGGTTGTGTCTTTGCCTACCTCTTCTGGGATATGGGCGTGCAGAGTTTTTTTTTTATTTACAGAAAAAACTAATGATATATCAATAATATGCTAGCAATATGCTATCAATAATTAATAATATGTAATAAATTTGAGAGTTTGTGAGGATGAGTGGATGAATATTTTACTTTGGTCTCTTTCACGTAAATACTCTACTGTTTTTAATAAAGTTTCACAGTTATATAGCTTATCAAATCTGATTTATATTCATCAGAATAATACAGACTACAATGAACAAAGATTCTGTAAAATTTGGGACGCGTACGTAGTCTAGGGTTAAAGCTCTTATTATAAAGGCGAAAGTCTGTCTGCTACGTTTTTACAACTAAACCGCTGGACCCATTTTGATACAATTTGATAAACATAAAGTTAAACACCCTATTTCAAATTAGTACAATGTTAAGCCCTAAGTTCACAGGCTACTGTTTTCAAAATTTTATCACTATAAGAACTATAATAGATGAAAGTTATTCATATTGAAGCTAACTAATAATGTCTCCCCCAAGTCCCTAGTTAGAAGAACTTTTTTTTGAAGACAAAATGGTTGGTTTTAAAAAATGCGCTATGACTAGTTGTGCTATACATTTTAACTTAAAATGGTTCACCCGCTAATTTGGACAAAGATGATAGCCTACAATTAGCATATCACCCATCGATGTGATAGAAAACCATTTAATAATGAACGCACCATCTCATGTTAACTCAAGCTAACCTCTCTTCTCTTTCACAACACGACTTAGAAGAATATGAGATAGTCCAAACCGGGGACTGCTATTTTTAAACTAAGGAGAAAAAGCATTCATCAAAAATTATTTTACATTTAATCATAGAACAAGCTATGATTAAATGTAAAATAATTTTGACAGAAAAAAAGCGACATCGGGAAACAATCATAAAATATTCCACAGAATTTTTGGCTTTCTGCGATATATTGTTTCACAGAAGTATACAGGTTATCCTTCTCTAAAAGTTAAAACTTTTTAATTTACTAGTAAAATAAATACAAAAAGGCAAAACCACCATTTTGTTGTCATGTCATGTACCAAAATGTCGTACTTAGTCACATAATGCAGAAACTTAAAGTCGTGAGAAAAACTCCGAAATATGTACAAAACATATGTTAAATACATTTGTTAATTAATTATAAAAATAGAGTATTAAAATGCAAAATTTTCGAAATGAAATACTTAACATTTTTAATAAGTACCGTAAACTTAGTTAAAAAAATCATTTTCTTTCTTTATCTTTACGCCATTTTCCTTACGGAGTAGGCAGAGAGTATCGAGTACCAAATCTCACGATCCTGGCAGACCAGCCTGACCTACTTTACATCCATTAACACTTTTCTTACAAACACGCCGTTTTCGGATACTCTTGACACCACCCTCAGATAACACCATTAATGTAATTGGTGCTTCGCTACTTACGGCAGGGATTTTGGGTTACATGACGAACACTAAATCTGACAAGTATTTTCAAAACGTAGATAAACTGTTCCAATAATTTAAATAATAATTAATTAGCCTACCGGTTTCGCTAATGACAGCAACATCAAGGCTATTTATTATAATTATTATTACATTTATTTAAGATTTGACGTAAACATTTGACTCGTAAAATACATAATATAAAAATAAATAAATAATGCTAAATGCTTAATGTTTATATCAATTCCTTTGGATTAAATAAACATCGTAATAATTATCACCTCTGTGGTCTAGCGGTCCAGGTGTTCACTTCAATTCATGAGGTGCCGGGCACGACACCCGGTTCGGGCAACTAAAAGAAAATGTGTTTTTTTCCATATTACTTTTATCTAATAAAAAAGTATTGCTCGGGATTGGATATGTGACCGCGGGCTTAGCGATAGGCTTGCTACCTATCAACTAGTTGTGGGTGTTCTGGTTGTGCTTCTGCCTATCGCTTCGGAGATATGGGTGTGAAGATATATCTTAATAAATATACAAGACGTGAGGATGCTGTAACAAGTGAAACCGACAAGCTAATGCAATTTATTAAATTTATGTTGAACAATAAAAGTGTTTTTGAAAATTTTAACAATGAAGTCCCATTCAGTACCAAAGATGAAAAGTTTAAAATGTATAGTAGAATAAGGCGGTGGATGTCCACTCAGGTAAAAACACTGTACCATCAGTAGTCTTCTTACCAATAAAGTAAAAGTAAAGTATCCATTTTTTTAAGTAACTAATTATCCTTGTGACAAACAACCAAATTGAACTAACTCCAAATTAAGCAAATTATACGCCTAATACATAAAAATACGATTCCAGTATATATAATCAATTTTATAAACACCCAGACCCGTATATATAGACATCTATATTCATCAGATAAATGGCTGCCCTCGTCTGAAATCGAACAAGAGCCTTGCGAATGGTCTATTAAGTTAGGCTTTTACGCTAACCCCTCGGCTAACGATTAAACATGTTTACCATTTACTTGATACCAGGTAGGAAGACAGCTGGTTTATTCTACTTCTACAAGGAGGACTTGGACCAACGCAGGAAAAAAATAATATAAAAAATATATATATGACTTATATAACTACTTAGCGGATATTTTATATTGCTGCATCTATTATTGCGTTAGGAATGCCCCGATAGTGAAGTGGCAATCAAGAGATTAGAAAACAATCGATATTCCGAAGAAGGTGTAGATAAAGTTGGAATTCATCAAATTATTACCTATATAGATTAAATCAATGGTCCTACGTCAATTATTATGATGACGCTTATCTATGATAATGTAGAACCAGTGTTATACAAATATCTTCACATATAATTGGAAATGGTGATATTGGCCGAGAATTTACAGGTATAAGGCCTGTCACATGTGTTCGGAATTTAGTCACGTGGTTCCGTTTTGAAAAAAATTCAAATGCAGCAAATTAATACTGTTCTATTAACGTTGTACTGATATCGGGAATTTTTTGTATGGAATTTGTGTGAATTTGCAATAGGCGAAATTTAGTTTCGATTATTCGAAACTGAATTCCGAATGTACGTGACAGACCTAGGACCCACTTTAGAATTTTCAAAAAATAATTCGAATGTATCGAATCTATACAAATCTGTTAACTACTAGATATATTTGGAACTTTTCCGTACGGTATTTGAATACCTAGGCGAAAATTTCGTTACGAAATCCGAAATGGGATTCCGTAAAGGAATTCCACATGAGAAGTAACATGGAGTTTGACTTTTACATCGAATTATAAAATGTTAGTAGTGTTATTATTTTATACTAACTTTTAGTCAAATTATATTCATATTGTACTTACAACTTACCTAAAGGTTGTATTAAAATAAAAAGGATCCTCACACCTATATCACCGAATGGATAGTTTTTGCTGACCCGGGGATCGAACCCGTCACCTCCAGAAGACCGACGCCGCGCCGGACCGTTAGACCACAGAGGCGATGTTGTACTATTGTAGTACTTACTATGTATATCGAAAAATAAATGTTTAATACCTCATTTATAATACTTAATAGAACTTAATCTTAATACTTAATAGAACGGTATTTACTTTATTATGTTCAATTTTAGTTATAAAAAGTTTTAAGTTATTGCTTCTCTTCATATTGATTATTGCTATGTTTATAATTTGTAAAATACAAAATTTGTGACTTGGTAAAAATACAGGACAATTTGTGAAGCACATACTTCAAAACAAAAAAATCAAAATAAGCGTTAATAAATTATAGTCCATTAAAATAATTTAAAAAAATTAAAAATATACCAACGTACGCGTACTCCAAAATGCATTACGATCGGTCGGTCGCGTTAAGGCACAGTCAGACAGACAGACAAAAATCTAAGAATACATTCTGCTGCGCCCTTAGTCACCTACATCATTTCTTAAATATTTTCAAAGTACAACATTCACTCTTCTACAGTGTTGTTATAACTACAAATAGATATATCTTATAACTTAAATAAAAAGAAATGTTAAGTGTGAAGTTTTGATATCAATTAATTAAATTACGGAAGTTCGACCTTTCTGGTTACAGCATAATAAAATACGACTGTTTCTTTCATTTAAGCCGTGTCTGTAGGTAATCGGGCTGTGGTTTGCGGAAATTTACAATTTCCTCATTATTTTATGTGACCAAATGTCACTGTATCCGTAACATAAAACTCTACGTACTTTATGGTTTTATAAATAGCTTGTCGCCCATGGGTCGAAATTCGACTATAATAAATTTTAATATATTGTTGATAAGAACGCTATCTACATTTCTCAAGACAAACTATTTTGTTTTCAAACTTTTTGGTCCGCCACTGTGATCTTTTATCGTTATCATCAATATATTTGTTTGTGTGTGTCAAATGCATGGTAGTGTGGGTAATGGTGTTATTTATTGATTTAATGTACTTTATAAGCATTATTATCGAAAAATAGTAGCGTTCTGCACTTCTCCTACACATAAACTATAAGTGTGCCAAATTTTATGCTCCTACGTCCGCGCAATTTTCGTAAAAAGGGGTCCACGTTTTGGCATCACGTATTAATGTATAGATTTAAACACACTTAAACTGCAATAAACCAATTCAAACAGTATTACTTCCTTTGAATGTACAAATTATCAAATGTAACTCATAAGCCAATTGTCGTATCTTGGCCAAAATATTACCTCCACTATTACCAACTCGAAACCTACCGTTTGAAAAAATAACTATCAGATTCGTTATTGGCCGATAAATCTCGTAAAATATACAAACGAATTGAAAACCTTTTTTGGAGTGTGTAAATAATACATTTCAAATAAGCCACTTAAGCTACTAGCAAAGACAAAGAACATAAAGGGGATGCAGTTACATGAAAAAGCACATGCAATAATGCTAATTGTTAATACTTAATTGTACCATTTTGTAATAAGCTCAATTGTGCACAATAAAGAGTTCATTCATTAATTCAATACACAATTTTTTTTCTTTTTTTAAAACAAAACTAATCTAAACTGAAAATCATCTTTCCTAATTTAAAGCTTCTCTACTTTCCACAACCCGAACATGTTTTAACATTAAAAAGTAGTGCCAATCTAAAATTCAAAACTCTTCCAGCTAATGTTAGTCAATATGTAAATAAAAAACGAAGTTAAGGAGGATTTCAGTACCGTCGCGAAATTTTTAATCAATTTCTTACCCGTTAAAAATTTCGCAACGGGACTTGAATCCTCAGTAGCTCAATTGGTTAGAGCATTCGTCGGCTTGAGACGAAAGGTAATAGGTTCAAATCCCGTCTGGGGCGAAAATTTTCTTTCTTTAAAATTTATAGAAAAACACAAGCACAGACAAGTGCTAAAATAAAAATACCTTGAAGTTAATGAACTCTTGAGAGCTTGAAATGTTTTGTTGGAATTAGACGTATTTTTTTTCTAAGAAGTTTGAAACGAATATTAACAATACCTACCTACTAAATTTTAAAATTAAAAATAATATAATATAGTGTAGCATAAACATCACTATACCAAAGTTAACAAAACAAAAAAAAAACAAAGTGATGATGCACTAAAAATATGAATTATTAAAAAAAGATAAAACAGATTAAAAATTCTATTTTTATAATTCCCGGATGCTCATATCGTGTCTTAGTAATATTCAAATATGAGTAAGGGTGCGTCTACTTGAGTAGCCGTGAATCATGTTTCGCTGAAAAAGATGAATAGGCTACGACTGAAAAATAATACTGTGAATGAAATTGGCCATCTGTGGAATTAGGTCATGATATTCCAGACTTATTAATTATCGTCGCGTTGGTCATATCTTGACTATATCTTGAGGACTTAAATTCGATTCCGACGTGTACAACAGTCAATTGCAAATAAGAATCAGAATCAGAATAATCTTTATTTACATGAACCATACAAGTGGTATTAAGCGCGTCGACATTTTTTAAACTACCACCGGATCGGAATCGCGGCCTCACACTAAGAAGATCCGGCGAAAGAAACTCAGCGGGCTTGTCTTTTTTTCAATAATAATATTTACAATATAATCTAGATTAAAATTACAATCTGATTTTAACTTAAATAAACGGTACAACAAATTACATTACAAATAGCAGTGGGAGATTGAAACCTCTATTCCCAAGCATGTTCATCTTCCAAATACTCTGAGACCTTATAATAGCCTTTTTGTCATAATTTTGCTTTGATACATTTTTTAAACTTATTTATAGGTAGATCTCTAATACCAATGGGCAGCTTATTGTAAAAAGGTATACATTGACCCAAAAAGGATTTACTAATTTTATGGAGACGAGTTTTGTATGCGGTTATTCGTGAACATCACATTTTTTTGTAAACATATATAGATTTCTTTTAACATACATTAAGTTCTCATAAATGTATTGGGAACTGAAGGCTAAAATATTACTAATTAATAAAAAATGTTACTTTTAAGATATTTTTATTTTTGCATTTATTTTGTCTTCTGTGGTCTAGAGGTTCAGTTGTTTGACTTGACTGCATGAGGTCCCGGGTTTGAATCCAGGATCGGGCAACAAAACGAAAATTGGGTTTTTCCAATTTTTTGATTAAAAAAAAGTAGCTCGGGATTGGATATATGCCCAGTTGGCGATAAGCTTGCCCACCTATCACATTGTGGGACTTAGTGTCTTCGGCTAGTCGTGAGTGTCCTGGTTGTACATCTGCCTACCTCTTGGGCGATATAGGCGTGAAGATACTTACTTACTTTTTGCACTTGTTCTATGCTTGGGTTAAACTTCTATAAATTTTAGGGAAAGAAAAAATTTCACCCCAGACAGAATTCGAACCTGTTAATATTTGGCCCCATATAGGATTCGAACCTGTAACCTTTCGTCTCAAACCATCGAATGATCTAACCATTTGAGCTACTGACTATTCAAGTCCTGTGGTGAAATTTACTTTTGTTTCTCTCAAGGCATTTTTATTTTAATCCTTATTCGTCGGCTTGAGACGAAAGGTTACAGGTTCAAATCCTATCTGGGGCGAATATTTTTTTTTTAATTTATAGAAATATTTTTTTTTATTTAGGTGTAAGACTTGCGAAAAACGTTAAGGGTGTGTTCTTTTATTCAACTCCTCCAATACTTTACGTTAAAGTATTTAATCTTATCGGCTGGGATTTATCCTAGGGTGGTGTCAAGAGTCTACGAAACTGGCATTTGTATGAAAACATTATGTATGTGAAGGAAATTAGGCAGTTTATAATGATCTAGACATTTAACACTGGCCCCTGTAACACCCTGTTAGATAGGTATGTAAGTATGAATGTATCTTATCTAATCTAGACGAATTCATTAAAAAACATAAGTACTAATATCGAATTAGAATGATAAATTTACAGTTAATGAATGAATTATAATGTCACAAAACGCTATACAACAGCTTGCTTTTCCTGCTGATGGACTTGCACACTTGGCCTCAGATTCCGATCGTAAGATAGTGGCGCACTAGTAACATTTATAGTGTACCGGCTGTCTTTGACTATCAGAAATTAGTATAATATAATAGTCAGTTGTTTAATATAAAAAATTAATCTCGAACTCTAATTGCATATTATTTCCTAAGTACTATCGGTGATCAAACATTTAGTCGATAATAAATTTAATCAGGAGTTTAAATTTGCTGAAGACAACAGGGGTTCCCAAACTTTTATCTAACGCTAAACAAATAAATATTTTACGGCACCACTTATCAAAATAATAAAAATATCATAAAAAATATAATAAAATAATAAAAACATTTGACCGCCTCGTTGGTCGAGTGGCTAGCGTACACGCCTACCTACATCGACGAACCGCGAAACTCGGGTTCGATTCCCGACGGGGGCAGGCATTTTTGTGATGAACATTTAGATGTCTGCATTTCCGGGTCTGGGTGTTTATTAAATCTATTCTGGTATCTATTTAAGTATTTATATGTATTAGTATCGTTGACTAACACCCATGACACAAGCATTTAATTTACTTACTTTGGGGTTAGATTCAATTTGTGTGATTTGTCCAGGGATATTTATTTATTTTTCTTAAGCACTGCAATTCATATCAGAACAAAAAACTTTTACTAAAACAAAATGTTAAAGAGATTCGAAAATTAAATAATATGTGATTTAATGGAACAAGGTTAACACTAACAAGTTACAAAAAAAAACCAAGAACCAGATATCTTTACAGGACCCATTATGGGAATACACTTATGAGTCATAGCCATTCCCATAAAAAGTAGTGATGCCTATGACATATTTATAATCAGAGATGTGACAAATTTCGGTATATACGTTGATAGCCTCGTATCCGACATGAATGACTGGACCGTCAGATTACTCAGTTTGAGGCGCCAGTTACTCATACGAAATGGCGATATTGGGCCAACATACTACAGGCCGCGACGTAAGTAGGTTTGGCTGAGGCCATTTGTGGCGCCGATACAAGTATCATATAAGGGGGCATCCGTTAATTTAGTGAGGTTTTTTAGTCATTTATAGACCCTTAGTCCTGCGCAAATCGTGAATAATAATAATGTTTATTAACAGAAACATGTGTTACGGAGTTTATTACAAGGATATTTGTACTTTATTTTTCATTGTAGTAATATTTTACTATTGATACTCAGTACCTAAACTAAGTGTTGACTTGAGTTGTAGGTACCGTTACAATTTACAATTTTCGATAAATTCTTTTTGAACTCCAGTCATTTCCGCGAGACATGTCCCCAAATCTCATGTAACATTTTTTTAAATTTTATATTCAGTGTGAATGAGTAAGATGTAATCTAAAAACGGTTTGCATAATATTTAACAGAAGTACTTATAGAACTTGGAGAAAGTAGGTAGTCGATAATCACAATTGTACAGAGTTCGAAATCACGATATGTTAAAAATTATAAGTCTAATCTGTTTTATTTTTCTGAAAAAATACATAACATTTGACTCGACCTCCTGTCAGTAGCCTCACGTAAATAATGGGCGCCCCCTAACACAGATACGAAGTTATCTATGTAGATATGTTTCCTTTTCACATTTAATAGACTGAACCGATTTTAATTAATTTTAGTAAAGAAGTAGACAAAAATTAGAAAAGGCGTAGTCTGCTTTTATTCCCTTATTTCAACAAATTCCCATGGCACTAAAATAAGAAGGACAAAGCCTCGGAAAAGAGTTAGTCATATGTAAATGAGGGGAAACAAATACTCAAGATATCTATTTTTCTCACAACTTATGCCCTTGTTAAAAATCGAACTTGAGCCTTTTCGATAGCGTCGCAAATGGTGAGCAGGTAGAAACTCGTTATATTAATCCGAAATATAGCTTTCTTATAATTGACAAAATATCAAGTTTGGTTGGTCCTACTATGAAAAGTAGCTCAACAGTCGGAAGTACTTCGGAAGTCACCTTCGAAGGCCAACAGGTTGGACCAGTGCTGTGATGATTTACGACAAATAGACTACGCTGTGGTCAACTACTATTGGTTTTTTCTACAACCAATCAAGTAACTTTAAGATTAAAGAATTAAATCAACGAAACAATATTCATATATTTATATATATGAATATAGTATTCTAAAGTCACTGCAGTAGTTTAAAGTCACCACATAAAAATAAATTTAACATTAGAAAAGGAGATGGACTATTTTTTTCAGAACTTTTAGAGTTCTCGAGCGAGGCCGCAGGGAACAGTTAGTATCGTAACAAATGTAATATTTTAATCACATCAGTTTATAGTTTAACAAATGACATATTTTGGTGGTTATTTGAGAAGGTATTTTGCCATTTTTAAGCTAGTGTTTTAGATGCAAGGAAAAATTTGGTAACTATACAAAACGTTAAAAAAACAGATGTTTCTAATGAAAATTAAAGTAAGTTCCCATAATTTTACTACATTTTAGTTATTTTTAATATCTGTACCTATATTTTTGTAGTTTTTGAAATTTGTTATGGCCACATTTATATGCAATCAGTAATAATACCAAATTTCAACAGACGTTTCTGAACGAAAATTATAGGTAATGTAAATGAACTTTACAAGTATGAGAGACTCATGGACATGTTCACCCTGCATATGAAGTCCTAAACTTTAGGTTGTAAAAATTGTAGTAAAAAATAAATAAATCCTAGTCCAATAAATATCATTTCTAACATATTTTAAGCAAACGAGATCACTCCAAATTTCTCCTACTTTGTTAAATTTTACCATAAATATACAAACTCAAATACTAATGAATTATTCGGTTTCTCAAGTCCAGTTATCCATACAGTTCTGAGCAGTGCAAAACAATAACACAAAGGTACTTGAGACCTCCCATAGTGTTGAAAAACCCCAGGTAGAAATATTCAATGACCTGTAATAAATCTACCTGTGATTTTAAGGACAATTATTAGACAAGTAATAATTACAATCAATTATTAAATGTGATAATTTAGACATTTTGAATAGTTAACAAAAACACTATTAACATTGTATAGTTAGATGCTGCGTGAATTTTTCATGTAATAAAAAAAGCAATTTTCCTAGTGTTGCTCCGGGCTCCTTTGCAAAATAGACCATCTTCCTTCCTTCCAGACAGCACATAAAAAGGCGAGTATAGGCTTATCGACACTAACACCGTGATATCTGACTAGGTGGTAGAGTTTCACAGCGACTCGTCCGGATTGGTACCACCGATTTATCTATTCCTGACATTACGTCAGTGCTTGCCGTTTACGTGTTTCGGTTCGTAGGGCGAGGAAGCCGGTAAACTTACTTTTGCTCAAGGCCTAACATTCCGGCCTCAGGTTGGCAACGCACTATTAACACCTTTGGTGGCTCTAGGTGGCGTGAATTTCTTACCACCAGGTCCAACGTCTGTTTGTTTGCATTCCAATATCATAAAAAAAACACACGGCTATCCTGGTGGTAACAACAACCATTGTCCATAGGTACAATTATGGGTGAGTTGCTGAGGGCCTACTGTGCAAGTACTACTCCAGTACCCTCCTGACCAGTACATAACACTGTTATTATGGCGACGGGTGTTGGTAGGTGGTTGATCTCTTCTATCCATGCAAAAAATGCTTATTTTTCATGTATACTCTAGTCCTACTAGGTATATTATATTTTATTTTAATGACTTAGTAGACAGATCTAACCTTACTTAGTGAACGTGAAGAATGAATGTAAGATCAAAGTATACATTTATTTTGAACGAATACACTCCATTCGCTCTTTTAATAAAGACAGAAGTATTAAAAAGAATGGAATACTGAATTATAACTAAATTAAAAAAGTGCGAAGTTTACAAATTCAACACTTATTTACCTGTAAAAAAGTATCTTCACGCCCATATTCCCGAAAAGGGGTAACGGGTAGAGGGTACGTATGTATAAATGTTAATACATTTCTCCGTAATCTCTGAACTGATTTTAAAATATATTTTTTTGGAAAGAGCGTAGGTAGTTTCAAGATTGTGCTATTGAGCCAAAATCTGGATCTAATTATGGGATATCAGTAAAATCGAGGAAAGTAACCATTTTTGGAAGTTTTAAGGTTAAACTTATTCATTGCTTCATGACAGTACATATGTTACAAAGGTATCTATAGTCATGTATGAATAAATTAACACTCCCTCCAAAACTATAAACCCTTTTTATACAGTCGGTAATAAATATTTCATCATAAATTTTGAATTAGTGTAAAGTAACAGTAATAGACATCAGGATAAAAAGTAGCCTATGATGGTGATGGGATTCATGATGAAAAAGTTTATTGCGTTTGCTTAGGATTGGTTTAGTCTCAGACAAACAAACATGTACACATACATACATACATAACTTCACGCCAAGTCCCTTACATGGTAGGCAGAGAGTATCGAGTGCCAGACCTCACGATCCTGACAAACCTGGTATGCTTCCTTCACATCCATTACCCTTTTCATACAAACACGCCGGTTTCGAAGACTCTTGACACCACCCTCGGATAATATCCGATTGATCTGATCCGGTGATTGACCCACAAACATGTAAATAAACGTATAGTTATTTACGTGCATATCTACACATCTTAATATATATAAATCTCCGGTCTCGCTGTTTGTCCGCGATGGATTCCTAAACTACATAGGTAACCGATTTTAAATTAAATTGGCACACCGTGAGCAGTCTGGTCCAACTTGAGGTATAGGATAGCTTACATCTTAATTTATGATAAAAAAATTACCATCCGAGCGAAGCCGGAACAGGCAGCTAGTAATATGATAATTTTGTATCCGTGACCCATGTATGGGGATATCTTAAAAATACCAAAATTATTGGAACATGTATTATTTTAAACTTTTGTCTACGATTTTTTTATTATATATTGCTAAAAAAATAAACATCCTTGAGCTAATCAAAGTAAGCATAATATTATTTACCTGTATTATGAGTGTTTTAAATGAGACTAACACATAGAAAAACTTAAACAGATAGCAGAACAAACTTAATAATCACCCAGACCAGAAATGCAGACATCTAGATGTTCATCACACAAATGACTGCTGCCGTCGGGAATTGAATCCAAACCTCGCAATTTCTCTAATTCCGCCACCGCGCCGCCGCGAACGAGGCTATCTTTCATAAAATCTTAGGCTTTTATGTTATGTTAATGCGTTACGGAAAATTACCGGATCACTTTGCGTAAAGTACGCTTAAGTTATAGGATATGCTAACTTAAAATGGATGTTAGGTATGTTTCATCAAGCGCAAAAGATCAACGAAGGTATCTTCAACTAAAGAAAAATTGCAAATACCTTTTTCCGTTCGTCTCTAACACAGTAAATAGTTTAGTAAGTCACAACATTATTGTCAACATCCGGATATTTCCTGAAAGTTTCTTGATATTTAATGTAGACGCTTTTCCCGCGCGAAATGATGAAATAGAAGTCCTTACAACTCGCGAGCTACCTACCTACTTACTTTTCCACGGGTTTTCTAATAACGCATTTTTAACTTATATATTTAAAATTAGTTGTTTTCATCTTAGTTGTTGTTTCAATTAACATTATGATCAATAAAATAATTTAAATATCGTTTATTTCATTAGTTATATATAGATACATTAATATGCAAAACTTAATTTTATTAACACATTATACACATTCAGATAAAATATGCAAAAACACTAAGCAAATAATATACTAATATAAGTTTTCTTTCATAGGTATTAGATATACTTCCTTGACATCGCTAGACGGTTAAAAGTATACATAAAAAATTATCGCTTAATATTTAAGTACTCATCGGTATGTTAACTTTCAATATTTGTCGAATCAGACATTATTTAACCTGTCCCGACATTACGGAGTTTCATCTTGAATAAGTACTCACATAAGTTCTTATTAACAGCGTTGTAATTTCAACTACTCGTAAGTAACTTTCTAATAAATCGCAACCATATTTATCGATTTAAAATAAATAAATGTAAACTTACCTTAAATGTTAAATTTCACTCCTGTTAAATAACCATTCAAATGTATATAAACTTTGCACACACTCGGGTTAAATAGGAACTTGCACATACGAACTTTTAAGCGATTAATAACGTAGAATAAAAAAATACAATCGTAACGTAAAAGCGATCGTAGATATAGTGGACGCGGGAGCCACGCAGGCTGTCGGCAGCGAGGCAGCGCTTGCACTGAGAGCTAAGTGGCTCGCCGTGGACAAGCGGTCGCTGCCGGCCGCCGAGCGACTGCCCCGCGCGCGTGCGCTGGACCTGTTCCGAGGCGCGAGCTACCTCCCGCACCAACCAGTACCACCATACACCACCAACTACATGCACCATACTGTTTTAATTTTCTATTCTAATATTATAAACAGGAAATGTTTAATTTTTTGGTTGTTTGTTTAAAATGAAAAAGCTCCGAAATAACTGGACCGATTTCAAAAATTCTTTCACTTTTAGAATTCTACGTTATCCTTGAGTGACATAGGTTTTGTTTCATCAAAATCGGGGCAGAAGAAGCCAAGTTACGCAGGCGAAGCTGCGTGAAACTGCTAGTACTACTAGTATAATACGAATATGCAGACAATGATGATGAATAATGAATAACAATCTTAATACGAGGATATCAGGCCATGTGTGCAAGTCTACTGGCTACTAGATCAAAACACGACAGTGGCGAGTGCTGTTGCTATGGTGCCAGTGCCAATCGGGGCCAGTCATTGAAAAGTTTTGGTGTGAGCGTCTTTAAATACAAGGAATAAAACAATATTCTCAGCATGTCTTACCTCCACAGAATGTGATCTTCCAGAATTGATTAGACGTATTTATGATCAAGTTTCTGGTCAGTTTAGGGACTTACCTATCACGTATGTATACCACCGTTGAACCTTCAAAAATCATCATCATCAAGTTAAATCATAATTTAGTCACCTCTACAGTCTAGTGGTCTGGTATTGTCTTTGGCTAGATGAGGAGACTCAGCACCCGGGTCTCCTAGTCCCAAGTCAGGTATTACATAACAATCTCTATAAATTTTAAAGAAAGAAAAAATTTCGCCCCAGACAGGATTTTCAGAATCCTGTCTGGGGCGAAATTTTTTCTTTCTTTAAAATTTATAGAAATTTATCCCACGCACAGGGCAAGTGCTAAAAAATAAAAAATTAAAAAAATACGATTACATAACAATGTTTTCCAGGATTAGTTAAATGCCGTGTTGGCGACAGGTTAGCTATCACATTATGAGACTAAAAAGATTCTTTTTTCTAATAATACGAGGATGTTTAGCAGGTTTTACCTCTGCTTTTCTCATCGAGGATTTGGGCTTGCAGAATATCCGTAAACTGAAATGCTGAGAAAAATGCTTGTTCCTTGTACCCATCTCTTAGCACTACTATTATATACATACACATGTTTTACGTATCATAGTAAAACTATGTTTAATTAAATGAGGATATGATTTAAATACCCAAACTGGATACTTTGAAGTCTGTTAAAAAGTTCCATGAAGAATATTTACCATCAAAGTTATTAATATCGCTAGGCGATACTTCAAAAATAGCAGACCTTGATGTTTTATTATTTGTTCACACTTTCACAAAAGCACTTTTTCCCTGCTTGAGTAAGTGAGAATCGAAGGCTAAGGGTTGGAATTCTCTATAAAGTTTTTTTTATGATATTTGTGGTCGTCACAAAAATATTGTGTGTATCGTAAAATCAGTTGAAAACAGAAGGGATGTACTAAGAAGGTAAAGGCACATAAAATAAAACTAGAAATATAACACCTTGTCGCGGAATACCTTGTAAATATTATATACTAGCAGCCCATCGCAGCTTCACCCAAGCGGTAAACTATATTTTTATACATATAAACCTTCCTCTTGAATTGCTTTATTTATCAAAAAAAGCATCGAAATCCGATTCGTAATTTTAAAGATCTAAACATGCGTAGGGATAGACAGCGAAAACCGACTTTGTTTTATACTATGTAATGATATAACTAGCATAATTGTAGCCTACAGGTAAGTTCTTCTGAAGTAGAAACTGTAAACTTTAACTTATAAAGTTTCATTTAAATCAGTTTAGTACAGTAAAGAGTTACAAACATCCACTCATTCTCACAAAACTTTCGCATTTATAATATCAAGTTGTTTTTTCAATATTCGACATTTAATTATTTTATTTAATATGTTATTGATTTACTAAATATATCTTAATACTAATTTAATAATAATGTAACGATAAGATTAACGCGTTGGTGTAACCTGCTGTGATACTATTATTGCCGTAGTAAATTATCTAAAAATTCTACAGTATCATACTCATACTTGAAAGGTTGGCAATGCATACTCCTGAAATTACAGTTGCGACGGTGATCACTTACCACAAGCAAATTGAGCCACTTGCCCATTTGTTCTTTCGTGAAAATAAATAAAAGTATATTTTTTTTTCATTTTGTTTTATTAAATTACATGAAGTACAAGAGAAATAAATTCGTTTGTTTTCTTTAAACTGATAAGTACCAATATCAAAGGTTTAAACTGTAGGTCTGAAATCCTATCAATGTTTTATTCTGACTGGTGCACACAGACAAAGCGTATTAATTCATATAACGCAAAGATATCATAACTGGACTAAAAGTAACAAAAATGTTACCAAAGCAATTTTAAGGCAACACTGATTTCAGCATTGCTACAAAAAGTTTCGATTGTATAAAGTTTAAAGTCAAATTTTCATTCAACGAAGGAACAAAAAAAGTACATAATATCCATAATTTCATTCAGACTATTCAGCATATAAAAAATAAGGAATCGGTATGTTTTTTTAACATTAAAAAGATTTTTTAAAGTGCAGAAGAGCAATAAAGCCGACTGATTTCCTGATGAGAAATGCATATCACCTTTAAACTTTAAACATCACCAGTGGCCCGCCCCGGCTTCGCACGGTTATAAAATATACATATAAACCTTCCTCTTCAATCACTTTATCTATTAAAACAAGCGCATCAAAATCTGTTGCGTAGTTTTAAAGATTTAAGCATACAAAGGGACATAGGGAAAGAGGAAGCGACTTTGTTTTATAATAAGTAGTGATTGATTGATGGTAAGAGTGTTGCTTGTCTAAGTTGGAATGTTAGAAGGCATCCTAGGAAAATAATTTTTCTATTTCAAATAATAACTTGTAACCGTTTAAAAAATTAACGTCAAAGAATCACTACTTGAATGATTTTGATGAAATATAGCTGAAATTGCCTTTACTACAGAAATAGTGAAAGCCCAATCATAATTATATTAATCTAATGGTGCAATAATGTAAACAGACATATTTTCCTCCGTGTTGGTCCGGGCTCCTTTGCAGAAAAGACCATCTGCCTTCTTCTACTGACTGGTTGCTTGTAAAAGGCGAGCATAGGATTACCGTCACTAACACCGTGACATCCTACTAGGTGGTAGAGTTTTGCTTCGACTCGCCCGGATTGGTACTACTGCCTTACCTATTCCTGCCAACGTAACGTCCAATGCTTGCCGTTGACGGGTTCCGGTTCGGAGGGTTAGGTAGCCAGTATACTTACTTTTGCTCGAGGCCTACCATCCCGGCCTCAGGTTGGCAATGCACCATTTCACCTTTGGTATCTCTAGGGGATTCTTACCATCAGGAAATCCGTCTGCTTGTTTGCCTACCATAACCATAAAAAAAAGACAAAGAGCCAAAACCATCAAAATATGAATAATAAGTTAATGCTTTGGGATAGAGGTTTCAATCTCCATGATTTGTTTTACTTTGTTATTTTTTATTTAAGATAAAATTACATTGTAATTTATATTTTTATCTTGTTTATAACATAACTATTGTTATTGAAAAAAGACGAGCCCGCTGAGTTTCTTTCGCCGGATCTTCTCAGTGTGTGGCCGCGATTCCGATCCGGTGGTAGTTTATAAAAATGTCGACGCGCACAAGTACCACTTGTAAAGTCCACGTGAATAAGGATTTTTCTGATCCTAATTCTGAATTATTACATGTAAAACATTACAACTATTGCTTCACTTAATGATTTAAGTGTCATTACTTGGATTGCAATATTTTTGGAAAATTGAGAAAAATACTCTATATTTTTGTACTTGCACTTATAGATATATATTTTTACGCTAACAGAAAAACCGTAAAAAAATCAAAAAATGTATTTGATATTTAACATAGTTGGAAGTTTTCCAAATGCATTTTTTTTAATAAAGCAACAATGTATTACTAGTAAGTAAAGCTTAAAAAAGTTGTAGCCCTTTTCATGCTATGAAAAACAAAGGTAGACTTTATTTAAACAATGAGAAATTTTAATTGATTTTTTAAGTAATGCATAAAAAAATACAATTTAAAAAATACCAAAAAGTTGTCCTTAATTCTAAAATATTCTATCCAATGGGTTTATCTACTTTAGGAAGCTCGATGTACCTATGTATAACTGTAATATTTTGTTTCATAATTTTAAAGACATGTACAAACAATCAATAATATTGTCAATGAGCTGTTAGCCAACCTCGTTTTACAATTGCGGTTTTGCAAATAACACTCGATACCAATCAGATTATATCAGTGGCTGCTGACAGAATTGATTTAATAGAGCAAATGGTAATGACACAGCATGTTCTAAGGATAGCAAAACATTTTTTTTATAACATTGGAAGGCAAACGAGCAGACGGATTTTCTGATGGTAAGAAATTCTCGCCGCCTAGAGACACCAAAGGTGGTATTGGTGCGTTGCCAACCAGAGGCCGGGATGTTAGGCCTCGAGCAAAAGTAAGTTAACCGGCTACCTTACCCTCCGAACCGGAACACGTCATGCCGTTATGGCGGTAGGAATAGGTAAGGTGGTGGTACCAATCCGGGTGAGTCGCTGCGAAACTCTACCACCTAGTAGGATGTCACGATGTTAGTGAAGGCAAGCCTATGCTCGCCTTTTACGAGCTGCCTGGCACAGGAAGGCAGATGGTCTATTCTACAAAGGAGCCCGGACCAACACGGGGGAATTCGTATATAATATAGTAACATCAAATATAAATAACTGTCTGCTTTACCTGCGACTAGTGTAGAGTAGAGTCGACTCAGTGCTCTAGTGGTAAGGCGTCGGACTTGACTTCTTGAGGTCCCGGGTTGGATTCCCGGATTCCGAAATAAAAAAATGGAAAATATGTATTTTCAATTTTCTGACAACAAAAAAGTTGCCCGGGATTGGATATGTGCTCGGTTGGATATAGGCTTGCCACCTATCACATTATGGGACTTAGTATCTTCGGCTAGTCGTGGGTGCCCTGGTTGTACCTCTGCCTACCTGTTCAGCTATATTGGCGTGAAGATACTTTCTTTTAGTGTAAAAATTTTCGTCCCCCATTAAAGACTCTATGGGTAAAGTAGGTTACATTAATTGAGTTCAGGTGGTTAACTATATGCAAAAAAAAAATTATCATAATCGGTCCAACTGTTTCACTATGAAAGCTTAACAGACAGACAGACATACTTTCGCAATTACAATATTAGTATGGATTATCTAAATGTTTATCGATTTTAGTCATTCCAATGATGAAACATAATGTGTCAGTTGAGCGACAGATAACGCCTTTCCACAAAAACAATTAGACACCTGTTAAACTAAACGCTATCTAAAATTAACGTCCAGCCAATAAACTGCTACACTTTAATGACGTGGCAGAATATTATTGGTGGAGAATTTAACTTTAGACGTGTGTTCAACGAGTGTTTAACTTTTTTGAGATGTTTAATATTGTAGTTATAAAGCGCTTAATAGTTTAAACTTATGTGGTTTTATACGCATTAATCAGTATAACTCAAAAACCACATTGCATCTTAACCAAAATTTAAACAGATGCCTATGCTTTTGAACCAAATAAGAATCATCAGAATTTATTTATTCAGTAAAAAATATACACTCCTAAAAACATGTAGTTGAATTAGTACCCTCCTGCCTTTTTAGAAGCATTTGTTTAAATATCCATTTATATTTTTATGACATTGGAAGGCAGACAAGCAGACGGATTTCCTGGTGGTAAGAAATTCACGCCGCCTAGACACACCAAAGGTGGTAATGATGCGTTGCCAACCTTAGGCCGGGATGTTAGGTCCGAGCAAAAGTAAGTTTACCGGCTACCTTACCCTCCGAACCGGAACACATCAACGGCAAGCGTTGACATTATGGCAACAGGAATAGATAAGGCGGTGGTACCAATCCGGGCGAGTGGCAGCGAGGCTCTACCACCTAGTCAGATGTCACGGTGTTAGTGACGGTAAGTCTATGCTCGCCTTTTACGAGCTGCCTGGAACAGGAAGGCAGATGGTCTATTCTGCAACGAATAAAAGATCGAGCCATGGATTTTGCTGACATTATGTCAACAGCACAGTGGTCCTTCAGTAGGTATACGTATTTAAAATTAGAATTGGAAGTAAAACAAGCAGCAGGTCTCGTGATAGAAAGGTACGCCACCTTTAAGGATAGCGCACACTCTCGACGGGGTGGTGCCTGTCAGTTCAGAGCGCATCATTCATTACAAAGCATAAATATGGGCTACATCGCTCCGGCAGATTACTATTAGTTAGTATCAAAGATTAGACTAAAAATATGAATAACAAGTAGTAATAGTTACAGTTGTAATTTAAAATCATCAAGTATGGAAATTGGCGTCCCTAGTGGTTGTCGTACAAAACTTTGACGTTAAAATGTCATTAACTCCTGTATTTATATGTTTGATATCGTAGTTATTATCCTCTTAGGACAGTAGGCCGCGCTGTAGCGGGAAAGTGCGCGGATATTCGCCGCGATGCGGCATAGTGTGCCTTGCTCCATACAAAATAAACAAAAGCGATCTAGGCGGATTATTGCACTGTGCTGCGCCGCGTTCCGGCCCGTCTTAATGTGCGATATCCTTACACCGGAGGTCGTGTTACGCTGCCAAGCTGACGCTGGATTTTTGAAGCCGAAATAATTAAAAATTCGTAATTATTTTAAATTAGGCAGCTGCTGGCACAGCAACCACCAGAGCAAATTCTGCAAAGTCAAAACAAACGTTTTGTTGTGAAATTTAAATTAATGAAGTATTTTTATCAGTAACAATTTTAAATGAAGACTTTTTTGATTTTCACTGTGTTTGGGCATTTTCCACTTAAAACATTTCAACTATAACTAAAATATTAACTCGACCCTTACGAACTGCCAGACAGGAAGGTAGACCCGTATGTTCTATTCATAAAACTTAGACCAACACGGTGAAATTAATTACAATAATACTACACGGGATTCGCATTGTTTTTAAAAAGTGATGCACATGCTGCCATACCGTCAGTACTTACCGTTGACGTGTTCCAGTTCGGAGGGCAAGGTAGCCGGTAAACTTACTTTGGTGTCTCTAGGCGGCGTGAATTTCTTAAGGCAATTCAGTTGGCTAGTGAAGATTACTCGTATGGTCATAAAATATAAATTGCAAGTAATACAGAGTGAGTCATTTCTGATAAATGACTCACAAGAGCAACCGTTTCTTTGTATTTACTATTTCACCTTTTTAAACTACAAATTAAACAAAGTAGTAATAACTGAATGATAATTTTAATGTTTTTGTTCCTGGAACGCTTATTTTACCTTATATATCC
>NJDD01001601.1:653888-675258 GCA_002245505.1 Calephelis nemesis
CTTTGTTTCATCAAAATCGGTGCAGTAAAAGCCAAGTTACGCAGGCGAAGCTGCGTGAAACTGCTAGTAATATATATCTTTATGTCCTATGTGTGGCCTTAGATCAGGGGTCGCCAATTAGTTTCGCTCGGGGTCCGTTTCAATAAATGAAATGACCTTCGCGGTCCGTTCAAAATTTTATAAAAAAATCTAATTGTTATACAAATTTAATTCCGGAAAAAAAATATTTGTTTGTAAAAAAAAAGACGTTTTGTGTTGCGAACTATCTACCTGAAGTTAGGACTAAAATTAGTGCAACCTTTTGACATTAAATCTTGAAGAATGCTGGTTCACAAATATATGTTGACCTAAAGAGAGTAAGAAGTTTCAGAGCAAATTTTTTGCTTAGAAAATTTTCTTCGAAATTCTTCACAGGAAACTTCCGCATGTTTGTATTTTAAAACGGTCTTTTTTTTGAAAGTTGGTCATTTCAATCTGAAGAGCAGCTTTATCATATTCGAAACTAATAGCAGCTTCCTTGCACAATTCATCATCAGGTTGCTTCTCCTCGAGTTCTTTCTAATAGCGCAAAGTGCCAATAACTCCTCAATAAAAGTTTCTCTCGTTTGGTTCAAAAGTTTCTCTCGTTTGGTTCAAGTAGCGTACTCTGCCACCGCGACAATCAACGCTATTCGTAGTCCGCGAACTCTTTCTCTCTTGTTAGCTAGTTACTTGGCGCGCCAGTTTTTGCATTGACGTCGACAAAGATATGCGGGGATATTTTTTTTTTATATTATATACTCCGTAGTAAAAGTTGCTGCGTCCTGGAGAGCCGCACAAAATGGGTCGGCGCTGCGGTACGGACGCGGAACGCGGTCCGCCAATTGGTGACCTCTGCCTTAGATCTTCTGATTTTTCGGAGGTATGGATATGACTTATAAAACTGAGAGATTCGAGTATGTGACCCAAACCCAATCTCAATCTAGACTATTGTGGAGTTTAGATCATCTTTGCTTTATCAGGTATCGGAAAGGACAATTTGGAACATATTCGATCCGTTGCTTTATTAAACATGGACTAAAGTACTCTAGGTTTCAACCTGGTATTATATTCATTATTATACAGTCATACAGAATACAACATCAACTTAACTTTTACTTTAGTCTTTGTTTTTAATAGGACAGTAAAATTTTAAACTGTCTAAACTGTCTGACTACCAAGACAATAACTTCTAAAATGTATCAAATAAATTCGGCTTTTATACCTTTTACTACGCGTTACACAGTAATTAGACAAGTTACACGAATTGAATACTTTTTGGTTAAGTAAGCAAATTATATGCTAATGTTATGGGTGTTAGTTAACGGTTCTAATTCATAAAAATAAAAAATATAATAACACGCATAGACATTAGTCATACTTAAATAGAGACCAGAATAAATTTAATAAACACCAGGGCCCTTACCATGAGTTTACGGCTTGTCAAGTTTACTACACTCGCTACCGTCGCTGTCAATTATATGTATGAAAACTTTGAACAGTGCCTCTAGTGGTAACTAAGAGAAACACATTTTTAGACCAAAATTGTCATAGATTTCGACACGTAACTTACCGTACGTAATCTATACAAACTCATGGTAGAGGCTCAGGCCCCAGAAAAGCAGACATCTAAAAGTTCAACACACAATGCCTGACTCCGTCAAGAATCGAACTTGACCCTCGCGGTTGGTTGGTGGAGTTAGTCGTTGCAAAGTCCTAACACTCCTCGTTTAAAGACTTGCCTGCCTGCTACACCTATGCACCTACCTATCGCTGTTTCTTTAACTCGATATGTTCGATGTTAGATAGTAGCTGGCTGGCAGCTGGTAGATCTTGAAATGTAGCCTAGGTCCCTGGCTATATAATAATAATAATACATGAATAACGACCATAGGTGTGTTGGCTAGTAAAATAGTATGGATTGAGAAGATCTATTCGACACAGGGGACCCGGACAAGCACTGGGAAGGGCAGGGGCAATTGTATACACTATCTATCTACCTATCTATTCTGTGATACCCACATGCATCACACAATCTCATTTTACAGTGACAGCAACTTGGCAGTGATCATGGAGAAAAATTAATCTCTCTTTCCTTTGGTCATCGTGTTGACAGGAGACGGTTCTAATAAAAAAAGTATGTTTAATACAAACATACATACTTAACTTCACGTCAAGTCCCGTACGGGGTAGCCAGAAAGTATCGAGTGCCAGACCTCACGATCCTGACTCTTGACACCAACCTCGGATAATAGCCGATTGATCTGATCGTGGAATGTCAGCCTTGGTCTCCCCGGATACCTTCTTTCATCTGTCATTCTTTCCACATGAGAAATCCCATTCTTTCTCGGATTTCACTGTTACGAATGCGGTTAGCAAGCGTTACACTACATATTTTCTGTAGTTATGTATATTATTACATAATTATTAAGTATGTTTAATGGAGTTAATTATTCCTAGATAAGACAGGACAACGTCTGTACAGTTAGCTAGTATAATAAAAGCTAAGGCTTGTGACGTATGCAAAGTTTTACTCGCAAAGTAAAACGTGTCCATATTCTTGACAATACTCTAGTAAACTAGAAGTGGCAAATAGTTATTTATTAGCAAGTATCTCAGCAAGGTATGTAATTTCCCGTGTTCAATCTAATGTGATTGGCGCGACACGGCGCCAGTCCCGACGGCTTCTACTAAAGGACGTTTATGCTAATACATCACCGACATAGATCATAAAATACAACTGGATTATGTATCAGCCAGAAATAACAGCTTTCAAATGACTATATTAGCATACTTATTACGAATGCAATTGTTTCAATTTCAAGACCGCCCCGTTGGTTGAGGTGTCAGTGTTCCTAAACGCCAACGAATATTCACCACGCTTAAATTTGATTGTAGACAGTTAAATTAACAGCATTCTTCTTTTTGAAGTCGTGTTAATATTACGTAGTTAAAATGGCGCAATAAATTATCGGTTACGATTTATTAAATGTCTATAATAAAATGATAGCATGATAATGACATTTTCAAAAGTGCAAATAAGTATTTTTTATGTGTGCCATTATAAAAGGCTAGCTGGTTTCCCACAGTAAATTGGACCCGAAAAGGCGCAGGGTTTTAATAGAAAGCCTATTACTATACAACCCCCGTACATAAAAACGAACGTTCCTATTTTTGAACGTGTGTTGAGTTCCGTTTTCACGTTAACTGGCAGGACCAATTCTAATTATTTTATCCCAGAAATAGATAAATAAAATATAAATATCTCTGGACAATTCACCAAAACTGAATGTAACCCCAAAGCTTGTCTCATGGGTCTAAAATAGATACCAGAATAAAAATTACTAGATGACACCTTACAATACGACATAAGCTACTTTTTCCAATTCAACGTATCCCTGAATAAGATCTAAGAGCTGAAGTTACAAAGACCGTGCGCATACAGCTTGGTTAAAAGTGGATGACCTTTGAACATAACATTTGTTACAGGTGCGCCGATGTCCTGTAGCCGTCATGTAACACTAATTGTGCAAGTCTACCGGCTACCCCCCGGACCAGAACACGGTAGAGTCATTATGATGGCAGGAATTGGTAAAGCGGTGGATTTCTACCTGGGCAAGTTGGTGGTCAGCTTTCTACCACTAGTGGTGTGTTTGGTACTGATATCAATTTTAACCAGCGCTCGCCTCTTACGAGCTACTTGGTAAATAGGCAGATGGTCAATTCTGTTAAAGTCCGGTGAAGTTGTAAATTTACTAGTCATTAAAAAAATGCTCTATTCTACTCAGAGGACCCAGAACAACACGGGAATTTTAAAATATATTTTTTTATCGTTAGCTCTAAGAACATTCAAACAAACGAATAACAAAAACAAACATTTTATTATTATTATTATAAACATATTATTATTATTTAATTTTAGTATTTATTGCATAGTAAAGAATTATAAAATAATGTTTTACGCTTTAAGCACTGCGTTCTAGGTGGCGTTTTCTTGTGCCTTATGTTGAATCTAGGTAATTGTTAATCGAAGCAGTTATACATCACTATCTAACTACCGAGCATTGAACACGACGTTTCTCAACCAAACAACAACATATAAATTATAGGATTGATCTAATTGCAGTTCTCTTACCTATTAATCATTACCCACAAGATTAATTTTATTGATAAAAGACAACACAATTGCAACCTACAAACTTTTTATTAATAATGTGATTTTAGGAAACCTTTCTTTCCTTTTCTTCTCCTTTGAAAAAATGTAAGAGTAATAATATTAAGTTCTGCAAACACTTCGAATAGTATCCTATTCACTTAAAATACTTTCAAACCACTTCCAAAAAATAGGGGGTTTTTAATTCGACTGCATGTTTTTTTTTTCATTTGTTACGCGATTACTCGGCCAATTATTACTAATCGATTTTAATGATTTTTTTAAATTAATTTTTAACTATAATTTTGAAACGTACGCCATTGTTCTGAGGTGGTCTTATCTAAACTTTACCATGATCCGACTGGTGGTTTTCAAATATATTTAGCAGGATGTTGATATATACATACATTTTTATGTGTTCGAAAAAATAAAAATCGAATCGCAAAGCGGTACCTAATACAAAAGTTGTAGTCGGTTTTTCAGCTTTACTGCGCTTAAGTAAAATTAAGTTTAATTGATCCAAATCTAATTAAAGGTGACCTTTTTTATTTCTTAAAAAAATTGTGAAATATCCCCAACACGGGAAAAGTGTTAAAAAAATATCTTTGAAAACTTGAAAGTTATAGCGAGAATTATAACAAAACATTAGTAAAAAACGAAAGACAAAATATTTTTTTAAAATTATTACTGCTACGTATTGTATCCAGGATAATGCCCAAACCGAGTTCCTAATAAAAAAATTGTCGGCTTATCTATTTCTCTGTTCATTTTCACATAAAAATAACTCAACCTATTTTTAACAAATGTTATGTAGTTTGAGCTTATTTGATCTGTATTTGAGTTGAGCCCGTTTCAAAATACCTTTACTAAGGGAAAAAAAAAGTCCTTCCTAAGACCATCCATGAAAAGTGTGTACATGTCCACCTAAGGCTAAGATGTTACTGCATAGGCTAACCGTACTGGTCACCATACCCTCGGCACCGGACCACAGTCGTGGCAAATATTAAAGTTATGGCAACAGGAATAAGACGCACATGTGAAAATTGACATAGATGGCCATTTTTACAAAGGACCTCATGTTCAACCTATGACTTATTCTTTACGTTTCATCAAGCGAGTTCAGGATCATTAAACTAAGATAGTAGTAATAAAAATGTGTAGTAACATCTTTCGAATCTCACAAAAATAAACATTTAAAAAATATACTAAAGTTGATGCGCCGTAATAAACATTTTAAAACATAATAATCTTTTTAAAACTAGATAAACTTTTTAAAAGTTAATACCTATAATTTTTAAAAGTTAAACTTTTTAAACGTAAAAAACTTTTAAATAGTCGTCATCGCATCGGCATCGAATTCTTTGTATTGCAGATGTTTATGGCTAGTGGTGACTATTTTCCGTTCTGACTAGCCCGTCTGTTTTTTTTTCTATAAAAATTCTCTACCATCATTGATATTGTTGTTAATAACCTATTTAATTCAAATTTAACTTTTCCTTATTTTTCGCAATTTAAGTTCTTATATTTGTGTTTTATATAATCAAGACCCATTTAACAAAAATCATTAAAGCTTGAACTCTGCCATTTTCTTACAACTTGTTTAAGCTTACAACTTGTTTTAAAAACTAAACTGGTGAGCTTTTTTAATTAAAGCTTCATAAACTACACTGCAACTTTGTAGTTGTACACTTTGCAGAGTTTTATTTCACCAAACGCTAACGATATTACATTATTTTACTTCATACGATAAGTGAATTAATGCTGCATCATTATTTACTGAATGGTGACAATCCGGCACAAGTATGCCTAATGGAATGGGTACCGATAATAATTTCTTTATCAGTTCGTCATATTTATTATAGTACTAGCTGTATACCCGCGACTTTGTCAGCGTAGAATAGATATTCATACACACATTCATCCCATATTTGTAAACTAGATGTTACTTGCGACTTTGCTCGAGTAGCAGTTGATATATTTACTAATTATAGCCCATTAATAAGGACTTTTGCATAAACTTTTAACCCCTATTTCACCCCCTTTTCAAAAACTTTCATTTTCAAAAACTCTTAAATACGTATCTACTCATTTTTAATAAGTAGTCCAAACATAAAGTTTCAAGTTTCTAACTTTCTCTTCCATACAAACTTTCAATTACTATTTCACCCCTTTAGGTGTAGCATTTCCAAAATTCCGTCCTAAGTGGGTGTCTGCTCAACATAACGACCCTACTCACCAAATGTCATGGCTGTAACTCTAACAGTTTTAGACTCGGCGATGATGAATCAGTCAGTCAGGACATGTTATTTTATAAATAAAATAAATGAATATCTGTGGGAGGTTACACAAATTGAATCTAACCCCAAACTAAGCAAATTATATGCTTGTGTTATGGGTATTAGTCAACGATACCATACATATAAATGATTAAATAGATAATCAGAATAAATTTAACAAACCCCCAGACCCGGAAATGTAAACATCTAAATGTTCATCTCACAAATGCCTGTTCCCTTCGGGAATCGAACCCGAGTCTCGCAGTTAGTCGGTGTAGTTAAGCGTGTACGCTAGCCACTCGAACAACGAGGCAGTCTAATTTACTTAAAACCTTAACTTAATTAGTACCTTTGAGAATAGATTTTGTGAAAAAGTAGCCTTTGCTAAAACTTGGGTTTTTATCTCTTTGCATATAAAAAGTTTTATTAAAATCAAGCGATTTAGCCGCAAAAGCGTAACAGACAGACAGATAGACAGATTTTTGTATTTGTGATAAGGATATGATAAGTATGAGACTACTATAGAATGTGTGGATTAGTATGGATTATCCCTAATATTACACATATTAAAGACATTTTGATTATTCGAATGTTAAGAACAATAAATTTCACACATTGACATTAGTTTTTAATAGGCAAAAAGAAGAAAGAAGTTTTCAACTTGATTTATTTCAATATTACACATAATAAGGACACTTTGTTTAATCGAATGCTAAGAACAATAAATTTAACACATTTACTTTTACTGATACTTTTTAATAGACAAAAAGACGGAAGAAGTTCTCAACTTAATGTATATTTTTTTATGCTGAACTAAGCATAAAATTCTACAGAAAAGTCAGTTTTTAATCATACTTTTTATGTAGAATATACCCCAAGAATAGACTAGCAAACGTAAAAAAAAGTAGTAATTATATCTTATTGTTTACTTAGACATAATACAGTTATAGAGTTATATTATGGGGGAGTGAAAACTTTTAAATTATTTTTGAAGTGAAAACTTCTTTAGCGGCATTGCGCGCTTTTTTGGAATGGGTAAAAACTTCTGAACACGCGTCAGGACCCGTGACCTGATCGAAAATTCGTAAGACGGGGCAGGACGCTAGCGCGAATGTTCGTGTTGTCATGTTTGAGTACGATTGCACAATAAATGAATATTGTATTCTACCACATAAATGATAGTACTTTCATACTGATAATTAAAGCAATTAGAGCAGAATTATTCCCTAGCCATTCCAAAATATCAAAAATGCATAACGTTAATATTCAAATTTTCACTTCGGCCGGCACTCCCGGAGTGCAACCCGTCGTCTTTTTAACAGTAGAATTTTTTAATGCTTATCGCACACGCCTAACGTTATTATCCAATTTTGAAACTCGAGTACGATTAATAATTATTAATTTATGACCGGGCCTTAACCCGTGGGATTATTTGTTGGTGCTCGGCAATTCGACCAATTTGCATTGGACGTGGTCATTGGTGGTGATCGGGTTCGATTCCCGACATTGACATTTATTTATGAATGAAAGAACGAAAAGCTACAAGTATGGGTAGATATATATTTTCTGAGAATGAACTTTCATCAAATTTAAGCATTTTGTCCAGGTTCTTTTTATTATTTCGACTCTGCAACTATCTAAATTGAAATTAGCTCATCATCTTAATTTTGTAAGGATAATATTAGTACGTATAGATATTCCAAATTCAAATTCAGAAGGCAAACAAGCAGACGGATTTCCTGATGGTAATAAATTTACGCCGTCTAGAGACGTCAAAGGTGATAATGGTGCGTTGCCAATCTGAGGCCGGGATGTTAGACCTCGAGCAAAGGTAAGTTTACCGGCTACCTTACCCTCCAAACCGGAACACGTCATGACGTTATAACGACTAGGGAAGGCGGTCGTACCAATCCGGGTGAGTCGCTGCGAAACTCTACCACCTAGTCAGATGTCACTGTGTTAGAGACGGTAAGCCTATGCTTATTAGAATTATCGTAGCGGATAACATAAAGATAGTAAAGCTGATGACACATGAACATTTAAAATAAACAAAACGCCGCGACAGTATCCATTTAAGTGGACACAGATCGTCTGGCTGCGATAGAATGCGGCATTATACGCAAGATGTTCGTTAAACTGCGAGTGTAGCAATTTAGTGTGTGTCTCACATACATAATGTCTAATAATGGTGAGTAAGTGCGTTTAGGCTCGAACACACGAAAGACAAAGATTATAATTTAGAATTTGACAAAGAGTTGCGCCCGTCGCAAGAACTGCTGTAATGTAAAGTGTTTCACATTTTGCAGAGAATTGTAAAATTTAAATTTGTTTTGCTTTTCGTTATAAGTAAACTTAAATCAACCTCAACACTTAACACAAAAAATAACCGAAATTGAATTATGTTAAATACCTAAATTGAAATGAATACGAATAATTTTCATAGATAGCTATAATTTAAAAAAAATGATAAAAAGAAAAGCAAGGGTTTCCTTTTATAAACTTTGAGTATAAAACTTTAAAAAATACAATTTAACAAATTTAAATTTTAACACTTATAAATGTAATTGTTATTAATTTAACAGAAAAAGGAGGATGTTATAATTTTGCTTGTATGTGCATGTGTCTGTCCCTAGCATCATAAATCCTAAATCAATGGACCTATTTCATGGGGATTTCCATTTGGTTGAAAGGGGATCTGGCCGTTACTTGAGATGGTTTTTGGCTGTGTTACCGATAGGTTTTATCGAAAGCTTAAAACTAACTAAGCGTAAAATTCAAACTATCTTATTAATAAGCAAAGACTAAAGCAAGAGTAAAGTTGAAGTATGTATTAAAAACAATAATACCTACCAGGTTCAACATTGTGTTAATTTAGTCTATCTTTATTAATAAGATGCACAGAGAAAATAAATATCAGTTTAATGACCACTAAATAAAAATATTAACTTTTTCATGGGTTCAGAAATTAAATGAACAGCCGGATCTCCTGATGGTATGATATATAAGTCGACTTAGACGCAAAACCTGGTAAAGATGCGTCGCCAACTTGAGACTAAGACCTAATATTTTATTAATATCCTAATATTTTCCCGTGTTGGTACGGGCTCCTTTGCAGAATAGACCATCAACCTTACCAGCCAGGCAGCTCGTAAAAGGCGAGCATAGGCTTACCGTCTCTAACACAGTGACATCTGACTAGGTGGTAGAGTTTCGCAGCGACTCACCCGGATTGGTACGACCGCCTTCCCTATTCGTTATAACGTCATGACGTGTTCCGGTTTGGAGGGTAAGGTAGCCGGTAAACTTACCTTTGCTCGAGGCCTAACATCCCGGCCTCAGATTGGCAACGCACCATTACCACCTTTGACGTCTCTAGACGGCGTAAATTTATTACCACCAGGAAATCCGTCTGCTTGTTTGCCTTCTAATGTCAGAAAAAATAAACTGTCATTCAGAAGCAAGTCTACCAGTTACGCTACCTTCAAAAACATCAAAACTTATCTTGTTCTTAAATATCGTAAGATTATAATTATAAGCTTCTTCCGCCTGCGACTCCGTCCGCGCGGATGTCGGTCTAAAACTGAAAAATGAAGATTTTTTTACGTATTTTTCCAGAATAAAAAGTGTCCTATTCTATGCCCAGGATAATAAGATATAATTATACCAAGTTTTATCGAAATCGAACCGTTAGTTTTCACGTGAAGCCTGAACATACAGACAAAATTTTTTTTAATCACATATTGGGGTTTGGTATCGATCCAGTCACACACCCTGCTATTTATTTTTTTAATATTTTCAATGTACAGAATTGCCCTTCTACAGATTTATTATACATATGTATAGATAAAGTCGTTGTTCTGTTCACAGCCTAAAGGTAATATTATATTAACCAGTGGCTTTCAGACGCGTTGACGGCGCGGCGTTAAGAATTAGGGTAACATCACAACCTTGAGCTAAAACTATCTCATTAATCCATTGTCTACTTACTATTCGTACCTTTACTATGATAAAATAGAAAACGTTTGGTCTGTTTGTTTAAACGTGCTAATATTTTTTTTCTTTATTTTTTGTTACGAGTATAAAATATCCCTATATTACAAACTAGCTTACGCCCGCGACTCCGTCCGCGCGGATGTCGGTCTAAAACTGAAAAATTAAGGTTTTTTTTCTACGTATTTTTCCAGGATAAAAAGTATCCCATTTTATGCCCAGGATAATAAGGTATGATTACACCAAGTTTCATCGAAATCGAACCGTTAGTTTTCACGTGATGCCTGAACAGCAGACAGACAGACAAAAATGTTTTAATCACATATTTGGGTTTGGTATCGATCCAGTAACACGCTTTTAATTTTTTCAAAATTTTCAATGTGCAGAATTGACCCTTCTACAGATTTATTATATGTATAGATGTAACGTCATGTAAAACAAATGTCAGATTGTTAGTAACACTTTCACGCGAAAACTACATAAGCAACTGTCATGAAACTTTGTACCTACACATATTTTTGGAGGTGTTATTTTTAATACCTTAAAAATAATACTTTTTTAATTACTTGAATGCGAGCGTAGCCGCGGGTAAAAGGTGGTAAACTATAAAAACCTATAGACTTCAAAGACGGTATTCAACACAAGTCAACAAAAATGACTTTATTTGACTGTTAAAACCAATAGGTATCCCTAAGAGCCCCTTCATTCGGGACTTACTAAGGAAAAATAACATTATTTGACTGCTAAAAACCAATGGGTATCCCTAGTATCTTCTTCAGGGACTTAGTCAGTACTAACAAAGCTATTACAAAAGATTATATGTGTAACATTCAAGCTTCTCTTTCTACCTTGGTAAGCTTTCAACTATCTTACTCATAACTATAAAAATAATCGCCTCTGTGGTCTAGTGGTCCGGGTGTTGGACTTGACTGCATGAGGTCCCGGGTTCAAATCCCGGGTCGGCCTGCAAAAAGAAAATTGGATTATAAAAAAAAATTGGTCGGGATTGGAAATGTGCCCAGTTGGCGATAGGCTTGCCACCTACCACATTGTGGGACTAATGCCCGATTTCACCAAGAGCCCCTATATTTAGGGGACCTTTTAACATATTTTAGGGGACTGCTTTATATGGAAACAGTCCCATAAGTAACGTTAAAAGGTCCCCTAAATTATAGGGGCTCTTGGTGAAATCGGGCATTAGTGTCTTCGGGTAGTCGTGGGTGCCCTGGTTGTGCCTCTGCCTACCTCTTTGGGGATATGGGCGAGAAGATACTTTATAAAAATAATCCCTATTTCCCTTGGTCTTCGCATCACGTCTGAATGGATGGACAGATTTTGCAAATTCTTTTTTTGATGTGTTGTTAGTTCATTTTTCAGGAAAAAGTTTATATAAATTATATTATCATAGTTAGGACAGCACAACGTCTCCCTCCCACCAAAGGTTCTAGCCTTATCGTGTTGAGGAGGCTGAGTAACCGGTGTGAGGCTGGAGCCCGGCGAAACCAATAAGACCAGGTCGACTGCACCTCAGTACCCCTCTCCGGCCAGATGGGACCGTGGGCCACGTGGGGTGGCGAAAGTGAGCTCGCGGAGGAGGGGGTGGGCATTCTATCTTGCCTACCCTGCCCAGGAGCTTGATTATTAGACGTCTGCCTTTTTGATAGGGTAGTATTGAAAGAAAATCGAACTGCCACCTACCGTTTGGTAATAAGATATACGGTACCAGGATACGATGTGTCAAAATGTTTAATATGTCTCATTAAATGGTGGATTTCGGTTATGGCAAAAAGTTCGATAGCTAAGTATAAATGTCAAAGTCCAGTTTTGATATAAGCATTCGTATAATATAATGTCAAATACAAACTGTGGAGGAAAATACCGAGCACGTCAAATAAACAAATAGAGGTTATCAATTTGCGCTAGAAAATTCGGAATCTAGGTCTCTATAGATGTGACTTAATTATATCGACCTAAAGATCCGCTTGTTAATAAATTGACTAAATATACGATCATAATCGACATTGAACCGGATTGAGTCGACTAATTGGTTTAAATAACCCAGTATTAATTGGTTTATAACCCACAGTTAAATTAGGTTGTAAGTTATATCCCAATGTTAATGTACTTGTCTATTGTAAAGTAAGTATCTTCACGCTAGTATCCCCGAACAGAAAGGCAGAGGTACAACCATAGTATCCATGATTAACAGTACCACTTAATCCCATAATATGACAGCAAATCCATCACCAACCGGCCATTTATCTATCCATCCATATTGCAGGCTATATTATGTTTAACAAAAAAAAATCTAATCAAAACAAAAAACACGTATCGAACCATCAGTTATTAAAGCATGATTGGCTGAATTTTCAGTCATTTAACTATTGTAGAAATATGTTTTTTTACTGTTTTTCTAGACCTCGTCGTCTGGTTCTTTTTTCCCCATAATAGGGGTAAAGAGGACAGCAAAGGGGCAAAAAGTCCAATATTTATTTTTTTGATTTAAAGAGTTTTATACAACAACTCCGCGTTCATTAATAAGACGGCAAGAGTACCATTCCAGAACCAAGACGCTATTTGAAAATTCCTCTTTCGAGAGGCTGGTTATATTTCCGAAAGGGTTCCATATTTACAAATTGTACAAGCGGCCCGATCTCGTTTCGCACGGGTATAAAATATATGCATAAACCATTCTCTATTCTCATTCAACCACTCAACAACATTTTTTCGGGATGAAAACTATCCTATGCGTTAATTCAAGTTACTCTCTCGTGAGTGCCAAGTTTCAAAAAAATCGGTTCATCACTTTTTGCGTAAAGGAGTAACAAACAAAAAAACATACAAACTTTCCCACTTTTCATATTAATAGGATTATAATCCGACAACTGTTTTTAGACTTATGCTTAATAATGTACAAATTAGATGTAGATTAAATGTACAATTTGATCCAGCTTAATAAAGTCATTGTTAAGTAGGTACTTATAACTTACAAAGCACTAGTTCGATCTTAAAATAATTACATAAGCTACCACCTCGGAATCATGAATTACCTTTCGAAAAGAAAACCTTTATATCTATTAGTTAAAGACTATATGTACTAAACACAAAAAAAATATATAGACTAATTGAGAACTTCCCCTCTTTTGGAATCGGTTAAAAAATAAAACTATAATGACAGCATAAATCTTATTAAATACTTCTGTTATTTATTACGTGTATGTCTGGTTTTGGGCAATACTGAAAACCAGTGCAAGTGGCGAGATACTTACACTGTATCTCTATGAATACTGAGATATTCCCTATCGATGGACTATTTTTTGAAGTGGCGGATATTTTTTTGGATCATTCGTATTTTTTTGTATTTTGTAAGTAATTAGATTTGAGTTTTAATTATTTTTAGCTATATTTTGTCATATGTGGTAAGTTAATCCGCTAATTATTATTATTTATATTTTATTTACATATCTAATAAAATGGAAGGGGATTCCGGATCAATTAATTGATTTAGCTAGGTTTCATTTTTATAAAATCTAACGAGCAAAGCCCTGTAATTCAAATGTTTTTTTTTTATGTATACGATAACATTTTATTAACAAAACAGGAAAGAGCAAAAATTTACCTGTCTAAGAATAGGAATACCTTGATTTTTTCCTAGGCCGAGGCTTCAAATTCTTAGGGCCACTTGCATGTTTCTGAGTTAAATTTAACTGTGGGTCAAACTTTCAAATACATATTGGCTTAGTCCTACGTTAGAAGCTAACTCTGAGGTAAACACAATGTGCAAGTAGCCCTTAAACAGCTAGAGGCAGGGCCGGATGTAGAGAACTGGTGAAAATGCCCCTGGTCCAGTTTTTTTCAAATAATATGTTTTTTTTCAGTCTGATTTTCTATTGATACACGAGTATTACATTGTTTTTAAATACGAATTTAAAAACAATGTAATCATGTTTGTACAAAAGTGCTGCAGGTAAAGGTAAAACACTGAAAAAAATATCAAAGGAAAATATGTTTACTAGTGTGTAGGTACTAGTCGAAATTCAAAAGATTTTTTAGCAAATCTCTGTTGTGGGGCACCCTCATTTGTCAAACCACCACCATGGCGTTTGGCCCGGTTGACCTCAACTAAATTCAGCCCTGGTTAGAGGGTTTAATATGCCTTGATACGCCCTTTTTGTAAATTTAAACGCAAGTGTAACTCAAAAACCTCTTGTCGGATCTTGATGAATTTTGTTTGGTCCACCTCGAAATTATAACCTACCTTTTGAAAAAATAAACGCCCCGTATGTCCCGAGTAGAGGATTCGATATATACGTATTATAGTCCCTAATTTTCGGGATTTATAGTATTTTACGTCCTTATTTTTATTTGACATTTTCACGACCATCTTTTAAACATTGCTTTATTTGTATTTGCTAACGACCGGTACCGGTACGTGTAAAAAATCGCTTTATGTCGTGTAAGTATCGATATTTTTTGTTAATTGGTAATAACCAATGAGTTTATTGTAAAATAACAATCGTTAATGTAATGTAAGGAAAGTGTATAAAAAAGATGAAGACGTTTCGCCAGTGTGGTCTATTTAATTTAAAATATAAGTACCTATAGACATTGATCTCTTTGACATGTCTTTTAATTATTTTTTTGAGTTTATTGTAAAAAAATTAAAGAAACTAGGCAATTCTGTAGTAAGTGTCAGCCGGTCAGTTTATCAGAATAAGTATAATTTTGGTTTGTTTTTTTAAGATTTAACTAAAGATTAAAAAAAAAGGTTTTGATATTTTTAACTGTCTTTTTCTTACCACTTTCTAGAAAGTACAATCCACCAATACAATCCCGGGATCCCGAGATTAGCTGTAGATAATCCCGAAATCCCGGGATCAGAAAAATCGACCGGGATCGAATCTTCTAGTGGTCTAAAAAAACAAACAAGCAACATGTTTTTTTATTTATGAGAAGTACTGTTGAAACAAATTTCAACATGTCGAGTGGATTGGAAGTTATGAAGTAAAAACAATCCTGCATACATACATATAAATGCAGCAGCTGGACAAAAAACACATTAATCTTATGTGTCTACATTCCCGACTTGGCTACCATTATTTCACTTGTCAGATCTTAAATGGTGATTATTAACTTGTGATTATGTATTATGAGTATTAGTATAAAAGATACAGTACATAACTGCTTGAGTTTCCCTTTTCCATATATAAAAACTTACGAACAAATAATACTTACACAGTTTATGAATCACCGTATGATTTAGTGGTAAATAACGTAACTGGATCGTTTAGCCGTATCCTATATAAGGAGTTCTGCAGGCCTAGGATGCGCTCGTATAGATAACTTAGATGCTTTTGCAATTTTATTTTTATTAACATTCTTGTTGGCTAAATTTTAAAATCCATATCATTCATATAACACTAGCTGTCCCGGCGAACTTCAATCCACATATTCAGTTTGTATAGGAAAAATTTAAATGTTGTTTTTCTTAGTTTCCTCCCAGTTTTTCCATTTTTCTTATCTTTTAAATGTTCCCTGGACTTCAACAAATTTTTTGAACCAAAATTAGCCCAAGCGGTTCAGCCGTTCTCGAGTTTCAGCGAGACTAACAAACAGCAATTGATTTTTATATTTAGATAGTTAAACTGCAAAAATTGACTCAAACTATTTCATTTGGTACCTTGACGCGATTTGATCATTCTTTTTCGAATGCAAGTAATGTCAAATCTCGTCCAAAATTGTAAGCAACATTAAGTATAGCTTAAAAATCGATTATCGAATTATAATAAATAATAAATATCCCTGGACAAGTCACACAAATTGAATCTAACCCCAAAGAAAGCAAATTATATGCTTGTGTTATGGGTGTTGGTCAACGATACTAATACATAGAAATACTTTAATAGATACCAGAATAAATTTAATAAGCACCCAGACCCGGAAATGCAGACATCTAAATGTTCATCACACAAATGCCTGCCCCCGTCGGGAATCGAACCCGAGCCTCGTGGTTGGTCGATGTAGTTAGGCGACTAGGCTAGCCACTCGACTATCGAGGCGGTCATTATATTATTGATAATTGATGGTGATGATGATTGGTGAGAATGAATATTTAACAAAAAAAAAAAAAACATGCTTAGGTGTGTTTGCTAGTAATCTAAATAATGTTAAAGACGTACTCATATTTTTGGTTTATCTAACCATGAAACTTCATATAGTACACAAATAGGTTTTAAGCCAATTTCACATTATAAATTAACGTGTGCTTTTTGATTTACAACAAAGCGTCTCTTTGAATGCTGAATGGCATTGACGACATCAAGTTTTGTGAGGTTCATAATAATCAAAATTAGAATAAATCTTTTAATGACCGCCTCTTTGACCGCCGCCTCCTTGGCGGTCGAGTGGCTAGCATACAGGCCATTCGCGAGGCTTGGGTTGGATTCCCGACGGGTAGTATCCACGTATTTATGTAATAAACATTTAGATGTCTACATTTCCGGGTCTGGGGTTTCATTAAATTTATTCTGGTATCTATTTAAGTATTTCTATGAATTAGAATCGGTGACTAACACCCATAACACAAGCACATAATCAGCTTATCTTGGGGTTAGATTCAATTTGTGTAACTTGTCCAGGGATATTTATAGAAATTATTTATTTATTCAATCTTGTTGCAAATATATATGAGAAAACAGTATTACAGTAAGTATGACGTGCCTGTGTTTATCTGTCAGTGGCATTTTAGCCCTACGGCCAATGTTAATAATGTTTGTCTAAAGATGGATTTCAAGCAATGTAGATAGCTGCGTATCCGCTGATCTATCCTACACCTAATTGCCGTATTTATCCTGTCCAAAGATGTGTTATTGGCAAGCGATAACATAAAAATGGATCAAAATATCAATCTTGGACAGCGAGTTTTGGATTAAGATTGATTATTAATATTAGCCGTTAGACGAATTGACTGATTTCGATGCGTTTTTGTTTTGACAGCTGACGTGATCGAGTTAGTTCTAGGTATAATTACGGATTAAGTACGTTTATTTTTCAGATAAGTTTTGTTGATTGTAAATAGCCGCATTTAAAATGTATTTTTTTTATTTATCTGTGATGACAAAGACTATTACATGAAAGAATAAGTCCATCCTACACATCCTAGCTCTGCTGTTGAGTAGTTTGTTACGGTGAGGAATGGGGCAACAAGAAGTTAAAGTTCTTATTGCGTTATTCATGTCACATACAAGATGGATATACTCACGCGTTGTATGATAGAATGGACGAATGGGATTGCGACACGCGCGTCGGACAATTCAACCATCAACCGCCACAATTAGATGGCGTAAAAACTTGAGGAAACGCCTAATGGTATCCACATACCGTCATGATTCATCCTGGACTCATTCCTCACTCTCTTTTTATGAAATAACCAACAAGCAGGTGGTTTTCATGATAGTGAGAAACCGACACCCATAGACACCATGGAAGATTTGAGTTTATCGTGGGGTGTTGTTAGACCCCTTGTTAGTCCTCTGTGTAAAATGAATTCCTGCTAGGTAGCTCGTAACAGGCGGTCATAGACTACATTGGTCATCAAGACTACTGATGATAGACTACTGTTCAGTAACTTATCCACCGCCTTACCTAGTCCTGCCACCATAATGACACCGTCAAGTTATGATCCGGCGAGAAGGGTGGCCGGTACACTTGCACAAACGGCCTAAGATCCCAGCCACAGGAGAGCAACACACCTGTTACATCTTTGGTATATATAGGTCACAATTGTCTTTCATTACATGAAAAAAACCTCAAGCCACGCTGTGTCTACCGGCTACCAGCACAGAATAAGAAAATTACAATAATTTTAAGGCGATGGCCGCAGAAATGTGGCAGGCGTTGGTTCCAATCCTGACGAACTGATGCATAGAACTTTGTCAACTGTAAAACTGACTGCACTAGTGGAATAATCCAGTAAACTAAAAAAAAATTACTATCACCAGGCGTTGGGGTCATCATATTCCGACATAATGTTAAAAGTCTGGTCCTAAAATATTGAAAACTTGAGACAAAACTGGCACCAGTATTTATCCCTCTTAATATTCATATTTTTAAATGAAGAAACACTTGTACTGTTTTACGTATCACTTATAATTTATTATTTTATAAACAACACTGGTACCAGTATTTATCCCTCTTAATATTCATATTTTTAAATGAAGAAACACTTGTACTGTTTTACGTATCACTTATAATTTATTATTTTATAAATAGCCTACCGGAAGTTTCACCAAACGCCGACGATGGAAAATATCAAATATATAATTTATGTGTGTGTATATGTGAGTGTATATTAATGTAAACTGGTGTATATTTGTAGGTACATTTTCACTTCAAAACTGCTAAACCAATTTTTATAAAACTTTAGCATAATACAACGTAACTTAGAGAAATGCACTGATTTTTTAATTCTGATACCTCTACCAATTCTCGCTTTAGATCTTAATAAATGAAATATGCAAGCAAAGCCGGGTGCAATAGCTAGTAATATAATAAATATTCAGCAATATCACATTTTCACGCAATAAATCTACTCATAATCCAGCAACTTTATGCTTGTTCGTAAACATATAAATTTTACTACATTTGTACGTATTTCCGGAAATAAGAAAATCGGAAAATTTATTGCCTTTCGAACTACTTGACATTTTTTTCTGTTATATGAATATTCAACAATTTCCCCGTGTTGGTCCGGGCTTCTTTGTAGAAAAGACCATCTGCCTTCCTTGCCAGGCAGCTCGTAAAAGGCGAGCAAAGGCTCACCGTCACTAACACCGTGAATTCTGACTAGGTGGTAGAGTTTAGCAGCGACTCGCTCGGGATTGGTACCACCGCCTTACCTATTCCTGCCGCCATAACCTCATGACGTGTTCCGGTTCGGAGGGTAAGGTAGCCGCTAAACTTACTTTTGCTCGAGGCCTAACCTGGGGCCGGGATGGCCCCAGGTTGGCAACGAAGCATTACCACCTTTGGTGTCTCTAGGCGGCGTGAATTTCTTACCATCAGGAAATCCGTCTGCTTGTTTGCCTTCCAATATCATAAAAAAAATCATTTCAGGCTTTTAAGGCCCCATACTTAGTCAGCCAAAAGAGCCAATCGCCGCACTCCCCCGTTCCATGATTACTATGAAATATTGCGCTCTAAGGTAAATGTCTTAAGCGACAAATCACTATTTTTGACACTATAAAAGTAATTTGAAAAAAATGATAAAATCTGAAACAATTATCTTTTAGGTATAGGTAGTACTTATCTATGTTTATGTTAAATCTGGTGTCGATATTTTCATAATTGAAGTAGACAGTTGGGTTTTGCTTTCAAAAAAGGGTAAACTTTTTTTTTTTATCGAGCAAAGTGAAATGAATCGTGTTTTGGCAACACTAGTCTTATAAAGCATTCTTGTGTATTTTGGCACCAAGATCCTTAATTGCTTTGTATGAAAAAAACATTATACTGCTGACGTAATTTAGCATACATGGACCCTTGTAAGTTCATCTTGACACTCGCAATGCAAAAAAATAAGAGAGGATAGTTTAACGACTAGAATTATTGCATTTTAGTGATCGCCAATGGACTATCTTTTGGCCAAGTTAAGGCCAAGGTAATCAAAGAATTATCAAAGTTTTAGATGCTTAGTTATTTGTATTAATTATTGGATAATTGTTAAACAATAAAAAATGATATTGAACATTTTTAATGTTGGTCTTATAAAACCAATATAATATACCTACCTACTAATCCCTGTTCATACTTATTTTTCTGATCATGTGAAGAATTACCACATTATTGGTAATGTACTAAATGTTATTATTATTATGAGATTACAGAACATCCAGCTATTGATAATACTTAAACTTAATATTATCTCTTGAACTAATATTTTTAAATACATCTACCTGATGCAAGGGACAACTAGGTAATTATATTTTTGTTGAGTTTTCTAATGTTTATCAAAACTTGCAATATTTTTTTACAAGAACTTGAGAGGAATAGAAAATATTTTTATAAATGTAAATAAAGTGAAACCATTCGATTTCTAAACCATGTTTAAGAAAATTAAAAAACCCGTTAAGGTTCTTTCGCTAAATCTTTTCAGTAAGTGATCACGTTGCGATCGGGTAGATTTTAAAATTATCTATATAGAAACGTCACAAGTGTTTGGTCCAAAGCAAATTAAGTGTTTTCAGTTTATACTTCTTAGTTTCAAGTATCTTTATGCAAACTGTACTTATCACCCTGAAAATTACTTGGTCTGTCTGCTTGCTTGTCTGCCGACCCATTAAATGTATGTTCAAAGGTAAAGTATATTCATGCCCATATGCCTGAAGAGGTAGGCAGAGGCACAACCAGGGCATCCAAGACTAGCCGAAGACACTAAGTCCCACAATGTAATAGGTGGCAAGCCTATCGCCAACCGGGCAATTCTCCAATCCCGAGCAGCATTTTTTTATTAGAAAATTCAGAAAACCAAATTTTCTTTTTGTTGTCTCGACCCAGGAATCGAACCCGCGACCTAATGCAGTCAAGTCCAACACCTAAACCGATAGACCATAGAGGCGGCAAATTTAATTTTATTTATTATTTAAAGGTGGCAACCCTATTTATCGAAGCAGTTTTGAGAGGTTTTATTTCTTCTAGCCAAAGCGTGGGTGTCCCCAGGCTTTAGTCATTTACTTTGTATATTCTTACAGTGACGAAGCTTTTGCGACAGTCTGGCGACAGTGTACCGACGCTTATGTGGGTCACTTCACAATTCCGAGCTATATTATAGTTACATTTGAAGTATCAAAACCACAAGTAGACCTTGAAGAATCTACGATATGCTGTACTTACTTTTGTCCGCGATTTTGTCTAACCAAAGTACTTTTTTTATGAATTG
>NJDD01001601.1:675708-695157 GCA_002245505.1 Calephelis nemesis
TAGACCACAGAGGCAATTTAGGTTTAGAAAATCTGCACTTTTTTTAACACTATAATTTTTCTACATGAACTGCATGGCAGACGCACCGAAATTAGACATGTCAGCTATTCGAGAATAACCGTGTTTAGAAGGCGGCATGTGACCCGTGTAATCAACGCTCAAAACTGAAGGGCTGATTGGTCTTATTAACCCAACGACCTCTGTCAGTCGGCCTATAATTCAGAGGAAGCCTTGATACGTTTCAATTGTCTGGTTTCAATTTACGTCGCTTGGTAATCAGACGTGAACACTGTTTACAATTTATGGGTATGATTTGGACATGTGGCTAATTTCTCGTCTTGTATTTTTTTTGGGGTTGCCAGGCAAACACATATTTTTGTCTTTTTCATGTTATTGGAAGGCAAATAAGCAGATGTGATGATGGTAAGAAATTCACGCTACCTTAAAGCACCAAAGGTGGTAACGGTGCGTTGCCAACCTAAGGCCGGGATATTAGACCTCGAGCAAAAGTAAGTTAACCAGCTTCCTTATGCTCCGAAGGAATAGATAAGGCGGTGGTACCAATCTGGTTGAGTCACTGCGAAACTCTACCACCTAGTCATATGTCACGGTCTTACAGTGACAGTAAGCCTATGCTCACGTTTTACCAGCTGCCTGGCATGAACGCAGTTGGTCTATTCTGCATAGGAGCCCCGACTAATACGGGGAAAATCTTAAATGTCTACAGACAAGGAGGTGGTAAAGGTTGGCAGACGAATACTAAATCATTACGTAAATTAATCATCAACATGGAAACGTTACTTTTTTTTAAATTAATCTATGATCTGGATGTAAGGTTCTTTTTCTTGGGGTTTAAATATTTTTATGGGGTTGCCAGATCAACAAGCACACGATTTTGATTGCAGAATTACGCTACTTTAGAAAAAACAAACATTTAAAAAATACTCAAAGCCGACTAGAACATAGAGGCGATTGGCAAAAAAGCATTTGGCAAAATATTAAACGACATCACTTATTGCTCATATTATTGTTCAACTATTTCATGTCCGGCACAGCCTTTTTTAAATCAGAAACAGGAGTCAGGCAACAATATTACTAAAAAATATTATACCATTTATTACGTAGTGGAGTTTTGTAACTACGTGGTTAGATTCAAACCTTCACATAAAGTCAGTCCTTTTGTTATATTCCGGTGCGGAGGGAAGGGAAAGGCAGGCGATAAATCTACAAACGTGAGAATCTTATATTCAAGACTCCGGTTGCCAGCACCAACTTGGACTAAAAGCTTTTTAAACATACTGTATCAGAAAGCCCAACTGTTTGATCAAAAAAGTTACAGCATAGTGTAATATATCAAAATTTTGATGTTTATTACATTTACTCCTGTGTGAAATTAATATAATACCCGGAAACACAGACAACGATGTTTCACACGAATGCATGCATCAATCGAACCTGAGCCTAGTTGGTCGGTGGGCATGCCCGGTAATTCCTCCGCGAACGAGGCGAGGTATTCCGTGAAGCGCACCCAAACTAAGCACACCCAGTCGAAGCACACCTAAAGTATTCCACTTAGCACACCCGTAGGTGGGCTTCACACTTTTGGGCACAAAGCACACCTACGAATATTATCAATAGTATAGTGCGTAGACTAAGAAATAAAAACGTCGATAGAAGGAAATATTTATTATTTTAAAAAATAACTCAAAGATCTAACACATTTCAGTTTTGTTATAATAATGTGGTACAATGTTTGTTATTTTTTAAAATGACTATTAAAATAAAAGATTAAAACTATCATTTAAACAGAGTCTCATTACTCTGAAATAAATAAAATTTTCAATAAAAACAGAACCATAAATCTTGCAAAACTTTGAGATTGCTTCGAAAATTGCTTTTTTATTTTATTTCTTTCAAAAAAAATGCAATAATTATGTCGAAATCAGAGTATAAGGGGGTTATTCAAATCATCAAAAATATGCTGAAATAAAAAATAATATAATCGAAAATACAATGAAAGATTATAAAAATGGCTTAAATTTAGTTGCAGTTTTTATTGCAATTATGAAACAATCTGTGAATTTTTATGTTTAAGTATAGTATTTTTATTATTTAGGTGGTAGAGTTTTACAGTGACTCGTCCGGATTGGTACCACCGCCTTACCTATTCCTGCCGCCATGACGTCCAACGCTTGCCGTTGCCTTGGTCTCCTCAAGTACCTACATTCGTCCACATTCGCACTGTATATTTACTTCATTAATTCATTAATATGTTAAATGTAACACAGCATAGATTTAAGAACTTACCAGTAGTGAGATCGTGGCCAATGTCGTCTGTGGAAAAAATCTGTTCCTTTTCTTGTTGATCCAGTTCTCTTCGTCGGCCATATCCCAGTAGAACTGCCACAACTTGCGACTATCTTCGAGGCGCTTCCTAATTACAAAATAAAAAATGTTTTAGTTTAATAGTAGTTTAAATTTGTATCTTACTAGTTGTTTGGCTACCTTTAGGAGTTGAGTTTAAAAATAAAATTGCCTATGTCTATATCTGTAGCCTATGTCTATGTCTGTCAAGTACCGTCACAAGTGCCTCTTGTAGGTTTATGTGAAATAATAAAGATGATTTATTATTAGAATTTCATCACCACCGGTTCCGTGGTTTAGCTGTGACAGTGCAATGTTGCCCTTCCGGTTCGGAGGGCAAGGCATCCAGTAAACTTACTTTTGCTCGAGGCCTAACATCCCGGCCTCAGGTAGGCAACGCACCGCTACCTCCTTTGGTGTCTCCAGGCGGCGTGAATTTCTTACCATCAGGAAATGCGTCTGCTTGTTTGCCTTTTATTATCATAAAAAAACTGTGAGAAAACTTCAACATAGATATCAGCTATGGAGTATGGAAAACAATTTTTACAATGTTTTTAATATCTGTCCAAGTTTTTATTGTCTAATTATGAAACAATCTGTGATTTTATAAAGGGCACAAAAAAGGCAAATAATAGAAAAAAAATTTTTTTTTGGAAATACGATTATAAAACAATGTGTGATTTTTATAACGAAACTGAAAGGTGTTAGATCTTTGAGTTATTTTTTTAAATAATAAATATTTCCTTCTATCGACATTTTTATTTCTTAGTCTATGCACTATACTATTGATATTATTCGTAGATGTGCTTTGTGCCCAAAAGTGTGAAGCCCACCTACGGGTGTGCTAAGTGGAATACTTTAGGTGTGCTTCGTCTGGGTGCGCTTCGTTTGGGTGCGCTTCACGGAATACCTCAACGAGGCAGTCGAAATACAAAGCTGTAGTGGTTAAATCCAAAGTATTTAGGATAAATAAGTGTAAAAAGTAATGCTGGATAAATTACACAAATATATTTAACCCCAAAGTAAGCAAATCATATGCTTGTGCTATGGGTGTTAGTCAACGATACTTAAACATAGAAATACTTAAAACTAGTATAAATTTAATGAAACTCCGATATCCGGACGCACAGACATCTTTATGCATTACACAAATGCCTGCCACAGTCCGGAATCGAACCTGAGTCTTGCGGGTAGTCGGTGGAGTTATTCATATGCACTAACCCTCCAACGTGCCCTTGTTGTAAAAAAAGATGAGGTAAGAAAATATAAAATAGCAATGCGTCATTTCACTGAATATTGTTTTATCGTTTGTTTCCAAGAAGTGATTGTAGAATTTGCACATCAATACGACACTTAACCTCTATCTAGTTGAACTTTCTCTCTTTTAATAGATATTTAAATTCATTACTATAAATTTTATGCTTATTGATTATAAGTATCCATTTTTAATATTTTATTGTTTTAATTTCTAGACAACATTTGTTTTGTTATCGACTATTTCTATAATAAAATTTAATCACACTAAAACTGTAAAAAGCCGACTTCGATTTCAATAAGTATGTTATCTACGTATGTACATAGATATTGTTTTCCTTGATTTTGAGGGGTTTCATCATGAGATCCAGAATTGGTGCCAAGCAAAGGGACAATCTCGGAAGTGCACCCTTTCAATTTCCCGTTGAGAGAAAATACTTTTAAAAACCTCCATATCATTTTGGAAGTCGAGTGTTTCTATGTGTCCTACAAGACGTAGAAATAAAGTCTTAAGTTTCAATTTCAAACATGTAACTTAGGGAGCGTCCCCTCTTCATTTAAACTTTTGTACTGTTTTTTTTATGGTTTGGAGCTAAAACGTCTGTGATATATGGTCAGATGGTGAGATAGGCATTCAAATCTGTAAAGGTTATGTTTGTCACCATTCGACCACGGAATCCTAGAATGGAAAAAAATCTACTCAATCTTCTATAACCAATTGTGACGTTTATGGACTATTTTTATGTTATAGGAAGGCAAACAAGCAGACGGATTTCCTAATGGTAAGAAATTCCCGCCGCCTAGAGACACCAAAGGTGGTAATGGTGCGTTGCCAACTTGAGGTCGGGATGTTAGGCTTTAAGCGAAACTAAGTTTACCGGCTACCTTACCCTTTGAACCGTAACACGTCATCGGCAAGCATTACACGTTGTGATTGCAGGAACAAGTAAGACGACAATCGCTGCGACACTCTACTACCTAGATCCTACTACTACCTAGTCAGATGTCACGGGTTAGTGGCAGTAAGCCTAAGCTCGCCTTTTACGAGCTTCCTGGCAAGGAAGGCAGATGGTCTATTCTTTAAAGAAGCCCGGACCAATACGCGGAAAATGTACTTAATCCAGTCTCAATAAAAGCAGCACAAAATTATTTGTACCGTTTTCAATCAATAAATTTCAGTGTAAATATGCATTTAGCTCAGCTTTGGATACAGATCTATACAGATTAACGTAATTATAATTTCCGAAAATAAAGACAAGATTGACAGTTGTTACGATAATGCTGAAGATCTCAGATTTACAGAAAAATAGTTTTGACCTATTTGAAAAGGGGGAGTTGTTATTATTGTTTAACATTATACTAACAAACAGATTATAGCCCTCAAAATTGAAAAGACGTCTTTAAAAAAATGTAATTACAGTTTAGAGAGTAAAGATTAAAGTAAATTTATTGCAGTTTTTTTAAATAAAGTTTACTGTAAATAGGGTTAAATTTATTTACATTTTAGAAATTGGTAGTTTTAATAATTAATCATATACAAATACAAAAAATAATATTGTAAATAGTTATTGAATAAATGAAATTAATAATGATACCTACCTATTAAAATATTTACACACCAAAACTTGACAGAATATGTTGGAATGTCTAAATAATTTTGTAATATCTTGTTAACACTCATATTTCGCAAATACATGTTTTTTATTTAAATTTAAAAAAAATAACTGCTTTTCTTAATGTAGAGTTCTCATATCGTGTCTCATAACGTGTCTCATACATGTAAACGAAACCGTGAAATCGCGTATTACATACACCTATGATATTATTTTCGATTAAAATTATTAGACTTTCCCGCGGGAACCCGTGTAGATAAGTTTGTAAAAAACAGCCTTATTTTCGACTTAGTAAAGTATCTTCACGCCCATATCCCTGAAGACGTAGGCAGAGGCACAACTAGGGCACCCACGACTAGCCGAAGATACTAAGTCCCATAATGTGATAGGTGGCAAGCCTATCGCCAACCGGGCACGTTTCCAATCCCGACCAACATTTTTTTTGTTTTGTTTTTTTGCCATTTGTTGGCCAACCCGGGATTCAAACCCGAGACCTCATGCAGTCAAGTCCAACACCCGGACCTCTCGACCACAGAGGCGACTTAGATTTTAGTAAATAAATCATCTACTTACACAAAGATAAAGTATGTTTCTCAATTTTCGTGAGAGATTATCATCAGATCCAGACTTAGTAACAATGGGATCACCTTGGAAATACGTCCTTTTAATTTTTTTATGGTATTAGAAAGCACACAAGAAGACGAATTTCCTAATGGTAAGAAATTCACGCCGTCTAGAAACACCAAAGGTGCGTTGCCGACCTGAGGCCGGGATATATAAGCATGTCGGCTACCTTATCCTCCCAACTGAATCACTTTATTGGCAAGCACTAACATTAGTGCGGCAAGAATGGGTAAGGCGGTGGTACCAATCCGGGCGAATCGTTGCGAGACTCTACTACCTAGTCCGATGTCACGGTTTTAGGGACGGTAAGCCAATACACGTCTATTACGAGCTACCTGGCAGGAAGGCTGATGGTCTGCTCTGCAAAGGAGTCGCACGGGAAAAGAAAAAAATGTGTTTTTTTAAAACGTCTTAAAATAACAGGTATATTTACAAACATATCTACATAAAAAATGTAGGATTCGGACATATTCTCCTTTTTTCAAAGTCAGTTAAAATAATGTTAACGCTTAAAAACTGTATCAAATTGAATCCAATTCGAGTATTATGTCGTCTAAGGTCAATTTAGTTACTATTATTAAGTAGACTTATCTAAAAAAAAACTGACACCGTTACCCAGGAAAACAGAAATACCAAATTCGGACCACACAATAGAAAGTTATGTTAGGTACACGGTGAAAAGAAAAAACGAATTGTGAAATAAAGGTGTCTGTTTATTTTTCGATTAAACATTTAATTACTATTAAAACATAAATATACTTATTATCACTAGAGCCAATTAATGTCGAGTTCACGTAACTTGTGGAAGTTAAGTGAACTTCATCCACGTGGGTGAATGGAGTTTTTTTATAGACACCATGGATATTACTTGTGCATTACTGTCATGAGTCTGGGGAAAGTCCTATTGTGCAGGTCTGCCAGCTACCATACATTTTAGATCCCTACCCAGGCAAGTTGCTACACCGCCCTCTACCGCCAGTGGCCTTATTAGTAATCCATACTAATATTATAAATGCGAAAGTAACTCTGTCTGTCTGTCTGTCTGTTACCTTTTCACGCCTAAACCACCCAACCGATTTTGCTGAAATTTGGTATGTAGATAGTTTTCATTCATGAGAAGGACATAGGCATATTATTTTTTGGATATTCAACCCCTAAAAGGGTTAAAAGGGGTAAAGTAGCAAAGTTTGTATGAGAAAAATATTTTTATTGCACATTTTTGCATGAAACTTTGAATTAATGCTTTTTAGTACTAATGATGAAACACGTATTCCAGGGTTTTCCGAAATTCACCCCCATTGGGGGTTAAAGCAGGTGGCAAAGTTTGTATGAGAAAAAAAAATTTATTGCACAGTTTCGCATGAAACTTTGAATTAATGCTTTTTAGTACAAATGACGAAACACGTAATTCAGGGTTTTTTTAAAATTCACCCCCATTGGGGGTTAAAGGTGGTGGAAAAGTTTGTATGAGAAAAATATTTTCATTGCACATTTTTGCATGAAACTTTGAATTAATGCTTTTTATTACAAATTGTGAAAAACGTATTTCAGGATTTTTCGAAATTCACCCCCATTGGGGGTTAAAGGGCCACCCCTAAGTTTGTCTGGAAAATTTAATTCTATTGAAATATTTTGCGTGACATTGAAATAATGCTCTGCAATACAAATTATGAGCTACATATCTAAGCGTTTTTTGAAAATCAACCCCTATGGGGGTTAACGGGGGTTAAAAATATTTAAGTAACAGTAATTTTTACCATAAGTACATAACAATGAACCACGTACTAACATCAGTTTATCATTAACGAAAAACACACAAAGAAATTATGATACACATAGTAAAATAGCAAATATTAATATCATAATCATAGCAAAATTGGTTAAAAATCCCTACTAATATTATAAATGCGAAAGTAACTCTGTCTGTCTGCCTGTTACGCTTTCACGCCTAAACCAGTGAACAGATTTTGATTAAATTTGGTACAGAGATAGAATAGACCCTAAGGAACAACATAGGCTACTTTTTATTGCAAAAAATAGGGGAGAATGGGTAAAAAGAGGGGATGAATGTTCATACGGAAATTCGTCATTTTTAAAGCTGTAAGTAACAGTGAAACTTTGTATTTAGACACTGGGGATGACTGTTCATATATTGTATATTCGTCATTTTTAAAGCTGTAACAGTAAAACTTTGTATTTAGACACTTTATGATGAACGAAAGAACATAGGCTACTTTTTATCACTAAAAATGAAGGAGAATGGGTAAAAAGAGGTAATGAAGGTTCGTATGGAAAATCGTTTTTTTGTTTGAAAGGGTATATTTCAGAGGTGGTCCCATGGTCACCAGGTCAGGATCTGATGATAAAATCCTGGGTAAAAACGAGGGAAACTCTTAAAAAATGTTGGCAAGAATAGTGTTTTTGTGGATTATGGTCACTTGCTAGCTTTCGACAATGGTCACTCCATACACAGACTCAACAGACTTGCGGAATAGGCTGACCGTTAAGTATCTTTGAGGGACTTGGAGATATTTACAAAGACGCAAGGGAGAAGATCAGCTAGCGCTCAGCGTCAAGCTCAAAGTAGAATCATTTTCAGAAGGTTTAATAGGAATGTTTTTGTTAATGCAGGATTCTATTATGACCACACGTTACAGTATAAAAATACTGCTTTGATTTTAATTGGCATTGTGATCCCTTAAAATTCAAAGATGAAACGCAGGGTTGTGCTAATGGTAAGGTATTATTACATAGCTTGGTGAACCAGCTGAGCTGCTAAAGTCTCTTTTATTGTGCAATTCTGATGAATCTCGAAGATTTTTGAGCAATATGGGAAAAAGCAATAATTGTTTTCAAATGACGTCGTTTAGAGTAGGTAGACACATCATTAGGCCAGGACATTTTTCTGTGCAAAATTTATCGCAGAATCTGTTCATAATAATATTAAAAAGCTGAAGAGTTTAATTTTGTTGCTAAATATGTGAGTTTCTGAAGATATCCCCCAAGGGTTAGTTCGGCCTAACTGTACAACCAGAGCGCTCACGACTGGCCGAAGACATTAAATCCAATTTGGTAGATGACAATTTCTAAATGTGAGTTTCTGAAGATATCCCCGAAGTTCTGCCTAACTGCACAACCAGAGCGCTCACGACTAGCCGAAGACATTAAGTCCAATTTGGTAGATGACAATCCTGTAGCCAACCGGGCACTTATCCAATTCCGGGCAAGTGGCAACGCTACTATTAGGTAGAAAATTGAAACTTCACAATTTCTATTTGTGTTTTTTTATTGCCCGGACCGCAGATCAAACCCAAGATCTCAAGAAGTCATTCCGAAGACGCACGGTTAGACCTCAGAGACGACATGTATATTTCCAAAATTTCCAAAAAAAATCTGTTAGAGGTTTCCATAACTTGCTATACAGTTTAATTTCACAGGATTTGCCGAAGTGCAGAGTCCGAGTGCGGAGAAGAGAGTACTATTTATCTGAGGTGAAATTAGAAAAGAGAAAGTGTATGTTCAGTTTTGACGGCAAAATTGCTAAATTGATTTTAATATTAAAAAAAAATATATGAAACTTTGGATAGCGATATACCTAGGCTACATTTTATCTTAAAATTTTAACGAGCGGTGTTGGAGAGCTAAATATCAAATTGGTAGACTACGCGGGCGAAGCCGCGGGTAACAGCTAGTTATCTATATTTTGACTTAAGCTCACCTGTAACGAGCTACCTGGCGGAGAGACAGATGATTCTTTTCTACTATTCTACTCAGTGAACCCGGACAAAACTAGATGTTCAAAACTGCCAGCTTTTTATGTGATACGAAAGCAAACAAATACTGTTTCTCTTTAAGGTAAGTGAAGAGGCCTAAAGACACCAATGGTGTTATAGGTGCGTCGTTGTCCTGTGTTCTATGGAGTTCTACGAACACGCCCCTTAGATGTCGCGGTCGGGTTCAAAAGCCTGTCGTTCTCTAGCCTCATATCTATCTCTACACATAAAAAATATAGAATATATAGAAAATATTCGACCGCCTCGTTGGTCGAGTGGTTAGCGAATACGCCTAATTACGCCGATCAACCGCGAGGCTCGGGTTCGATTCCCGACGGGGGCAGCCATTTCTGTGATGAACATTTAGATGTTTGCATTTCCAGGTCTGGGTGTTTATTAAATATATATTAGTATCTATTTAAGTATTTCTATGAATTAGAATCGGTGACTAACACCCATAACACAAGCACATAATCAGCTTATCTTGGGGTTAGATTCAATTTGTGTAACTTGTCCAGGGATATTTATTATTTATTTAATATCTACTACTCTACTTTAATAAAAAAGGAATTAAGTATACTATTAAGTATATTAAGTATATAAGTATATTATTAAGTCCTTAAGGGAAAAAAGGGTTTTAGAAGTTTGAAGTGTGTGAATGTAGTTTTGAACGATTGGACCGCTTTCCGTTTCCATTTACGTCGGACTTTTCGTTTAAAAAAAATTCATGATCGAAAGTTTTTTTAGCTGCATCACATAAAGGTATTGTCAGGATTAATTGAAAATGTTCAGTTTCAATGATTATAGTCCGTTGAGAGGTGCAATAAGTACAAAAAAACAGATACATAAACACACTTTTTTATGTATAACTAGCTTCCGCCCGCGACTCCGTCTGCGCGGATGTCTGTCTTCGCGTGATAAAACTGAAAAATTGAGTTTTTTTTCCTACGTATTTTTTCAGGATAAAAAGTATCCCATTTTATACCCAGGAAAATAAGGTATAATTATACCAAGTTTAATCGAAATCGAACCATTAGTTTTCACGTGATACCTGAACATACAGACAGACAGACAAAATTTTTTTAATCACATTGGTATCGACCAAACCCAAATATCTAATTAAAAAAATTTAAATTTAAATCCAGTTAAGTTTAATTTTAAATCCAGTAATGCTTTTTTTTAATGTTTTCAATGTATAGAATTGACCCTTCTACTACTACTTTCTACTACTACTTTTCAATGTATAGATTTATTATATGTATAGATATTAATATGGATTAGGCTGATAGGCGCCACGTCACAATCTGGTGATAATCGATCACATTATTTGCATGCGATGATTAACTGGACTTACATGATGTCATTGTTAAGGGATAATTTAGTAAGAGCATTGACGATAGTCCGCTAAGCAAATTGACGCACGAGCAGAAAACCCACGCACTTTCATCAGACACTTCAGCCAGATTATCTATATCTAGACATACATACGTTTTGTTTTACCATCTATCGGTTATTCAAGCTATTAATTAAACTGGGATATCCCAGAATATTGATTTTGTGATTTTAGTAAAATGTTAGATAAATGATAAAACATATTTTTAACTTTTTTTATGATAATGGAAGGCAAACAAGCAGACGGATTTCCTGATGATAAGAAATTCACGCTGGCTAGACGCCAAAGATGCGTTGCCAACCTGAGGCCGGGATCTTAGGCCTTCTACAAAAGTAAGTTTACCGGCTACCTTGCCCTCCGAACCGTAACACGTCAACAGCAAGCATTGACGTTATAGCGGCAGGAATAGGTAAGGCGGGCCAATCCCGACGAGGCGCTGCGAAACTCTACCACCTAGAAGGATGTCACGGTGTTAGTGACAGTAAGCCTATGCTCTCCTTTTATGAGCTGTCTGACACAAAGGCAGACAGTCTATTCTGCAAAGGAGCCTGGACCAACACGGACGTTCGACGTAAAAAGAAAGATATGAGAAATTCGACGCGAGTGAGTCTATATGTGTGTGTATGTGTTTCTGGCATCATTGGAGCAGGAATTGGTGGTGGCATCCACGTAGAGAAGCCAAGACTCGACCACCAAATATAAAACTTGGATATCTGTCAAACTCAACTATTAGTAATAAATCGGAATTTAAAAATGTAAGAGTGAATTATTGGTCATCACGATCGACACTTGGTGGAATTCCATGAGACACACACTTTTTAAATAGCACTTGTACTTTTCCACGATTCACTATATTTTACCTTTTACATCTAAGCCTATTTGTTCCACTTTTAAGCCCCCTGTGCAAAGAATTGTGTTATAAGTTGTCGTGCTAGTTTATGTTTATCTGTGTATCACAGCTCATAAACGAATGAACCGACTGTAACGCTGTTTTTTTAGTATGAAAGCTAACGTGATCGAAATGGTAATTGGTTACAAATAATGAATATTGTCAGGTAACACAATTTTTTAATTTTATTTAGTACCTTAATAATGATGCGAAAGGTGAAAAATAAAGTGTATCTTTACGCCCATATCCCCGAAGTGTTAGGCAGAGGCACAACCAGGGCACCCACGACTAGCCGAAGACACTAAGTCCCATAATGTGACATGTGGCAAGCCTATCGCCAACCGGACACATATCCAATCCCGAGCAACATTTTTTTTTATTAGAAAATTGAAAAAAACCAAATTTTCTTGTTAAAAAAAAACACCACATAATTTACCAAACACGTATGTTGGATCACAATCAAACATGTGTATTTTCATTAATATATATTTTATTGTAGAGAATTTGGAGTATTACTAACGATATAAAAGGCCAAAGTTTAGGAGATACACGAATTCTGTCATGACAGTGTAATCCGATAAGAAAACGTGGTGATATTGGAGACTTCCTCCAGATTTGTGTCGTGCTAAGGCCGTTGGTGTCATTGAACTTACAGACCTATCTTAATTTAATAATAACGAGCATGTTTTTAACCCCCGAAGGAAAACGAGGGGTGTTATAAGTTTAAAAAAGCCTGTGTGTGTGTGAGTGTGTTGGTGTTTGTTTCGTTTGTTTAAAAGCTGACGTGATATAAAATAATTAATAAATATCCCTGGACAACTCACACAAATTGAATCTAACCCCAATGTAAGCAAATTGTAGATATGCTTGCGTTATGGGTGCTAGTCAACGATACTAATACGAGTGATCGAATTATATTACATAAGTAATATATAAGTTTTGTACGGAGTTCAGTGAAAATGTTCACTTTTTTTTAATTCAAGACTTATTGATGTAATAACACAAACGTTTCTCCTCATATTAAGTGGCAACCATAGTCTATGAATTGTGCAAGTCTACCAACTGCCCTACTCTCCACAATGACACTATGGTTATGGCGGCTAAAATAGGAAAGGTGTAGGATTCCTAGTCGGAGAAGTTAGTGCCCACCAGGGTAGTCTAACACACACCACAGGACTGAACATTTTTTGAAAAGCAGATATTTTTAATTTTCCGACAGTAGATACTTATTATAACCCTCAGTCGGATCTTATAGTTCCAGTCCGACTCTGGCAAAATCAATAAATAGTTTTCAGTATGTGGACCGAATTAAGGCCTACATATTTATGTTTAGACAGGGCTGTACTCAACTTAAGCCAGCATTGTTATAATATAGGGTTTATTTTTATTTATACAGTATTGAGTAGTGATAATAGTTTTGAGATTATTATTTCAGTCGAAACAATTATGTATAAATAGCCATATTCAGTTGTAGTCGAAGACATTTATTTATTTTTTTTACTCTTTACATACTAGTGGACGTACAGTAGTTCAAAATCGACCATTATAATTAAAAGTACATAGTAGGCAGTTATGTAGTTTCTTTTTACATTTAAACGCATTATTCTTGTCCTTAGAACAATCTCCATTTCAATCTCTTCTTTATGTTCACTATCCATCCACTATTTCCTTTATTTAACTATAATTCTTAGTAGGTCTCTACATGATATGTACCCTTTGTCTTTTCCTTCAGTTTCGTTTTCAAGTACAAAGCATAAAATGTAAAAATGAAAGTCAGTTTAAATGACTATTGAGGTCAAGAGTGAAGAACAAAAGTGGAGGAGTTTACAAGTTTTGACATGTTTATTATGAATGAAAGGTCATATTGGTGGCAAAGGTGGCGATAAGGCGATAGCTTTTGTAATTTGCCGGATGTATCAAGATAAAGAATCTAATATGCGTGGTATTTCTCATTTCAACTCATTCAAGTCTTCATCTGTAAGACAGAGTTGCCAGAAAGTTACTTTTTTTACAGTTTTTGTTACTTTTGACCGAAGCGTACTATTTTGAACTATCACTGCTTTGACATACCTACCTACTTATTTAATATTGTGTCATCAGTAAATTCAACTATTCCGTGTATGTTATTTTATAGCGAATAACAAAGGCTCTCCTGGACTCCATAACTAAAGGACTAGAGATATAACAGGGGTAACCACGATTAGCTGAAAGTACTTAGTGCCATAGTATAATAAATGGCAAACTTATCGCCAACCGGGCTCGTATTCAAACTCCCGCAATATTCTTTTAATTATAAAACTGAAAAAATACATTTTGAGTTGTCTGATTCAGGAATCGAACTCAAGACCTAAGGAAATCAACGCTAACCGGACCAGATAGACTCAGAGCGAATATTAACATATTTAAACAATTAATTATTAGAAACACATAAATTAAAATTACTGTCATAATTGCATAAAGTAGACATAATGTGCGTATAACATACTGTGTACGTCAATGGTGAATAATATAATAATTAATATAAATAAGTGTAGTGTTATTACTAATAACATTATGGTCAACTGACTGTGAAGTTTCCTGCTCTCAACATACATTAGTGTCATGTTTTCTTTGTACTCTATGGAAATTGTAATAAATTATATTGTAACATTTAATTCAAGACTTGTGTTTGTCTATAACTAATATAACATCTTAAAAAGATATGTGTTGTCCCCAGTGTTGGTCCGCATCTTTTGTGTAAAATAGGTTACCTGCCTCCCTCCGAGCATTGGTTACATGGGTCTTTACCAACAAGACCACTGGTGGTAGAGTGATGTGCTGTGCTGTCGTGTTCCGATTCGGAGAGTAAGGTAGTCTGTAGGCCAGGGCAACTCTTATCATCAGATTAGGCATGCCGTGTGCATGTTTGCTGATATTTCGATCTTAAGCATCTTCCATAGATCTATGGAAGATGTTTAAGATCGAAATATTTATTTACAAAAATTTGTACTTTCCCCAATATATTTTTATTTTTATGGTTTAGCCAACCGATTTCGCTATACAAGTATCATCAGGGCTATATAAGCCCTCAGAATCAGGCGATAAGAAGTATAGAAACTATCTTCCGTAAATATTGATCCATATTATAGGTAACTAACTATTCGATGTCAAAACAGCGTTTTTTTATGATAATGGAAGGCAAACAAGCAGACGGATTTCCTGTTGGTAAGAAATTCACGCCGCCTAGAGACACCAAAGGTAGTAATGGTGCGTTGCCAACCTGAGACCGGGATGTTAAGCCTCTAGCAAAAGTAAGTTTACCGGCTACATTACCCTTCGAACCGGAACACGTCATGACGTTATGGCGGCAGGAATAGGTAAGGCGGTGGTACCAATCCGTCAAGTCGCTGCGAAACTCTACCACCTAGTCAAAAGTCACGGTGTTAGTGACGGTAAGCCTATGCTCGCCTTTTACGAGCTGCCTGGCACAGGAAGGCAGATGGTCTATTCTACAAAGGAGCCCGGACCAACACGGGGAATTCGTTACTTCATTCATCGAAACAAATCATATTAGATCAAGGAATTTAACCTCCATATACTCTTTCAGATACTAACCCTCAGGACGTAGCACAGAAGTAGTATTTTCAAGCATGCTGAGAGTTCCGAGAATTTGGATACGGTGTAATTTTGTGATTTCCAAATCATTATCATCACATTATAAAATTTAGAACTCTGTAACGTTTAACTCCTGTACGTGTCTCAGTGCCGGTGACGATTAGTTTTTATAAAGAGCACAGGACGAACTCAAAAACTTTCTTGAAAAGCTCTTGCATACAAAGCTTGAAGTGTATAGATAAATGAAATGCATTCCTTTAAAAATAATAGTATTTATTTATTTTTATTGTCAATGTAAAAAAAATCATATTATGTACAACCCAAAAATTGTTCGACATGTCATTTGACATTCGACAGATTTTGATCCAATTTAAATGAAAACAAATAAGGAGCACTAATTTTGAAATAAAATAATAATTTATAATAATAATAATAAAACTATTTGTTTAATAAATGATAACCGATGATTTCTTTATAATACTAAGAAACGAATTCTCAATAGTTCAACACCCACATGTATTATTAGTTGAGATATACTTTATTTTAGTCATTCACTTACTACATACCTACTGCGGCTTCACTTGATTTGCACGTAAAACTTTAAATATTTTACACTCAGACTAATAAAAAAGTGAAATATAAGGAAATATTGAAGGGTATGGGATTAGTTCGGGATTAAAATATTAGTTGGCTTCGTTACAAAAATGTTAATATGTTATTACGTTTTGGATTGTTGGATTTTTTCAGCGACACCGTCACCTTAACTATTTTATAGACGCAAAAATTAAGTCGAAGTATCAAGTAATCATTAACTGGGTAAGTTTTGCCTGTTTGGCTATTTTCAAGAATTTAATTTTGGAGGGGTTTGAGCTAAAAGTACGATTTGTAGCTAGAGAATACAATCCCGAGCATGTTTTTCAATCCCGGGATTACGGGATTTATGACGCATAATCCCGGGATCCCGGGATTATGATATTATGATTAGACTTTCTTAATTTGGCTCAAATAAAAGAACCTTGAGTAATTAAAAAAAATACTTTTAATATCGTTCTTTGCACAATATAAATCACAATACAGTAAGAAAAGAAAATTTACAAAAAATAAAATTTTGCAAGTAATTTAAAAGATAACACAACAAAACTATTTAGAATTTCTAAAATACAAACGCAGAAATATCAAAGCATCCAATGTTTCACTTCCAAGCCTGCTTCGTAGTTTATTGCCAACATAAGCAGCAGCTGAAAACGCTCGCTCAGGTTCTACGCTCGTTGGAGGAATAGACATTAGATATTTGTTTGCTATTTCTAAGTGGTATCCACGAACTCCTCCATTTTCGAACAGGTTCATTTCACGTCTAATACTGTTTCCCAGCCCCGATTCATTTTGTACTTGAGGATCTGGGGAACTCATACTCTTTTCAATTTCCAGCTGTAACTTTTCCTTTAATGTCAATTGGGGTTGGGGTATTTCTTGCCTTAGCTCATCATTTATTTGTGATCCTGACATTTCTTCTTTTTCCGTGTCATCTCGACTATGAAGTCTTTTAATAATACTCTTTATTTGCTTCCTCACTAAAGCCTGTGTAGGAACTGGAAATAAATCTTGCCATTCCAAATCCGATAGTAACATATTTTCATCATCTTTTCGTGGATTTTGTAAATAATTCAACACACCAGTTAAATCATCATTTCGTCGTTGCTTTATACGTTCCACTAGGGATGTTTTCATTTTTTTTGCAAGTGCTGAGTTTTTGCTAGACATTTATTTTATAAGAAATTTAAAAGCGGCATCAGCTGTGCATAAATTAGCATCTCACCGACAGATTGCTTCTACTGTCAATTTAATTGGGGTCAGCACATCAACAATTTTATTTACCAATTCAAAATCGTCATCTTCTAATCGAATTGGATGATTGAGATCTATAAGAGCTTTTTGAATGCAGGTTTTTAAAAGATAAAATCGCTCCAGCATTGTTAAAAGACTATTCCACCTGGTTTTACAGTCCAAAAGAAGTGACAGCTCTTTTCCATGTTCAATTTTCACATATTTTTGAAGTACTGTTTCATTTTTAATGCTGATCTTTTGAAATACACAACTTTGCGGATTTTCTTTATCAGTTCGTTAATATTTGTAACATTTTGTGACATTACGATTAAACCTGATTCTTGACAGTCTAAGTCTTCTAAATGGTCATCATCATTGCTGTCGTCTATATAATCAACAGCCACAGCTGGTTCATTTGTTGTATTATCTGCAGTCGGCTATCTTGCAAATAATTATGTTTTTGATAAAGCACATCATAGACGGCCAAGTTGACACCATGTGCGAGACACAGTTGTTGTTCAGTGCAAACAAGCTGTCCCACTTTTATCATAACATTCGGTCCATATCGGTTACAATAGCTACGATCTCAGTTTCCAGCGAAGTATCAAATTTACTCAGACGCTCTTTCAGTATACGAAGACAATTTTCAGCTGTCATACTTCCATAAATAGGAACAAGTCCTAAGCTCCAAATTTTTTTGTCTGAATGCACGTTAACAGCTATGTATCGTTTATTGGACGTTGAAGTCCACTCGTCGAAAGAAAGACTAAATCTTTCACCTGCACTTTTCAAATGTTTCAATTCTGCAGTTACTTGCTTTTTTAGTTTTTCACTGTAATTCATAACACGTTTTCTAATTTAATCTAATGCAATCATTCTTGCCAAAACATCATCCAGGTTATCGTCAGCACTTTTAGTAAAGTAATCATCTAATTTTCGCTTGGCTGGCGGCAATGCTGTGTTCAGATTTTCAAAATCTTGACTTGTTGAAGCTGATGTAATCTTGACGTTATGTTTTGATGACAGATGTGTATGCAATCCCTTAGTCGATCCACCCAAAGTCTTGAGAATAGCTGGGCATCGCTTACATTTAGCACTATTCCCGTCCTTCGCAACTAAAAAATAACTCCACACTGACGTCGTATCACTGTCTTTTTTATGTTTAACGAAGTCTCCCGCCAGTTTAAATACTTAATTTCAGACTATTGAATTTAAATGACGTACGTAACCTACGCTTACGTAACGTAGTCACTCGTCACAGGCAGAATAAAAAATGAAAAAAATAAAACCCGATTGGCGGGTACCGAACTTTCGTACGGGGAATCCCGACGGGAAATAATCTGCTACAATATTATGTATTTATACGGGGAATCCCCGACGGGAAATAATCTGCTACAATATTATGATACGAGGTACTTGGGTGATTCCCCTGTTGGCCCGTTGGGGAATTACCTTAAGGGTATTGTATTGAAGTATTCCGAGCGGGGATGTCCCTTCTAAGTTCTACGACAAACATATTATTTGGGCTGTACCTGTGTAGTATGTATCGTCTCACAAATGCCTTTAATATATTCTAGGCAAGGTTTTTGTCAAGGCACAATGGACTACAGAATGCAAACTAGACATGTTTGTGGCAATCCCGAAAATCCCGAGATTAGCCAAGTACAGTCCCGGGATTTTCGGGGCTAGAAATTGTATTCTCTATTTGTAGCCGAGTTCTTTTAAAACTCTCAGTTTCTAATAGTGATCCGTCGAGATTAAATATTAGGAAATTATATCACAAACCCTTGACCTACGTACCTTTTTTGATTCCTCTCGCTGTTTCCTAAATTTTGGTGGTAATATTTTAGATTTTCGCGACACATTTTCATACAAATTTTTCAAATTTTCCAAATTTTCACCAGTTTTTCAAAAATATTTTCACAACCGCTTGCCCGATTTTCAAAAATTTTATATTCCCGTGTTCGTCTTGACGAGCCCCACGCGTAGACACCGCTCCCGCTGAAATCGGACAATAAATTCTTTATAAAACTTAATAAAAACATTAATTCTCATACTTGTAAAAAATCCACCTAAGCCCTATAGCAAATCGATATAATTAGATTAAATATTAGGAAATTA
>NJDD01001601.1:695343-709767 GCA_002245505.1 Calephelis nemesis
ATGAATTAAAACAAGAACAACAAAGGCTGTGACCACCCATGTCACAGGACACTGCAGATGTTCACAACTAGAACATCACTTACAAAAAAAAAAAAAAAATAGTGATCCGTCACAAGCACTCCTAGGCAGCGGGACATTCTTACCATCAGGAAATCCGTCGGCTTGTTTGGCTTCCAATATAATTAAAAAAAATTCGAATTGTTTATAGAAGTATAAATGAAAATTCTGAAAAAAAATTAATGTAAATTTTAATAATTAAAAATTTGTGAGCGTATTTTTATAACCTTTTTCTTCTCATTTAAAACACATTCTAAAAAATAAATTTTGTTGACAGGCCCTGGATTCCAAGGTGTTAACATTACGACGCTGGCCTCTGGATATGCGTTTTAAAAAAATATACGTTTGTTGTATGGGAGCCTTTTATATTTACTTTACTGTAATTTCATTATTTATTTTAAAAGGTAATATAACAAGTTAATATTCTGTGAAAATTTGAAGCGTCTACCTGTTACCGTTTTTAGTATTGAGCAAAAAATTCGAAAAAACACATTGTGTATTGTACCTATATGCACTGTATTGTATTGCCCTTAATATTTTATTTTTTAGTATTTGTCGTTATAGCGGCAACGGAAATATGTAATTTGTTAAAGTTTCAGCTTTCTAGATTTCCCGGTTCATGAGATACAGCCTGAAGACAGGCAGGCAGACAGCGGAGGCTTAGTAATAGGGTCCGTTTTTACCCTTAAGGTACGGAACCATGAACAAAATAAAAATAAAGAAACTTATTCATACAATTAATAAAGTGTATCACAATCCTTATATCGAGATATGATCTTTAGTTAATGGCACATATCATGTCAATGAAGCTATTCAAACTAATTTTAAAACGGCGCCAGTTAATATGAGACATTATACCTACCTAGCTCTTATGTTTATCCTCGACAAAGTGTATTAATTAAGCTTCAGAACTAACGACATTAATTGATTCTTATAATTGTTTAGACTAGCTTTGCATGTGACTTTGGTTACTTAGTTTTTCCAAACTATAAATTAATATTAAAAATGATAATGTTGGCCTCTTTTAAATTCTGTTTTCAAGACGCATGGAATAGATATGTGCCATATTTTTAAGAATGAAGATAGAAGGTTGGATATTTCTTAAGAGTTAGGTAAAACTACCGTTAAAAAAACCTTGTTGATCTGGGTTTTCCCCGTAACCATATCAATAGGCCACTCGTAATAGGCGAGAATAGGCTACATGAGTTATTACCAACAAGACTGATTCTGGTAAAATCCTGTTCAGCAACTTACCCAGGTAAGGATCCACCGCCTTATCTATTCCTGTCGCCATAATATCATGTTTTGATCTGGAAGGTAGGGTATTCGGTAGATTTGCACAGGACAGCGACGGAAATATATCGCCTATGCTGTCAATGGCCACGGTTGTCTACACCAGAGGACGTACAAGCGGCTGGTGACCGTGACTTGTGGCGTTCTTTTGGGGAGGTCTATGTCCAGCAGTGGACGTTGCAACGAAGCCATCTAATATTTTAATCCCGAACTAATCCCATACACTTTAATAGTTCCTTATGTTTTACTTTTTTATTGGTCTGAGTGTAGAATAATTACTTATTTAAAGTTTTACGTGCAAATCAAGTGAAGCCACAGGATATAGTAAGTGAATGAGTAAATAAGCTACATGGGTCATTAGCCACAAGACTACTTCCAGTAGAGTGTTGTACAGCAACTTGCCCAGGCAGCCACCGCCTTACCTATTCCTGTCGCCATAATGTCATGTTCTGGTTCGAAAGGTAGGATAGCCGGTAGATTTGCACAGGACATCGACGTAAATATATCTATGCTGTCAATAGTCACCGTTGTCTCCTACTATCAGGAGAACCATGTGCTTGTTCGCCGACTTATGCTTTTTTTTATGATATTGGAAGGCAAACAAGCAGACGGATTTCCTGATGGTAACAAATTCATGCCGCCGCGAGACACCAAAGGTGGTAATGGTGCGTTGCCAACCTGAGGCCGGGATGTTAGGCCTCGAACAAAAGAAAGTAAATTTATGTAAATGCTATAAAAAAGATAAAAACTTTAGAATGCGGATGTAGCCGCGGGCAACATCTAGTAACTTATAAACGTAGATACAAGTACTTGATACTGCGTAGATAGTTTCTTAAAAAAGGTTTTAATAACCCCTACTATAAATATTGATGTATATTGCTTGCTCATTTTTTTTTTACTTTATCTACAAGGGACAAGCACAAAGCTGCCCTGACGGTAAGAGGTAACCATAACCTGCAAACGACATAGATGTTTAGGTATTCGCTGTTGTATTAGCGAAGTCACCCTTCAGGTCAAAACACGAAAGTGACAAACACTGTTATTATATCGACAAGATAAGGTAAGGCTTCAGAGTTACTCGGGCGACTTACTGCACATTACTCGACCACTAGAAAAAAACCTAGGATAGCTTTAAAAGACATCTAGTGACCCAGGTAGGGTTAGTGTAAATTAATAAATAATAATAATAATAAATAAATAAATAAATATTCCTGGACAAGTTACACAAATTGAATCTAACCCCAAAGTAATCAAATTGTATGCTTGGTGTTAGTTAACGATACTTTTGCACAGAAATACTTAAATAGATACCAGAATAAATTTAATAAACACCCAGACCCGGAAATGCAGACATCTAAATGTTCATCACACAAATGCCTGCCCCCATCGGGAATCGAACCCGAGCCTCGCGGTTCATACGTTGTACGCTAGCCAATCGACCAACGAGGCGGTTTGACGAGTTTGGAGGAGGCGAGGCGAGGAGTTTGACAGTTGACACGTTTTTTTTGATACCCCTATTTTAAACTTGTAAATTATTTATACCGTATTATTTATTACGGCTCTAGATTCTTTACGTATGCGCTTGTATTTAAAAAAACTACTACTTGTCGAAATATGTATCAGATACTCGTTCGAAATCTTACTTATCGAAATCTGTACACCTATTTAAGGTCTAGAATTATGTAGCTAAAATATAAATATAACTCTCAGGAGGTCATAGGACAGTATAATAAGCATCATTTAATATTTGTTACTGAAATTATGCAAATAAGTATCTACTAAAAACCGAAGGTATTATATAAGGTATTACTACAAGGTATTACTTTTGCTCAATAAATAACAAACCAACCTCAGGTTGGCAACACACCATTACCACCTTTGGTATCTCTAGGTGACGTGAATTTCTTACCATCAGGAAATCCATCTGCTTGTTTGCCTTACAATGTCATACAAATAATATGTTTTAACAGTAATAAATAACAATGACATTCCCATTTTTCCTTTTAATGCGGCTAATAAGTGGCAACCCGGGTTTAAAGGATCGCACATTCCACAGATAAGATAGTGAACTGCATTGCAATCGGTTAACTCACCGGTACCTGTCATGCCATAAAGTCTCAAACAGTAGATATCAATGTGTCTATTTTTTTGGCTCTTATTATTTATTATTTTATTATTTACTAATTGACCTGGCGAACTTCCTTCACTAGGCACTCGGTACTCTCTGCCAACCATACCGGGAGGATAAGACATTATTTGGTAACATTAAAAGAAATTACAGACGTTATGACGTTAAATAATACTTAACGTCATGACGTCTGTAATTTTTTTTATGATATTGGAAGTCAAACAAGCAGACGGATTTCCTGATGGTAAGAGATTCACGCCGCCTAGAGACACCAAAGGTGGCAATGATGCGTTGCCACGAGAGCGTTAGGCGTCGAGCAAAAGAAGTTTACCGGCTACCTTACCCTCCAAACCGGAACATTAACCACACTAAAAACTGATTATGGCGACAGGAATAGTTAAGGCGGTGGTACCAATTCGGGTGAGTCGCTGCGAAACTCTACCACCTAGTTAGATGTCACGGTGTTAGTGACGGTAAGCCTATACTGTGTTCCCCTATGTGTTCTATCCGTGTTTAGTAACCTCTATCTATTATTTTACATACATACTTCACGCCAAGTCCCTTACGGGGTAGGCACAGAGTATTGAGTGTCACACCTGACGATCCGGACAATTTATCTATTTTTTTTAAAATATCGTTAATGTGCAAAAGTCACTCTACTACAGTTTTATTATAAGTTTATCATAGTTAGTAAATAACAGTTATAAGTTTATCATAGTTAGTAAATAATAGTTATAAGTTTATCATAGTTAAGCCATTAGTAAAACATGTAATGTTTTTAGAATCAGGTAAAGCAATGACATCCTTAAAAAGAAACAAAAAATTTACAAATTTTAGTCCATAACACGAATTCAATAATACATAGACCCGTGAATTATTCAATCCCGGGCAATGTTGTTTTATTAGAATATTAATGAAACACATTTTGAGTTGCCATAACCGCGAATCGAACGCAAGACTTCATGTAGTAAAAGTCAATAACTGATAGACCCCAGTGGTGAAAATAAAACGCTTTAGCATCACAACACTATCTATTATCCAACTTAAAAAAGGAGGACGTCCTCAATTTAACTTCAGATTGTTTTATTATTTTGTAATGTTTGTTAAGGAGCTCCCTAAATATGGCGAATCGTCTTCACGAATATCTAAAATTAGACCTATAAGAAGGTCTATAGGTAACATTTTATGTGTACTAATAATTCTCAAAAATAGATAAGATACGTTTAAAAACCGAAATGATTACCTAAATAAAATTTTACTCCAAAAAAATGAAAACTTTTATAAAAAAACCCAGTGCCTCATTGTCGATAGCTTTTTCACATTTCACATTGTGAGTCTAAATACCTTCGTGGGTGCCTTGGTTGTACCTCTACTTACCTTTACGGAGATTACGCGAAGACACTTATAATAACACTAGCTATTGCAAGCGGCGTTGCCCGCGTAGTTAATGGTCCAACAGGAACATTTTTTCGAAGTAAAAACCATCCTATGTGGTAATCCAAGTTACCCGCTGGTATGTGCCTAATTTCATGAAAATCAGTGCAGCAGTTTTTTGTGTGAAGGAGTAACAAATAAACAAACAGACAAACCTTCGCATTTATAATATTAATAGGAGTAGTATCCCATCTTGGCTTCGCTTGCAATTATTTCCCGGCAGATTATATTGCCTTTTGACAATAAAAGATTTTTCAAAATTGGAAAAGTCATTTTGGAACCTTTTCAATACAAAAAATATAGTCTTTATAATTTATTATATTATTAGCTTGGAATTGTGTCAAAAAAACCCTACCTATCGTCAGACGAAAATAAATACCAGTTTTCCAAAAACAATTCGAATTATTTTTCCTTTAATATTTGAGACGAATATAAAGCATATATATTTAAGAAACATTGAATGAAATTATTTGTACGTATTTTTGAAAAGAACTTTTGATAATGAGTACCTAAATAATTAGACTTACTCCACAACTTTCACTACCACGAAAAATCCTATCCATTTTCTGGGATAAAATATAGCCTATACGGATTCGGAAGAATCCCTCTAAGTAATGGTAAAAGAAATTTTTAAATCGGTCCAGTAGTTTTTGAGCCTATTCAATACAAACATACAAAAACACAAAGATTTCCTCTTAGATTAGTATACCTCGATTAAACAAAACGTAGATTCACACGACCAAAGATAAGTACAACCGGGAATATACCTAGCTAAAATGATGAAGTACACAGTCAAATGCACTGGTGACATTCGTGGAGTCAGGTCAATGGATACTTTTATCTTTTATCTATGGTCAATGCAACTAATAAAGATAGCCAAGTATGCAGCTGGTTGAGATCGTAAAATAAGACAATCGCCTTGCTTGTGTGGCCGGTTTTATTAGGTACCTACTATATAATAATGAATGAGTTTATTCTATTATCAATACCAAGAAGCAATGTCGCAGACACAAGTGATTTGGGTGTCTTAATGTACTCAGTATACTGCACGGAGAGATGCTTGACTTGCTTTTAGTAATAGCAGCGCCCTGGGCGTAATTTATACGGCGCCCCCTACATGCTGTTCAAAAAAAAAGTATCTTTACGCCCATATCCCCGAAGAGGTAGGCAGAGGCACAACCAGGCATCCACAACTAGCCGAAGACACTAAGTCCCACAATGTGATAGGTGGCAAGCCTAACATTGGAAAAACCCAATTTTCTTTTTGTTGCCCGACCCGGGATTCGAACCTCAGGCAGTCAAGTCCAACAACTGAACCGCTAGACAACAGAGGCGAAACTTGCTGTTCAAAACCATACTAAAAGGTAAATAATATATGGCGTACAGGATCTGACGCCCCTTTACATCTTGGCGCCCTTGGCGAGAAACCGCGCCATACCCAAACGCCGTCCCTGTTGACGTGTCATAGTTTTTGTGATTGCCAACTTTTTTTTTACACCTATTGTTTTATTTGTTTACACCTATTTCTCAGGTTTCCTCCTTCTGTCGCGTCCTCTATTTTGATTAGGTCATGTGGTTTAGTGGCTGGCAGCTCGTATGAGGCGAACAGAGGTTGGATTGATAACTACCGAAAAGAGCACAAGTAGTAATGTGCTGTACAGCAATTTGCACAGATGAGGATCCAACGCATTATCTATTCCATTGTTTTTCACTACTGTGGTCTGGTCTAGGAGGGTAAGATAGCCGGTAGACTTGCACATTAATACCCTGGCCACAAGACAACAACACGACAATCCCACTAATATTATAAATGCAAAAGTTTGTAAGGATGTGTGTATGTTTTTTACCCTTTCACGCTAGAATGGCTGAACGGATTTGTCTGAAATTTGAAACACAGATCGATTGTGACCTGGATTAACTTATAGGCTACTTTTAATCCCGATCCCACAACGGGTTCCTGCGAAAACGCGAGCGAAGCCGCAGGTAACAGCTAGTAACATATATCTTATAGGCCGCGCTTGTTTCTTACCATCTGAAAGGTTGCGTGATGTTTACTATCCTATAAAATTGTTGTTTTTATTATTTAATAATCATGTAATCAATACTATAAATAGATAGTAACTAAACAATTAAAATTAGTAATTTGATTAAAACCTATTAAAATATTTGCACACCACGAGTTGGTAGAATATGTTGGAACGCTTAAATAATTTTGTAACATCTTTGACTCATGTTTAACTCATGTTGTCGTGTTGGTCCAGGCTCCTTTGTAGAATAGACCATCTGCCTTCCTTGCCAGGCAGCATAGAACACATAGGGACACACAGTATAGGCTTGCCGTCACTAACACCGTGACATCTGACTAGGTGGTAGAGTTTGGCAGCGACTCGCCCGGATTGCGCCACACCTATTCCTGTCGTTCTTACCATCAGGAAATCCGTCTGCTTGTTTACCTTCCAAAATCATAAAAAAAATATTTTTCTTAAAAAACAAGTAGGGATTCGATTCCCGTGTAGGGCAAAATAAAATGTGATTTATCACTATTTTAATAAAAATTGTCGTTGCCAAAGGTTGTTCGATTTATCATATAGCAATAGGTTTGCCATTTATCTCATGTGGCCTGGTTGTAGAGAATATGTTTAAGAATTTCTTACTAAAAACTTTTTTTAAATAAGTTGGTAGATATATATAACATAGGTACATCGCCTTACTTACCACAAAAAAAAGACATCCAACCAATCCGAGTGGATGATGTGTACCTAAACATGTTATTAGTTGAGAATTAGATTTTAGATACTATTCAGTAAAGCGCGAGTTCAACAAGCATTTAATTTTTTTGTAGAAAGAAAGAAATATTTATTTGCGGAATATGAGTGTTACAAAGATTTTACAAAATTATTTAGGCGTGCCTACATATTCTACCAACTTATGGTGTGCAAATATAAGATGGGTATAATCTAAATGATTCGTTTGAAACTTCCGAAATCCAACATCCACAGGTGATGTAACCTTATAGGTATTATACGAAATTCCTGTGTCACAATGTTAGTTACCATACTCCTCCGAAACGGCTTGACCGATTCTCAATTTCATGAGAAGTGAGCATATTGAGTTGTTCTGATAATCAGCTAATACCTATCTATTTTTTATAACCCAAAGTGTTGAGAGTGAATCACAGCAAAAAAATATCAGAACAACGTCTGCCGGGTCAGCTAGTGGCTCTTTAATAACCATCTCGATGTTGACATTAAAAAATATCCGCAATAGTCGAGTCATCATTCGAAATCTTAGAAGTTGCTTTGAAGTTTATATTATGACAACTTGAGAACTGTACATGTTAGGATTGCTTAGCCAAATTCAATGCTGATTTTGTTGTTTGAAAGCTGACGTAATCGAGATGGTTCTTACTTCTTAGAAGATTTTGTCATGAGTTCCTTACTGAAATTTTTAATTTCATTAAATATTACGTATATTTCTATTAATAACTATATTTCTTTTAATTTTTTTATAGCCTTATGCTTAAATTTACCGTCGAAGTTAAACGTAATCAACAAAGAAAATAAATATTCTTTAACAATAGAAGAAGCGTATCTCTCTTTGAAAAAACTGCAACCACGGCTTTATACAAGTATACTCCAGCGCCGTTGCGGCTTCGTGACGTAAACTATTACAAGCGCGGGAATTTTATATTCTCAAATTGCTTTAGGTACTGTACTTTGCTTTTTAGAGTAGCTAGCAGGAAGATCTATCAACTTGAACTAAATTTAAATCCTGACTCAATAAAACTGCAAGAAAACAAATATTCTTTACATTTTTGTAGACAGCTAGAAATCGTGATAGACATTCCTGCTAACTTATTCTTTAATTTGTTTCGGATTAAGGAAAATTATAAAACATTATTTTACATAGATCATACCAGAAGTCTTTGTGATGTATCCATATGAATGAAAAAAAAAATACCTCAGGATAGAACGTGCTGCTTATCTTAATAATTAATATTGTTTATAAACATTATAATCAAACACCGAAATGAAATAAAAATATTTATTTAGGTAACATATGGATTATAGGTATATAGCGCATTTGTTTACAAAAGTGAAAATTTTCATGTTTTATTCAATTCAAAAAAATAATATTATTAGCTCTATCAAACATATGATCAACGGTGATCAACGTTTAGTCAACTGTCAAGAGTGTCAATCATGTCAACTTTATTGTCAAGCGAATTTTGATAATTGTAAACAATAGTAAATATTTTATTAATTAAGTATTTCAAAGTGTTTTGGCGCGATCGAGAGAAAAGATGGTCGAAGTTTTTCATAATTATTGAATTTCGTGTTAATGATGAGTGAAATTAGTCAATTTTGGTGGCATTTTGTACAATTTTGTTCAGTGAAAGAGTACAAATGAAATAATCATTAAGAAATTAGCTTATCGTGTATTTCCTCGTTGCCACCAAATCTCATAACAGAGCTTGTGTAATGAGCCACCGCTTTACCCAAGAGCCTGACATGACTTCCTGACGACTTATGACTGATGACTAATTATAATTAATTGAAATTGATATAAAATTCGATGCAAATTTCTACTTGACTAATGGCTAAATACTAACGTGAAAGCCAAAACCTAAAGAAAAAAAAAAGTATTTCAAACGGTAAGGATACCTATTCAGGAAACAAGTGTTTTGTCAATTTTAATAGCAGTAGCTTATAAATAATTTTAATTGCAGTAGCTTAAGAACGGAATCCTTATCGATAATTGAACTCGTTCTCAATAAGTTCAGTTTCACTAAACTCGGTTTTTAATATATTTGGTGAAATCAGCCATAAGATTTTGTCAGGAACCACCTATACATAGAACAATTTAATCTTTTTATTAAACTTATGTTTATTTTTGTAATTTATTAAAAAATAGCTATTTTTTTCGTTCTGAAATAAATAAATAACCTAGTCTGAGACTGAAACTTTCATATTATGTAGGCATATAAGTATCAATTCGAATTTGGGGCTCACGTGGAAATAAGCTTTCGTAATTCGCTTATTTTAATTGGTTAAGAAAGTAAAAAAGTGAGGGATTACTACAACAAAATAGTAATTTAAGCAACTCAATAAGAATCTTTTACAACTCTTAACAGTTAGTTTTTTGAGTAAAATACTAATTTACTCAAAGGGTGGCCTTCTGTCATTTTTTCTTTCATATGATTTTCTGGCCAACCTCAGTCAGTGCATAAAACTCTGCTTGTAGTCCTCTACTTTAGCCAGATGATTATTTATTACGTCCATAGTAGATAACATTCTACAGTGTGGGTACATTTTAAGTCAATCTATCTTTTGTCGTTAAAAATAAAAGTCAACTTCTCTGAAATTAAGATTTCACATCATCAGAGGACATTTAACAAATGGCAATCCTGAAATTTAAAAAGTAAAAACAACTCAGACATAGTGACAACTCAGAGCAAAATGTATCATTGGAGTTTTATAGTTATTAATAATGAATTAATAAAAAAGAGGATGCAGTTTTTTTTTTTGTGAAATATACAGAATTTCGTGTACACAATAATTAAAATAAAGCAATGCTGGTGGTATTTTGTTGTATTTTTCCAGTTAAAGTGCACAATTTGAGAATTCAGAAATGAGTGTAACGTTGAAGGTTAAATACTCAAATATATCGTTATTCGTGTGTCTTTTCGAAGCGCCAAATCTTACTAGATGCAGTTCCTCATCTAAAAGGCTGATACGCCTAATTATGACGTCTTATGACTTATTTTGAATAGTTTAAACCCAATTTTGCGAAATCGGGCCATAACTTGATACAAACTAATTAAACTTGGCAATAATTAACACTCACGCCCGTGCCAGAAATTAATAAAAAAATATAACGAGTTTTGGCGCTATCGTGAATGAAGATGGTCGTAATTTTTTCATAGTTATTGAATTTCGTGTTTATATTGAGTAAAATTAGTTAATTTGGGTGGGAATAAGATTGATTTTGTTCAGTGAAAGTGCACAAATGAAGTAATCATGAAGAAATTAGTGTATCGTGAATTTCCTCGCTGCCGCCAAATCTCATAGATGAGCTTGCGTAACGAAACCACCGCTTTACTCAAGACCCTGACATGACTGAGACCTATGACTTATTACCTAAAATGACTTATGACTGCTAAAAAAGATTTTATTTACATACGGAAGACATGGCAGCATAGCCTAAAGGTCTTAGCCGGCCCCAGAAAGGGGCAAATTAACCTAAAAAAATATCACTGTCATATTGACAATGACATATTTAATAGGAATGTAGTACTCAAAGAATATAAATACTCTTTAACAAGAGGTAGTACTCTAATTGGTCTGTGATAGGGATCGAATAATAACAAAGGCCAAAACTACGAGTCGCTTATTAATCCAAAAATGGAATTGTATACCAACCTAAGGTTGAAACATTAGTCTATTTAGGTAAGTACGTATAATTCCCCATTTCGGTTTAACCTAAAGTGCAGGGTATGCAAAGCACACGGGCGCCGCCGTCTCAAGAGGCGCCGTGGGTTCAGGGAACAAGTAGTTCAAACGTGGCACAGTTCCGTTGCGGCAAAACCGCGATAGAGCTACGCCATGTGTTGCAGTATCTATGGGCAGCTAACAATAAATTCGAAATTTTTCGCTTCTGTTTCGCTATCCATAAAACTTACAATACAAGACGGAACTTGAACTTATCGCGGTTTGCCGCTTAGTTTCGCAACAGAGATGTAACACAGGCATAAAAACAATGAGTGTTATTCTGCCGTCATAGGAAAAAGGCCGTAATAATATACGGGCGCTACACGAGTTAGAGCCCCTAATAATATGGACATCCGCATCGCATCGGAAAAATTTTGTTACTCAGGACCTAGTAAAGCAAAAAAAATAGAGGCGACTCGACGTTAAAATAGTCAAGTATAAAAAGTGGCGCCTCTAGCATTTTTCATATGAATCGTAAAATATGGTAAGTGGTACCACTAAGTAGTTGGTATACAAAACTTTAGCGTTGAAATGCCATTAGCCATTAGTGCTCTATTGTTAATAGTGATATCGTGATCTTTGGTCACTGTCGGCCGCGTCGAGAATGCGTGCGGTGTGCCTTGCGAAAATCCACCGCGGAAAAAGTCGCACCGATACGCCCCGGCTCAGAAGGCGTTGATTATTGCGCTGTGATGCGCTCCATTCCGACGCGTCCAAATGGTCGCTATCGTTAAGAGCAAAAACATTGTATTAGTTACAAAAAAGGATTTAATACTTTAAACGATAAATTACACTGATTTAATAATATTATTATAAAAAAACATCTGACGAATGGGTAGGCAGAGACACAACCAGGGCACCCACGACTAGCCGAAGACACTAAGTCCCACAGTGTGATAGGTGGCAAACCTATCGCCAACTGAACACATTTCCAATTCCGAGAAACCTTTTTTTATTAGAAAATTGGAAAAACACAATTTTCTTCTTGTTGCCTGATCCGGGATTTGAACCCGGAACTTAATGCAGTCAATTCTAAGAACTAAGTTAGAAATGTTAATATTAGGTTACCTTACCAGGAGAGTTGTTACAAGAATCGAACGATTTTTATCTTGTTAGAGAAGAAAATCAACGCACTCACGAGCTACTTGGAACAAATATTGTTTTTTGTAATATTCGATAACAAAGTGAGAAATTAAATAACAGTTATAGTTAATATATTAACAAAGCAAAGCTATAAATTAATATTTGGTTGAATAAAACTTTTTAAAAATCCAATTTTGATTTCATACCGTTCGTCACATACGTAGGTAAGCTGCTCCGCCTCACTCGTTCTTTTTACGCATACATAGCTCGTAGAGTATGTATTTTTCTTTGATATACCTAGTAAGTACACTGGGATATATTTTATTTTGCAGTGGTACTCTTATTTTATTATTCGATAGTATTATGTAGTTAGGTTCGAATATGCTGGAAACAAATCAAGCATACAAAAGTGACTGAAGGGGGCTTGTTGTGAAGCAAATGCTTTCATTTGTTTGATTTGTACTCAGTAAAAACATTTAGGTACCAACAAAACTGAGCTGCATAACCTTGACCCGAGTCCAGACTGACTAATGTACAAAATGGATAATATCAAAGAACGTTGCAAAATTAAATATTTTAAAAAATTATTCGACGTCGGATAAAATCTAATTGAAAGGATCAGTTTAAAAAACCCCTACTTAAATATTTTTGTCTAACTAGAAATCGTGAACACAAGTTTTGAACTTCTAAGTGACCGAGTATCAGTTTCCTTAGAACTTCTCTATGTACGTCCTTGGTTCTCGAAGATTTAGATGCATTTTTCGCAATTTAACTGTAATTCTACTCAAGTTTTTATATGTAGGTACCTATTAGTAGCACAGAGTTAAGAGTTCAAAAGATGAGTTTTGAATATCGATTAAAGTCACTAATAAATATTTGAAAAAAGTATCGATATTTTCTAACAGTTGAGCAGCAATTCTAGTTTTGTTGTCATTAATATTGTCAAACAAATGTCATGTCATAATATATCAACATTGTAAAAGCCATAAAACAAAAAAGGACTCTTTGGGTTATGGAATACTGTTTCCCAATTATTACTTTACTCTTTGGAATACTGCAACCAAATGTCAAAATATGTATTTTATTTGTGTTATCTGTGATGTTTTGTGGTGTCTGGTTCGATAAATTTCTGTTCTAGGTGGTGGAATACATGATAATCTCAATAAAATTGAACACTTAAGATTCCTGTGGGAACTATAATATATTGTACCGTGCTTTATCCAACACGTAGACATTGGCGAAATCAAACTACGCATGGTAGTTGTAAAAGCCATAAAAGAAAAAGAAGAAGAAGAAGACGAAGAATATATTATCATTATCAATTCTATTGTCAATGGAGTTTTGGCGCCATCGTGAATGAAGATGGTCGTAATATTTTCACGATTATTGGATTTAGTGTAAAATATGAGTAAAATTGGTTAATATAGGTGGGAATTAGTTCAATTTTGTTCAGTGAAAGTGCACAAATGAAACAATCTTGAAGAAATCAGTGTATCGTGAATTTCCTCGCTGCCGCCAAATCTCATAGACGAGCTTGTGTAAATAAACCACCGCTTTACTCAAGACCCAGAAATGACTTTATAAATTTTGATTAATGACTGAAATAAAGAATGTATATGGAAGACATCAATTGAAAATATATAACAGGAAAAAGATTTATTATACGGAAGACGTGGCTGTATGGACTCAGATCCTTTGCCTTTCCCCGACGGGATAAAATTAAAAAACAAAAAGCAACAAATCTATTGTCAATGTCAAAGACTAGTCAATGTCAAATGTCAATTGATTTAGATTCAAAACTTTGTGCTTTTTTATTTTATTATCATTTAAATATCATTTAATACTAGAAGATAGAATTTTAAGAATAACAGCTAAAAGAAAATAAAAAAGAATACTGAAATTAAATTTATTCGTACACAGTTGAAAGAGTACCTAAAC
>NJDD01001601.1:709969-729584 GCA_002245505.1 Calephelis nemesis
TTTGGCGAGGGACCAGATAACCAGAGCACAAACATCAAATGGTCACGTCCTAATCCACCAGACTTGAATCCTGCACGAGACGCGCTAATATTTCAACAGTTAGACATTGATCACTACAACGGGGAACCATATAAAGGTATGCCAGGCTCACAACTCGGTCCTGTTCCTATTATGAGAATGTATGGAGTTACTATGGATGGAAATTCAGTTTGTTGTCATGTTCATGGATTTACTCCTTACTTTTATGTCACAGTACCTACAGGTTTTGTAGAAAATTCATGCCATGATCTCAAGAAAAATTTAAATACTGCTATTTTAGAAGATCTTCGTTCTAATAAAGATAATATTAAAGAAACCGTACTTGAAGTTAGACTTGTTAAAGCCAAATCTATTATGTATTATAAAGGCGACAATGAAGTGACCTTTGCAAGGGTATCCGTAGCTTTACCAAAATTAATAGCTGCTGCTAAACGTCTTATTGAACGACAACCGACAACATTTGGTTTAAATGATCCTTCATTTTATGAAACTAATATTGACTTTGATATTCGTTTTATGGTCGACACATCTGTTGTTGGATGTAGTTGGATAGAATTACCTGTAGGAGCATGGTTTATGAGATCTAAGAATGATGAGTACAAACCTGAATCAAGGTGCCAAATAGAGGTGGATGTAGCTTGGAACACTTTCATTTCACACCAACCTGAAGGTGAATGGTTAAAAGTAGCTCCATTTAGAATACTAAGTTTTGACATTGAATGTGCTGGAAGGAAAGGAGTTTTTCCTGAACCCAATAAAGATCCTGTTATTCAAATTGCCTCAATGGTGATAAGACAAGGAGAAATGGAACCATATCTTCGAAATGTCTTCACTTTAAATACTTGTGCTCCCATTGTGGGCTCCCAAGTATATAGCTTTCAATCTGAGGCAGAAATGCTTTCAAATTGGTCAGACTTTTTTAGAGAACTAGACCCAGATATTATTACAGGCTATAACATTAGTAATTTTGACTGGCCCTACCTTATCAATAGAGCCAAACATCTTAAGGTAAACAATTTTGATTTTTTGGGTCGTATACGGAACATAAAGTCGGTGATTAAGGACTCAATTTTGCAATCAAAGCAAATGGGTAGACGTGAAAATAAAAGTATCAATTTTGAAGGCAGGGTTCCTTTTGACTTACTGTTAGTTCTTGTAAGAGACTACAAATTACGATCATATACTTTAAATGCAGTGAGCTACCATTTCCTTCAAGAACAAAAGGAAGATGTGCATCATAGTATTATCACAGATTTGCAGAATGAAAATGAGCAAACACGTAGGAGACTGGCAATGTACTGTTTAAAAGATGCTTATTTGCCCCTGAAACTGCTAAATAAACTAATGTGTATAATAAATTATATGGAAATGGCTAGAGTCACAGGAGTACCATTACTGTGTCTTTTAACAAGGGGTCAACAAATAAAAGTTGTTAGTCAGTTATTACGCAAAGCTAAAGAAGCTGGATACCTAATGCCAGTTTATCACGGCCAAGGTTCAGACGATCAGTTTGAAGGTGCAACTGTAATTGAACCTAAACGAGGATATTATGCTGATCCTATATCCACGTTAGATTTTGCATCACTATATCCTAGTATTATGATGGCCCATAATTTATGTTACACTACTCTAGTGCCACCAAACAAGCAAAAAGAACTTAACCTAGATTCAGATAATGTAACTGTAACACCATCTAAAAATATGTTTGTTAAAGCAAATGTTAGAAAGGGCTTACTACCTGAAATTTTGGAATCATTGCTTTCTGCTAGAAAAAAAGCAAAAGCTGATCTAAAAGAAGAAAAGGATCCATTAAAAAGATCTGTTCTAGATGGGAGACAATTGGCCTTAAAAATAAGTGCCAATTCAGTATACGGATTTACAGGTGCACAAGTTGGGAAGCTACCATGTTTAGAAATATCAGGCAGTGTAACCGCATATGGTAGGACAATGATAGAATTCACAAAATCTGAAGTTGAAAAAAAATACACTAAAGCTAATGGTTATAAAGAAGATGCTGTTGTTATATATGGTGACACAGATTCAGTTATGGTAAAATTTGGAGTGAAGACTTTAGTGGAAAGTATGGAACTGGGTAAAGAAGCTGCAGACTATGTTTCGTCTAAGTTTGTCAAGCCAATAAAACTTGAATTTGAAAAAGTTTATTACCCGTATCTACTTATTAACAAAAAACGATATGCAGGCCTTTATTTCACAAGACCAGAAAATTATGATAAAATGGATTGTAAAGGTATAGAGACTGTAAGGCGTGACAACTGTCCTTTAGTATCAAACATGATGAGTACATGTTTGCAAAAATTGTTAATTGACAGAGATCCTGATGGTGCAGTTAACTATGCAAAACAAGTTATTGCAGACTTACTTTGCAATCGTATTGATATATCACAACTGGTCATAACTAAAGAACTTACAAAAAATGATTATGCTGCTAAACAAGCTCATGTTGAACTGGCTAATAAAATGAAAAAGCGTGATGCAGGTACAGCCCCTAAATTAGGAGATAGAGTGCCTTATGTTTTATGCTGTGCTGCTAAAAATACTCCTGCATATATGAAAGCTGAAGATCCAATATATGTTTTAGAAAATAGTGTTCCAATTGATTTTAATTACTATTTAGAAAATCAACTATCCAAACCATTGTTAAGAATATTTGAACCAATTCTTGGTGATAAAGCTGAATCATTACTTCTTAAAGGTGAACACACGCGCACAAAAGCAATGGTTACATCAAAAGTTGGAGCTTTAGCAGCTTTTACAAAAAAGAAGGAAAAATGTATTGGTTGTAAAACTGTAATGCCCGACAATGCAAAAAAAGCTCTTTGCAATCATTGCTTGGGTAAAGAAGGCCAACTGTACATTACAGAAATATTTAAACTTAGGCAACTTCAAGACAAATTTTCGAGATTATGGACAGAATGTCAGCGATGTCAAGGAAGTTTGCATGAAGAGGTACTGTGTACAAATAGAGATTGTACAATATTTTATATGAGAAAGAAAGTTGGAATGGAATTGGATACACAAGAAAAAACTGTACTTAGATTTGGAGAATCCGTTTGGTGATTAATAAAAAACCCAATATTAGTTTTTCTTTTATTTTTATAACAAATAGGAATGTTAACACAAAATTTTGGAATGTTTTCCAAAGCAAAAAAGTTTATAAACTTTAAGAACTTTTTTGAAATAATTGAAAAAAAAAAACATTTAAACTAACAGAATATAATTTCAACCAAACCCATCTTTCTTTAACTTTATCACAGAAAACATCATATTTAGATATTATAATAATGGTTACTGACTATGTCATGAATAACTCGAGTTTATTATCTAAATATAAAAGGGTTTTATCTAATTAGTTTAAAAATAACAAAATGTTTTAATAAATAACTTCATAGTAGAAAACAAAGTTGCTTCCTCTGTCCCTTTGTGTGCTTAAATCTTTAAAACTACGCAACGGATTTTGATGCGGTTTTTTTAATAGATATTAGATTGGAGAGGAAGGTTTATATATATATTTTATGCTAGCTAGGGCTGCTAGTACATAACGCAGTGTTACATCCTACTAATATTATAAATGCAAGTTCTTGAGTTGGACTTGACTGCATGAGGTCTCGGGTTCGAATCCCGGGTCGGCCAAAAAAAGAAAATTGGATTTTTCCAATTTTCTAATTAAAAAAAATGCTGGTCAGGATTGGAAACGTACCCGGTTGGCGATGGGCTTGCCACCTATCACATTATGGGACTTAGTATCTTCGGCTAGTCGTGGGTGCCCTGGTTGTGCCTCTGCCTACCTCTTCGGGGATATGGGCGTGAAGATACTACTACTAAGTTTTTGAGTATGCATGTTTGTATAAATGTTTGTTACTCACGCTCGAATGGCTCAACGATTTGTATGAAATTTGGAAAACAGATAGATTATGACCTTGATTAACATTGTAGGCTACTTTTGATCCCGATCACACAACAGGTTCCTGTGAAAACGCGGGCGAAGCTGTAGGTAACAGTTAGTCGATAATACTTTCGGTCTATAAAAAAAAATCGAGATGCATGGTTATAACGTAAATTAAGCATAAACTGGTTCCCAACGACCGCAGTCGCATTTGCTGGCCGGTGACATTATGATTTGTACGAGGTACGACAACAGCGCGACAAGAAGTGAAGTGATATCTCGTACTATTTTAAATGAATGTTTAAAAATAATTATTCATTTAAATATTATAATTTAGCAATATTATTTAAAATGTTTAAGGCTTTATCCCGATAAATTACAATTTGGCCGGTCCTTTCAAAATAACCCTGTATAACTACTGTTCAAGCTTTTCGCATGTTAAAAAAATATTTATTAGGTACATTTCATTAAAATAGTCGGACTTATTATAGTAATACATAGGTCACCTTAATTGCTTCACATCAATCACACATAAGAAACAGGATAAAAATAGCAAGTCATAGTGCCTTGATTTTTGGCTCAATTTTAACTGTTTTGGTTTGATATTTAATTTAATAATGAAGTTATCACTTCAGTGTGAACATTGTATATAAAAAATAAATAATGAGATTTAATGAAAAAACTTTCAAAATTCAAAAGGACGAAGGTTTGTTGTAGTTGAACATGAAGCTACTACCTGATATGCTATGAGATGGATGTCAGAATACAAATAAAAATTATTAAAAAAAACTTAATTATACAGATTGATATGGAAATTACTTTGCATTGTAGAAGGAAAATTCATACACAATATTACATATAGCAATCATAAATAAATAAAAAAAGGAATAAACAATTTTTTGATTTATGATTGCTACAACTGTAAAATATCAGGTTCTATGCATCAACCCATTCAAATATCTTTCTTTTTAAATATGAAGGTGATTGGCCCACAATTACCTTCACACTCACTATTGAATTAAGGGAAACATTAAGAGTTAGGAATTAGTTTGGGGTTTATTTCTTTTATATTATAAAACAAAATACGTAAGGTGCCTACATATTTAGTGTGAACTTCTTTAGACAGTGCATATCTAATAAAAGATATTCACAAATAAAAATCGTGATTCTATTGAATTTTGTTTTCAATATTATGGTACATTTTCTCATTAATTGACTCCGTATAAAATGCACTCTTCAATTAAATAAAAACATTTAGCTGTTCAATCATTCACTGTGAAATAATATTTTTTCAGAGTGAATGATTGAGCAGCTTCTGAAAAGATTTCAATATGGAAAATGGAAAAAAAGTGAAAATTAAGTAATCCAAATAAACGAAATGTGCCATTATTATATGGACCAACATTAAAATAAATCCAAGTCCAAATATATACCTACTGAACACTGTCTAAAAATTTGATCACCTAATTTGGAATTGGAATGACCATACACAAAATCTAACACACTCGAAAAATACATTGAGCAGTAAAAAAATGGTTGACATTGTATTTTACAACCTAACTCCAATGTTTTTTTTAAATTAAAACCAAACTTTAAATTACTGTAAGTACCGATTCACTTTATTCATTATCAGAAGTATCGTCATCTAGTTATGTTTTATTCATTTAATCTGCGAGAATTAATCAGTGAATGTTTGTAAATTAAACAAAACTTAGACCATCACCTATTTTTCATAAATTAACATTTCATCGTCAAAATGATGTTGTGTGTGAAATTATTGTTTCTTTTTTGACCATTGATTTTAAAAAAATAGCATAAAAATGCTTATTTTGAATAAAAACCATTCATTCATTCAATCATTCTAAAATTTATTATTTAAAATGTATGCTATTATTTACAGGTTGATGGTATTTCATGTCCAGTAAGTCATTTGAGACCCACTTAAGATAGAGGAAATTTGTAAATAATGGCCCATGTTACTGCAATAAGACTAGAGCCCACAAAATATGAGTTGTAATAATGGAATGATAAGATTTTCATAAAGACAGATTGCTCTGAGTATTTTGCATATTTTTTTATTGCCAGTATTTTTTACAGCATTGAAAGTATTATAAGATTTTTGGTTACTTTTCCTTATAACAATTTTTTAGACAATTTGTGGGTTAAGTTTGGAGAAACAGTCCTTTAAATTTCTGTAATCTCCCGGAATAAGGACTGTACATATCCTTTTTTCCTCGAAAATTAGGTCAATTTAATTTTTATATAAGTATTTTTATTAATCTAAACCTTTTTAAACGTAGACTACACCAATAAGAACAGGTAAGGTAACTCAAATTTTGGCATGCAGCTTTTCTATTATCCAAAATTGCTTTTGTTAAACCTAGATTGTAATTAATCAAAATGACAAATTACTAATATAGACGAGTTATAAAGGAATATAACATGCCAGTTGCCCTTTGATGAGTCATCAAAGGGCAACTGGCACCGTTACCGTTTTCAGAATTGAAAACCAGGTTACATAATAGCCTCATAAAGTTACAAAATATTAATATAAGTACATTATTATGCTCAATACAACTGAAATAAATTTTTGAAATAAACATATTTTTTGTTACATACAATTTTTAATTTTTTAAAACAAAGTATAAACTCATCTACTTTCTTGCGATAACGACCTTGTTATATTTTGGTTCTTGACAGACGCTTGTTTATTTAAACTTGTACTGTTTTTCAAAACTGATACATTACTTATTGGTATTTCGAAAGATGGGGGATTTACTCCAAGAGTACTAGAAAGCTTCATTATATCTTCAAGGGTTCTGATAAACGTGTCACAACTTGCTTTCAAAAGACTAGATGCATCTTCAATTTCCTGTAAACATTTTAAGCAAATCATCAACACTTAATATTTTTATAAATTTTAAAGAAAGAAAAAATTTCGCCCCAGATAGGATTTGAACCTGTAACCTTTCGTCTCAAGTCTCGGAGGATTCAAGTCTCGTGGCGAAATTTTTAAATACTTTCTGACTAGTTAACGCGTGCAGTTATGTTCTATAGATACACAGTTGTGAATACCTACTAAATGAATTCATCATTACAGATGAAATTCAGATTTATAATTTTCATTTTTCTTAATATTTTTTTTGTTTTAACATTTATTATGTTAAAAACATTATTTATTACGGTAATCTTTTTGAAGACAAGAACTTAGTATGCTGTTTGTCAGCGATAGAATACGATAATTATTTGTAAAAACATGAGTGTTACTGTTTAGGTAACACCCTTTTAAATAGTTGTTTTTTTCTTAAGCCAACATTAGCAATTCATTGTACTAAGTGCACCAAATCCAATAAAATCTATTACAGTCATCAGCAGGTAAAACAAATCCATATAGATTTAATTTAATAAGTATTAAATTAAATCTGTATGGATTTAATTATTATTTATGATGTTTGAAGGCAAATAAGCAGACGCGTTTCCTGATGGTAAGAAATTTACGACACTTAGAGACACCGAAGGTGGTAATGGTGCATTGCCAAGCTGAGGCCGGGATGCTAGGCTTCGAACAAAAGTAAGTTTAGCTGGTAAACTTACCCTCCAAACCGGAACACGTCAACGGCAAGCACTGACGTTGTGAAAGCAGGAATAGATAAGACGGTGGTATCAGCGGGCGAGACGCTGCTAAACTCTACCATCTATTCAGATGTAACGGTGTTAGTGACGGTAGCCCCATGCTCGCTTTTTATGAGCTGCCTGGCAGAAAGGCGGATGATCTGTTCTATTATAAAATATAAAAATTCACACAAATTCCATACATAAAATTAAGTACTGATGTATGTATGATATAGGATTACCGTCACTAGCATCGTGACATCTGACTAGGTGGTCGGGTTTTGCTGCGACTCTTCAGGTTTGGTACCACCGCCTTATCTATTGCTGCCGAAATAACAATAGTGCTTGCCTTTGGCATATTCCGGTTTGGAGGATAAGGCCTAACATCTCAGCCTCAGGTTGGCAACAATTACCATACAATTTGCATTGGCAACAATTACACAATTACCACCTTCGGTGGCTCTACGCGACGTGAATTTCTTACCATCAGGAAATATGTCCGCTTGTTTGCGTTCCATTATTATTAACAAAAAAACACTTGTATGAATAGGCTGCGTTCGAAATTTTTTTTTGAAACACATTTCTGGAACAAAATAAACAATCTAAATCTAAATTGACCAATAACCTACTTACATCAATAAGCAATCCATACCAATGTCATAAATGCGGAAGCATTTAAATATATTCCATTTTCACAATATTAAAATAGCTAAACCAGTCTTAATTTAAGCATAGAAATAGATAAGGCCTTGAAGAATGACATAGGCTACCTTTTTATTGCAATATCTCAATAAAAAGCTAAATAACTTGGATTTGTGGTCTAGAGCGGTGGTGGGCAAACTACGGCCCGAGAGACATTTCATTTTTCAGAAAAATATGAACCTCCTTAAAAAAATAATGGTCGAAAAATTAAAAGACTAATGGAATTTGAACAATTAAGATACTGAACTATACTTGAAACACTTACAATGCATATTTCATAATATTTAGACTTCAAAAATCATTTTATTTCAATAAAAATGAGCATGAAGATACTTTTAGTACTAAATAAATTGTAATTTTATCTATTTTGTAGAAAGATCAGGTAAACTGAATAGAATTGATAACTGATGATATGTCTTTAAATATTATTTAAAACAAGATTCAGCAATTTTAACTACAAATTTTAAAAACAGACAAAGTAAGATAGATAGCATAGACAGATAGATAGCAAAGATAGCATTGACCGCCTCGTTGGTCGAGTGGCTTGCGTACTCGCCTAACTGCATCGACGAATCGCGAGGCTCGGGTTCGATTCCCGACGGGGGCAGGCATTTATGTGATGAACATTTAGATGTCTGCATTTCCGGGTCTGGGTTTTTATTAAATGTATTCTGGTATCTATTTAAGTGTTTATATGTAATAGTATCATTGACTAACGCCCAAAACACAAGCATTTAATTTGCTTACTTTGGGATTAGATTCAATTTGTGTGACTAGTCCAGCAGATGTTCAACCAACATTTCAATGCCAGTTATAAAGTTTTTTCAAGTTCATATTCTCAAAGGGGTTGGCAGAGGAACAACCAGAGCATCCACGACTAGCCAAAGACACTAAATCCCACAATGTGAAAGGTGGCAAGCCTATCGCCAAACGGGCACATATCCAATACCATGCAACATTATTTTTTTAGAAAATTGAAAATTTACATTTTCTAATTTTTTTGCTTCTTAAGCCGGGGATTGAACCCGGGACCTCTAGAAGTCAAGTTCAACGCCGGTTATACAATCCTGATTTTGTATTTACAGTGAAAAATCTGTAGAAAAATAAAAATAATCACCTGAATATTAGGCCCATTTTCAGCAGATGCAGCACTTTTAACAGCATGTACTTGTTGCATCAAAAGATCACAATAAAGATGTAATTCAGATTTCTTATGATTTAAAGAGTCTTCTGTGCCTGCAACTGAAGTACAAAAAAGTAGTCAATATAATATAAAACAAAGTTGCTTTCCCCTATTTGTCCCCCGTGTTGGTCCGGGCTCCTTTGTAGAATAGACCATCTGCCATCCTTGCCAGGCAGCTCGTAAAAGGCGAGCAAAGGCTCACCGTCACTAAGTCACTAACACCGTGAATTCTGACTAGGTGGTAGAGTTTAGCAGCGACTCGCCCGGATTGGTACCACCGCCTTACCTATTCCTGCCGCCATAACGTGTTCCGGTTCGGAGGGTAAGGTAGCCGGTAAACTTACTTTTGCTCGAGGCCTAACATCCCGGCCCCAGGTTGGCAACGCACCATTACCACCTTTGGTGTCTCTAGGAGGCGTGAATTTTTAACCATCAGGAAATCCGTCTGCTTGTTTGCCTTCCAATATCATAAAAAATAAAAAAAAATAAAAAAAATAAGTATGAAACATTCTTTTAAACTATGCAATGGATTTTGATGTTTTCTATTAATGGATAGAGTGATTCAAATTTATGTGCATAATAACAGAAGTTTTTTCACCCATTCGAAGCCAAAATGTACAGCTAGTTAAAAATAATGCGAATGTTGCAGTTCTGTGGCCATTTCATTGACCATTCAGTTAGCATAAATTACTAATAATATGGTTTAGGTTTAATTTCTGACACTTTTGTGATGGACATAATATGGCATTTCTATGTCTTACATACATTATCTTCTTACCCCAGATCCTTTCTGGGGTAAGAAGATAAAGTGCAGCCATAGAGTATAAAGTGTCAAGTGTGACACTTTTGTGTGTCAAGTGTCTTTGCAGACGTGTCTAGCTTCATCCACATTAATAACTCTTTTCATTCAAACATTTAGGTATACAGCCAAAAAATCAAAATCAAATAAATATATTATTAACACATACCCTTAGATTCCACTAAAGATTCAACACATGCTTTTGCACTCCCTAATGCAACTAGCCACTTTTGTCGGTCTTGAGGTGAAGGAGCTCTCAAATACATGTGCTGTTGTCCAGGAATTACTAAATCCAGCCGGGTAGAGTCAATGTTATTAACTGAAAACATTTTCTAAATTACTCGAAACTTGTTTTTATAGTTTATCTACTTAACACATAAATGTTTTGGGCCCATATTTTGAATGAGATCTAAATGGAATTTCATGGTTTAACATCAAAGTGCCAGTGTTTATGTATCAATTGAAGGGTAGAATTTTGCAATATTATAAACCTATAAAGCTACAAAATGAGGGTGTATATTTATTATTTAAATTTCACTAGCTAGCTAGCTACCTCTAAGGCAGTCTTTTTCAACTGGTGTGCCGCGGCACACCAGTGTGCGGTGTGCATTTTCAAGTGTGCCGCGATTGCTTAGTTGCAATCATAAAAAAATATTTCGATAACAAAGAAGAACATCATATCATGTTATTTAAAAATTATTTATATAATTAATAATAATAAAGATTAATAAACAATTACATTTTTTCTTTGGGTTGGTTATGACTGTTTCCTACCTAACGTCCATTATACATAAATCAAGGCCTCTAATATACCTACGCCTACCAAATTCTTTAATGGTGTGCCGTGAAAGTTTACTGAAACTAAAAGTGTGCCGTTGACAACAAAAGGTTGAGAAACTCTGCTCTAAGGTCTAGCATTTTGACAACAAACAAAAACTTGAGGTACTTAATATGATGTGTTTATTGTATTGTTTTATAGATGTAACAAAAATAAAATTTAAAATGAATATGATATTACAACTCTAAAAGTGTGCTTTTTGGCCTGACCATATTGTCACATTGTTTTTTATTTCGTGTAAAGCTGGAAACATATTCTTGGATACAGCTTAAGACCGCATCTGACGAATTTGTACATACTGTCCAAGAATGCTTTTGGGTGACATAAGCATCCACATCAGATCTTACACATGTCCAAACGCTCAAGGAAACATTGGCAACTTACGTCCAACCGTTTACCAGGCTCATTGCACTTTCATCTTCTAGATATCCTGTAAGTCAAGGCTGTCAACCATGTCCACTAGTGTGTTTCCAGCTTAACTGTTTCTAAATGACTAAAGTATGTCATCTATCCATCTCCACACATGATGAAGAGAAAGCTATAGTGCACAGATTGCATTATGTTGCAAAATGTTTGCTTTATTGTCATAGCAGCAATCATAACAAAGTAGCCATTAAATATGTACCAATATAGCAAAAAGTAAAGTGATAATAATTATTAAAATATTGATTCATTGTGCTTTTAAACACTATGTTATGTACATCTTTGGACTATAACTTAGAGACACTTGGGTAATATGTTAACAAATCGTAATATACCTACGTGTAAGTATATGCAAATTTTTAACTGCAAATAGACTGTTGCTATTTTTATTTTATTTTTTTAGAATATGAAAGAAGGCAATCGATTTTTTTCGATAAGTACTTGACATAAAATTATAATATAATATGTATGTACGTATTGAATGCATAATTCAATTAATTACCGCATGTCACATACTTACCATTGATTTGGCAAACCGATACTTTCACTGAACCTTTACATCCTTGACTGACTTCCTCTTGGGATTTGTAATACGATAGAATACCATTTTCTAAAACGAACCATCTGGTTTGCCAGCCTGTAAGATTAAAAGAACATTTTTTCATTTCTTTTAAATTTAACATTTCTTCTATATATATACGCACAACCAACGATTAATTGTATACCATTCCAATAATTTGTCCACTTCCACAAAACACCCTCCATCGTAAAATTTAAATTTAAATGATTTTAAAATTTAGTTTATTAATTTAGATAAACAAACAATTAATAATCCTTCCTGCTATTTTTTGACAATTTTCAAGTTTTTTTATGACTGATGACACTTGACAATTATTGACATTCATCAGTGCACAAGGTTGCCAACAATCAACAAAAACCTCGTACATAAGCAGCTTAAAATCTCGTATTTTGACTTCCAAACCTCGTACCTCGTACTTTTTTTAATTTTCACAAGTCTGCTTTTGACCACCAATTTTTTATTGCTAGAGAGCAAAACGAAGATATGGTCACAGATGAAGCAGGCAGACTTGGAATTACGGTTCACCGGAAAATATGTCGAAATCGGCCAGCCCGTTTCACATCATGACTTTTTGTGGGTGGAAACTAGCAACGGCTGAAACTGAAGGGCCTCCTACTCCCAGCTAAATTCAAAACGTGGTAAGCCAAGTACAGTACAAAAAGTGTCGGTTAAATAAATATGTATACTTATATACAAGGTCTTTTCAAATTAGTGGTCAAAATTATACTTGTTATTCTGAATATTTAATTAAATCAGTAAAAAATATAAAAAATGACTTAAAATTAATTAAATATAGTTTAATCTTTTAATATATAATAAATAATCTTTTAATGTTCTCTATTAAGCTGCTCAAGTTCAATGAACGCAGGACGACTATAGTGATACTATGGTGTGGACACACTGTAGATACGAGCAATAAGTATTTCGTACAGATTTTACGTAAGTACGTATTTTGTAACACACTGGCACTTTAGACTGACTAAATTAATTTCAACTTTACATTCCTTAGTTGTAAAAAAGGTAGTAAATTGAATACCAAATAACATTGTTATGCAAATAAGTTACCACAACAAATAACATATTGATATTTTTGAACATATCCACTTTCAATTTACAAGTTAGCACGGTTTTATTGATATGTCTAAATAATTTAGATACCTAGGATATCTTCTTCACTTTTTATCTTTACGAAGGTCGCTCATATTCATCTTTAACTTCACTTCTATTGTAAGGTAATGAGAAATTCACTTTTCCGTAACTAAGTCAAAGATTATACCGTTACGACTTATGAAGAAGTAGAAGGGCGTCGGATCTGGTGATCAGGCTGGCGGTCTCACAAAAACTCGACTTATACGATGTTCGCTATAGTCGCTATTAAAAATTAACACACCTCATCCGCAACCAAACGTCGACTGAGGACTGACCAAATTATTTAGAAAAAATAACCTGTAAAAAGCAGGAACGGGTTATAAGGTCCGCCACGTCTCATAATTGGCACGTGCCCCGATCATGAGGATAGTTCTAAGGTTTCGGGGCGTTTGCCCCCTGACCTTGATCAGAGTGGAAAGTCAATTTCATTGGTTTCCTGTGCTTGTATAGGTGATTCCGCGTCCGCCCCCCGGTTTCTTCACGCCGCCTTGCACGGTCAAGTCATACCGGGTGGAACCCCGTTGGGGGAAGCCCAGCAGAGACGACCAGTGGACAGGAGCGGCGACTTGAAGAAAGGATAGAGGGCGAGAAAATAGCCATGTGTGGGGTATGAGGTACAGTCGCGACGGTCAGTCAGGTCTGTGGGGTTGAGAGTCTTTTGTAAGATCTGTCTGTCTGGCAATCGTTAGAGGTAGGGAAAGATATCGCGTCAGGCGGACGCGCATGCCATGGAGCATTTTGGAGATGTGGTTGCGCCGAAGAGTCAACGTGACCGAACATATTGGTGGCGAGGTATTTTATAAAGTAGGCCAGGATCTCCATCCGCAGGTCCCTTCGAATAACAGAGTTGCGGACGAATCTTGGGGTATTTGTAGTTTTCCGTAAGGCAGCGTTGTCACACTGCTGGAGGATGATTTTTTGCCTGGTGGAGATAAGATTGTACCAGGCTGGTGCAGCGTATGTGAGTTTAAGATAAGATCATTTTTTTTTTCAAAAAACATAAATTTTTTGACAATGGTTTAACAATAAAGTTTGATGACAATTATTTTACCGCTAAAACTTAGCTGCTTACTCACTGATAGGGTTTATAAAAAAGTATGAAGTGGATAAGTTACAAACTGTCAAAGATAATATTTTGTCAATTTATCAAAATTTTCAGAGGGCGTGGCTCATATTTGACGCGCATTTTTCTGTTACACAGTATATAAGTAACATTATACACCTCACAAAAATAGTTACACTATCAATGTACTTATATTAACTATTATTGATATTTTTCAACATCGAAGTGTAATTACATCAAGTTATTTAACTTAATTATTCTAGTTTTTCAGAGGAACTAATGTGGTTGCGCCGACATATAAATTTTAACTTTATGTGATGATTTTAGAAAAGTGTTAGAAGAATAGAGTTAGATAGTATGCAATTCCAGTCCTTAGTCTGTTTTGTAACGCTTTAATTTAATCGTTACGGCAAGCAACGTGTTAGACACAGCAGGAACCAATATATTGCTTTGTTGCGGCTGTATTTTTGATGAAACCATTATATTTAATTTTTTATCAAGATTTATATAAAGTACTTACAAACTTAAATGCTCCTAAAGTTTACTCTGTACAGGTACAGTCGAGTGCACCAATCGAAGAGCGACTTTTGACGCCGGCCCAAACACACGTTTTTATTTTATTTGATGCTACAGTTTCGTATTTTATATATGTAACCTTTATATTGTATTATGAACAAGACGTTAGACATTATGCGTGTGCAAGAAAGTAAGATAATCATGTCATTTCCTTCTAATATTTCTTAATGTCCAAAAGGCTGTGTTTTTGTCAGAATATCCATTTTCATTTTGAAATGTTAACAGTATAAAATACAACATATATAAAACAAAACAAAGTTTTACACAAATGTAATTAGGTACATTTTCGTGACACTAAAGAGACGGAGGACAAGTATGAAAAGGTATGAGCGAGAGTGCTCACTCACTTTTCTGTATGTATCCCGGGGAGTTATTGAACTGAGTTCTGGGCAACGACATGTTAACTACTTCGGAGGCAAAAGTAAATTTTGCATGAATTTTATTGCAATCTAAATAAGAATTTTTACTTCTCAGTATGTGCGAATAAGTAGACAAGAATTCCAAAATCAGGTTTGGTGACATAAGCACAATTTTATTTAACTGTAAATGTTAAGGTACCCATATTAATTCCATTACTATCACATTTTTTTTCATGTTTATCTAATTTAAGTAAACGATAACTACACCTAAAAATGCACCTCTGTGAGTTCAATTGAATTGAAAATAGTTTTTTTTACTTTTACAAATTTTAAGGTTTAAAGTAGTACATGCTTTTTTAACGATATGATTAACAAGGATCAGAATTATTTGTAGTGACAAAAGATTTGCCATCTGGTTTACTCGGGTGCAATCATATATTATCAAAAGGTAAGGTTTAAATATAATATAGACACATTTATATAAGTGTTGTTCAATTTTATTTAAATATTTTTGTACATTTGTTTTGCCGTTTCTTCTCCTGACTGGCTAGAGTTGGAAACGGTGGTAGTGTACAGTAGATGGGATTAAAATTAATCTACCTTTTAAAATATTTGTAATTAATTATGAAGCTTATCAAACATACAAATAAATATCTATTAAAAATATTAATAAGTACTATGATTTAAATGATAATATCAAATATGTATATAAAGATTTTTTTTTAATTTAATTAAATATTTGCACACCACAATGTGGTAGAACATGTTGAATGCTTAAAGATCGTTTTAACAACTTTTAAAAACACATATTCCGCAAATAAATAATTTTCATTTTCAAATAATGGTGTATGGTGTTCATATTAGATACTTAATTACACGTTGACTATTCCCGAAACCGAGGAAAGTATCTATTAATACTTCTTGTTTACTTTTGTAAAAGAAGCTAGATCCTTAGAACTATGTTATTTTGGTATAAACTTAGGAATTTAATGGCTGATTAGTATAAAAAGTGTTGTTATTTGGAATTTTCTACTTTTCAGATTCGGTAAATATCACAAAAAATAGCAAAATATTTTGTAGTGTTTTCTTAAGAGTAGGTATCTCTACAAAAAAATCTCTAAATATAGTAAAAAAAATCGCTAAGGTGGCAGTGCTGTCAGTGTCAGAGTGATGATACATGCGCCTCTGGTATATTATTCTATGCACATGCAATACAACATTGTTGGCAAATTGTGTTCATAACGTAGCATGCAGCCAGACCTTACCTGAACGTAATCGCGAAGTTGCTGCTAAAGTTTTACATATTTAGTTAAATACGAAATATCAATATTGACATAATTTTCAAATTGACTTACATAAAATAATTAATATTTAATTCACGGGCGATGTGCAGTACTAAAAAAATACCGAAACATTTTGATTCTAATTTTACTGAATTTTATTGGATTTAAATATTCATTAGGAATAGAAATTGCAAAGCATCAGCATTTATACAAGTATGCAAACCAATCCACAATTGTAAGATCGTCACTTACAATTGTAGTAATTGCTACCAATCTCACTGAATTGCAATGCAGAAAATTTCCAGTGTAGTGATCCACCACCAATCTATTCATGACGCCCGCACCATAATGACTTTGACATTTTGGTCTAAAGGTTAGCGTAGCTGTTCATGTTTCATATTAGGGCTACTATATCGGCCAGACTACAGCGTTGCACGTACTACATTTGTGGTGTCTACTGGCCACAATACCTGTTACCCTCCGGAGCGCTGTATGCTTGCCATGCTTAAAATAATTTAAGCGTGGTAAAACTCCAAAAACTGACCCTAACTATTTCATTGGGTACCACGTCTCGATTTGATAATTATTTACGCCATAATTCCCTATTACGACTATGACCTAACTTTCTGAAAAAAAAAACATCAAAATCGGTCGGCTTTTGTCCGAGTAATCGAGTAACATCCCAAAAAAAATATTTAAAAAAACACACAGTTGAATCTCCTCTTTCTTTTCTGTCGGTTAAAAAGTAAAACTAAAACAAAACATCCAAAATAGATTTAAAAAACTTTTATAGAAATGCATATGACATAGCGATATACGAACCCTCTTTTTAACGAGTGGAAATCCTCATGAATACCCGCCGCCTCTTTGCCCGCCGCTTTCGGAGAAAGTGGTGGCTTAAGCCAGACTCCTACCGGCTAAAAGCACTCCGTGCGTATAGGGTGACTGCGGGATCTCCGAAGAACGCACCGTTGTTACCCTTACACTTGCCCGCGGGCTCACCCGCTCAGAAGACACAATCTTCTGGTACCAGCACTTTGACGATAGCAGAATGGGATCACACCATGCTGTGCTGCCTCACGCCTTGTGCTGCTTTTTAGTCAACTGATACCCCGATCAGTTGACTCACAGCCCCTTTTAGTCGCCTCTTATGACAGGCAGATGATACCGTAGCCCTATTCGTCGCCCGGTACTATAGTGCCCAGCGATATATGAACCCAAAACTTCAGATAATAAATCCAGCTATGAAATCGCTACGATTAGAACACTAAAGATGAGCCGAAATACGGTATAAATTATTAAGTACTTAGTTGCTACAGTTTCATTACTTGCATGTGTGCGTAATCTAGTTCACATGTTTATGTAACGCCTTATAAGAATTCTGGTAACAAAATAATTTTATTGATTTACGTTTTCTCAAAAACGTATGTGCTGCTGTGTAATGTTTACATTCATTTTATTTTTATTAAGAAACAACTTGAAAAGTCGCGAATTCACATGAAATTAGTTTGCTTGTTGAATGACACTGAAATAACTAAAAACGTATACTATACCAGAATAACGCCATCTCTTATATTTTTATGCCAAGCTGTGTCGAACGTATGTCAATTGATGTAATCGATTATAAGTCGCACAATGTACGACCGTTCACATTTAAATCAGGCAACCCTATTTTAGCCGTTCCTAATGTTCCTATGCTATGTTTGACAATTGACGTTTTCAATTTTGTTTTGGAATCGTTCTTTTGCCCCACCCGAAAGATTCGAGATTAATAAATTAAATGTTTATTTAATTTTATTGTATGTGACTAGGAATTGCTTAACAGTGTTATAATTAACAGTAAATTAAGCCTTTTTTATAAAAGTCAGTTCAAGATTGATACAACAACTATGACTAAGTTATTACTTTTTGGAGTAGCTTTATTACTCCTAGGTTATACAGAAGGTAATTAAGAATACATTTTATAATTATTTCGTGATTTAGTAATGATAAAATCCATTTTATGTCCGTATACCATGCAATTTTCATTTTTAATTAGTATGAAAACCTAACCAAGTTTTGTTTATAGTCCAATCTCTGGAATGCTACGTTTGTGAGAACCAAGAAGATAATTCAGAAAAGTGTGCTAAAACAATAAAAACTTGTGAGTTTAACCAAGATGTTTGCCTCACTGAGATAAGATGGGGCAGCACACCATACTGGTCACAAGGTGCAAAAAAACAATACTATATCTCGAAGCGTTGTTCTAATAGGACTGATTGTGCAACTACAAGACAACACTATATGCCTTTATGTACTCACATTTGGTATCAAGACTGGATTTGCTCTGATTGTTGTCAGGGAGACAGATGCAATTACTATGTCATTGTAAGTACTTTTTGTTTTGATATGATTTGCAGACTTTTGCTTGGTAAAATTTAGAATGGCATACGACGAATATCACGAAATGAAAAAGAGAGGGGGGAGAGGAGACTCTAGAAAAGCCCTCAAGTAATGCCGCAGCACGGAAGTATGTATTTTATGAGAAATTAAAAAACTTTTATATGAAAATCGCTACTGTTTATTAAAAATAGCTCGGCGCGTCAAAAACTAGGCCGCAGGTGACTATAATCGCAAAAATCGCGATCGTCAAGAGTCGCAGGGCTGCTAACGCTTATTAAAAAAGGTCATCAACGCTTGAAAAATTTTTCTTTTTATAATGGCGCGATATGTTTGGTTTGTGACTAAAAACGTCAGTCCTCTCAGATATTTCAAACAGGCAAGGTCAGGATACACAATACAGATGGTTTTCATACAAATTAAAATGTTAGCGCACGCAATTATTTTGAATGCAGTTTTCCCTTAGTGCATTTAAAAAAAATGCCTAATACCCCGAAGGCTACCAAAGGTAACCTAACCAGGCGAGGTCGGGATATACTATATTTTTCAAGTAATATTTTAGCCATCAAATTAGCATTTCTGAGTTTCAAAAACCATACGAGGGGGTTGCCCTGAACACATACTATCCACCTACATCCTTCACACCTTCAAATCCAGAGTATGCTATTCTATTTTTATTTTTGCCAAATAACAGTATGCAAAAAGAGGTATCTACATTAAATGTTC
>NJDD01001601.1:729681-758626 GCA_002245505.1 Calephelis nemesis
TAAATAATGTAACTATTTTAAAAGAAATAAACAACTTTTTAATTTAATTTAATTTAATAAGTCAACTGATGCTTTAGATATGTGTCTAAAGTTTTAAAACATGTAGGAAATGTGACAGTCGATACTATGAAGGTGAAGTTAGCCCCTCGCAAATTAGCTTTTCCAGGGCAGCAACAATGCTTCCCGCTTTCATACAAATGTTATAAAACAAAATTCAACTTTTGTTTACTTTGACAGTCGCTGATCAAGGCTTATGTGACCTCTTAAGTTTAGTGTAAAACAGTTAGGTAAAATCTGAAAAAACTTAGATGTTGGTGTAGTTTTTAAAATTATATCAACAAAATTTTCAAAAAAAAAATATTTCTTCGTTTTCATACGATATGCAACCCCAAATATAAATAAGACATGTTAGGGAAAGGCATAGGTGTTAAAACCATTTTCATAACCCCTCGACCCCGCCGGATATGAAAAAAATGGGGGGATTCTGTGTGGTTTTGTCTTTTTTTTTAAAATTTTTTTAAAAAAATACTTAGAGCTATTACAAAACTTCCTCATTTTTTTCATATCCGGTGGGGTTGATGGGTTATGAAAATGGTTTTAATATACGCCTATGCATTTCCTTAACATGTCTTATGTATATTTGGGTTTGCACATCATATGGAAACAAAGACACAATTTTTTTTTTGAAAATGTTGTCGATTAAATTTTAATAACTACACCAACATCTAAGTATTTTCAGATTTTACCTTACCTTTTTACACTAAACACTAAAGAGATCACGTAAGCCTTGATCAGCGACTGTCAAACTAAATAAAAGTTGAATTTTGTTTCATAATATTTGTATGAAAGCGGGCTGCATTGTCGCTGCCCTGGAGAGGCTAATTTGCGAGGGGCTAACTTCACCTTCATTTGATACTCTGTGCTTACCCTGCCAGGTGGAGGATATGTAAGTATGCATGGGTTAAATCTTCATATGCCTATAATAGTAGGAGGCGGCATAGTACTACCAAATGTTTATTGGCAATTAAGTAAGATTTAGTAATATAATTTTTAATTAAACATTTTTGCAAGTCAATAGTTGAAATACATAGTTTACCACCCACCTACATAAAAATCCTCAGTTTTAACAACATAATAGATAAGAAAGGAATTTAAAATTGCAACACATAATTTGAGCCCTCAGTAGTTCAAATATTCAGAGCATTGTTAGATGTAATAGTTTATAAGGTTTAGACTAGCAATTTTATATAATCCAGACTAGCAATTTCGAAAAATTGTAATAATAAAATATTTCTAAAAAATGTTATAAAGGCAATACTGAATAGGATGATGATTTTTTTAATTTAAGTACTTCTTATTCTCAAGTCCAAATATTAAGCTTGAGACACTATGACAAAAGCTAAGGTGACAGCAAATGCATGATGTTATACTTATGTTAATTCCTGCAATGGTTTTATAATTTTTCTACACCTTGCAGTAGTTGATCACCTCATTGGTCAAGGGATTAGTGTTTATGATAAATGCTATAGTCAATTCCAAATACAGAAAAAAACAGACTTGACCCTAATTGTTATGTTAGTACTGAATGAAACCATTACATTAGTTTTTACAAACATGTTGAGGAGTATGGTCAGCCATATTCCTCAACATACCTCAATGTGACTGATCACCAAACCCATTTTTATGATGATTTGAGTTAGGACACAGGTGTCGAATAAGACTTTATTTTGGGATATAAACTACCTCTTCGTCGAATTTTATGGCTATAAATAGATTTCTTTCATTGAATTTCTTAGTGGAAATCCATAACAGATAAAGAATAACCCTTTGTTTTGCTAATGTTAGGGAAACGACTTTATAAAGGTATATTCATTTAATTTTTTATTATATTGTATAAGATTATTGTTTGCAATTTACTTCTTCTATCATTATTATTTATCAAAGGCATTAATTTCATTTATTTTTCTGCTTACAGAGTGGTGGTGTTAGCTTTAATCCAACACATGTTCTACTTGCAGCAACCGTTCTATTGCTAACAAGACAAATATTTCATGGGTTTATAGGTCTGTAAATTGAAACAATCAAGATGACAAAAAGCAATTTCCGACCATATGCAAATTTACAACAAATTTGTAAATCATCTTCAATGTATTTGTAATTTGTCATTATGTAGACATTATACCAATTTTTAGTATTTGTTTTTTGTATACAGCCACATTCTTTAAAGAATTGATGTTTTATAAATGTAAATGTCAGTTCAAGGCATCTATTATGTAATCTATTTTTTAGGTTTTTTAATTATTTTTGACTAAGGGTGTGTACACCTGTTCTTATATAATGTAAAATTTTTATATTCATATTTTTTAATTTTTTGTATTTAAATATACACTGCAGTTTAGTTTTAATTAGGATCAATCAAAACAATATATTTCCCTGTGTGTGAGTGATTAATTGGTAAGATAAGAAACCAAGGCAGCAATAATTTGTATATCTTAGATATAATAATCAAAAGTAAATTAAGTCAGCATAGCATAGAACTGTCATTTTATAAAAAAATCAAACTTATTAAACAGGTAATACAAATTTATGAGATATATTATTTAAAATCAAAGTTTATGCATAATATATATTATATAGTAATTTGTATAGTAATGCATATAATATATAGATATGAGTGTCTATCTTAACAAAATTTTGTAATATGAAAAATAGAGAAATTAATAACTGTTTTCAGACACAATTACACTGGTAATAAGTTTTAATTTATAGTATTTTATTATTGCAGGAAATATATATACCCAATTAATTTTAAGGATTTATAGTTTTTCCATTATGAGTAAATTAATGAATCTCGAAATGAAATCCATTCTAAAGTATATTACTTAAAATAAAAATATTCTTAAACTACAGTGGAGAGGTAACCTTGGTATATCCACACATTGCTATTTGTGTAGCTATTTGATGTTTGTTGTGTTTGCCAAAATATTCAGTGTGTGGAAAAGTAGGCAATACAATAAACTCAACACTATTGTTTGTATTATATTATTATATATTCACTATTGTACCAAATCAAAGAGAGTGTAATATTGTGTTTGCACTAAATGGATGTTGAGTTTGCAGCATCTGTGAGCTAACCATGCCAGTAATTTTGTTATGTATGTATGCTTATTGTCTTCTTTGAAGTTTGAAGTGACTTGAAGAACCGAAAGACTTTCAGTAATCCATATTAGTTATTTGCCAAATAGGAAACTACAGGGATAAAATGACATTTTAACTTCACACAAATGATAGTTATTTCTCAAATATATAAACACAAATAGTGATTTCTGGAGCCATTATTACCAGTTATCACAATACTACTAAGTGCCTACTAGAAAATAATCTGATTAATGAAATGTGAAATTACTACTGTACTTGATATTATTTTGAAGGATAACTAATTTCAATTTAATTGTTCTCAATTTTTCCGAGTAAGTAAGTAAGGAAGTAATGAGAGAGAAGTTCTTGTATCATTGTTTTTTAACATAAAATTCTTATAGTACATACTTCAATTCACTAAACTTACGACTTCAAATATAATTTACTATAAGACTAAGACATCATGTATTGTAATTTGCAAGTTTTAATTATTCATATGATATAATATAATAATAATCTTGTAACTGAAATTTTGTAAATCTCGAAATATAGCTATTATAACTCATTTAATATAATGTACACAATGTACTTTTTGTTTATCTATTTATAATTGCAATACATATTAATATCGGCATAAGGTAAGGCTAATAGAATGTTATGTTTTTGAGTGTACCTAGGGCAGCTAGTAAACTTGCTTAGAAGTTTTAAAATCCAAGTTTTGGTGACATAGTAGGGGCGAATAGTGTACTTTCAAACACATGTACCTACTTTACAGAAACCATTTCGTTCTGGTGAATTTGAAAGGTACCATGAAATAAAAAAAAGGATCCCACCCATAAAGTCTTTGTTGCCCGTGTTACTACCAATGTTACTACCAGTAGTAAGATCGGTAATTTTTTTCCCGTTTTTACTACTGCAGTTGTAAGTTGTTAGAATGAAAATATTGTGTTACCCGTCTTACTACTACCCAATTGTAGTTGTTACATGGGTAATTTGGTAGCATTGCAGTTGTAAGCAAATAATATATGGTAAAAATATATACAAATTTATTAATCTCTGGGATATGATTGATAGAGAGATAAAAAAACATCTTGTTTAAAAGGTCCCAAAAAACAAAAAATAATATGAATAATTCATACGAACTTTTATTTTAATTTTAAATTTTAAACGTAATTACGAGTATTACTAAAATGTATATTATTTATTTTGAAATCACAAATGTCAATGTATTTTTTTAATTATTGCAAGATTTAAGGGCAACTAAGAAAACTGAAATAGTTGCTTACAATTTCGAAGCCTATCATCCATGCCTTAGGTTGGCAACGCACTATTACTATTACCACCTTTGGCGTAGAGACCTAGAGAGAGAGGAAACGCGAATTTCTTATCAGGAAATCCGTTGTTTGCCTTCCAATATCATTCCAATCCAATCCAAAATGGTGGATTCCAATATCCAAAAAGGTTGAGTTTGATGTTTGTTTTATAAAATAAAATCTTTTATGATTTTTTATTATTTGTGACCTTTTAAACAAAAAAGAAACCTTTTTTATCTCTCTATCAATCATATCCCAGAGATTAATCAATTTGTATACAACTTGATTCTAAGATTATGTCTTGGATATGGACAAAGTTTAATTTTAAGGTAGTAACACAGACAATTTAATATTTCTTTGCTTACAACTGCAATGCTGTCAAATTACCCATGTAACAACTACAATTGGGTAGTAGTAAGACGGGTAACACAATATTTTCATTCTTACAACTGCAGTAGTAATGACGGAAAATAAATTACCCGTGTAACAACCATAGTCATTTGGTAGTAAGATGGGCAATTTAGAATTACCCTTCTTGCAACTTACAACTGCAGTAGTAAAATCTTACTACTGGTAGTAACATTGGTAGTAACACGGGCAACAAAGGCCATAAAGTGCTTTTAAGGCTTAATCTTAGATATTCTACTTGCTCTATATTTTTACCTACGGGAAATCAGTTTACTTGTTGGTCTTGATATAAAAAAGACAAATAAACACAATTCTAAGCTTCAAATTGTTAAAAAGTGGTTAATTTTTGTTTAATGTGCCCTAAATGAGAGTAAAACAAAACTTGACGCCCATATCTCCAAAGAGGTATGCAGAGCCACAACTAGCCTAAGATACGAATGTAATGATATTATTTTTCTTATAATTACGCTTATGTACGTAATGCCGTCCAATATATTATTTTGCCAGAGGCATATATTATTTGTATAATATTAATAATTTATTATTAAGCATTTGTTTATGAAATCCGTCCAAGAATATAGTAAGTTTAACATGAACGTGTCTTTTTTATTTATATTCTTTTATGGGTAATTTTATGGTAAAGGCTAACTTGGTCATCTTATTTTAGTTACCTAGTATCGAAACTCTTACTTAAAACACAGTGATTATATTCTCTTTGCTCTTACTGGTCGTCTACGGCGGCTCTTAGTTTAAGTTTGCAGGGTTTTGGGGCAAAAGTCAAAACCTACACGGGCAATATATAACTCAAACTGTTTCATAAAGTATTAATTCTTCTAGTATAAATAAATAAACTATATTATTTTTAAGTTTTAAGTTACGATCTGTAAAACGTAAATTACGTCTCCAAGTCTCCTTACACGTTATTTTGGTGGGATGGACGTTGAATGCTTGCGCACTGATGCTAATAACATTGATACCTTCAAATTAAAAACCTAGGATGTGGGACTATTTAATACTGTTCTATCGGCGCTCTCCCCGGAAATGTTGAGTTATCTATATCTCATGTGTACATGTGAGAATAGATTATTCAACATGGTAAATGTTTTATTATCCAAAGTTGATTTACATTTTTCAATAATCTGTTTCTAGAATAAGTTGCATGTTATTGTTCTTGGGTTACAATGGGAGTGACATGTCCACTGTAGACTAAAGTCCCGAAATAATTAAAGAGAAAAAAAAAACATTGATTGGCACTGAGTGATGGCTGAAATATCTGTGGATGCAAAAGTTGATCGTCTTAATCATTTCCTCCTTGATCTGTATAATAACCACCTATCAAACCTGTAAAACTTAATCATCTACCTAGCTCCGTGACTTACAAATGATGTTCGCAATGTCAAATAAAAAGCTTAACTATTTCGCCAAATACAAAAAAATCGAGTGCACCAAAAGCTTTTAGGATGATTTATTTTGTCTAGTATTAGGTGCATTTTTATATTTTTAAGACTATTATTACACAGCACCTCGCTAAATCGTTCCATACTCTAGGGTTGCCTAGAAGAGATGCCGACTTGGCGATAAGGCCACCTAAGATCTCATGGATGGTGGATCTTATAATTTAAGTTTTAATTGATGTACCTGTATTTTGTAATTTTTCTGTAATTGCTGAAAAATAAAGAGTTATTGTAATAACACGTTTGCAACGGAGACACTGAATTCTTATAGAAAATTAAACGCTTTCTTAGAGGTCTAAGGTCTTTTTAACTCGTGACTGCAAAAGAGGGGTGGTCTAAGTTTGACATGTGTGTGGCGTCATGACTTAAACGGGTGGACTGATTTTAATGTGGTTTGAAGGATTCCATGGCCGAAGGCCCGAAAACGGAACCCTTATAGATTCGTCATGTCTGTCTGTATGTCCGTCCGCATATCACAGCCATTTTTTTCTGAAGCTGTAAGAGCTTTGCTTTTGATAATTGTTTAGTAGGTAAATGACGTATTCTGTAACCTGCTTTAAGATTTTTACATAAAAATAGAAAAATAACAATAGTTTTTGGGGGTTCCCCATACTTATCTAAAAGGGCTAAGTAGGTCTTCAAAAACGATATTGAGATTTTACCATATTTTTTATCTAAACTGAATAGTTTGCTCGAGAGACTCTCCCAAAGTGGAAAAATGTGTGTTTCCCTCAGTAACTTTTAAAATAAGAGAACGATAAAATTAAAAAGTATACCTACAGGGTTACTTTGCGAGGACCGGTCAAAATTTAATATAAGGGGCTTAAATGGTAATGCGTTTCAAATATAATTGCCGAATTGTAATGTTTACTTTTATAAACATTTACATGAAACAGTCCGCAAAAATGATTTACTTGTCACGCTACTTAGGTCGTATTTTTTCACAATTATTGAATTTCGTAAAATGAAATAATCATGAAGAAATGAGTGTGTCGTGAATTTCCTCGCTGCCGCCAAATTTCCCAAAGTGAGCTTGTGTAAAGTAACCGCCGCTTTACTCAAGAGCCTGACGTGACTTTGTAAATAGTGACTAATGACTGTATAAGAATAAATAATACGGAAGACGTGTGACTAATGACGAAATAATTAATATAGAAGACGTGGCAGCATGGCCTAAAAGTCTTAGCCGGCCCCAGAAAAGGGCAAATCAACTTAAAAAAAAAGAAAAAATGGAGAGGTTGGCGGGAACATTCGGAGGGGGAAGGCGCGCTTTTCAAGGGTTCCCTCCAATCTTTGAACTAAAAAAGTGAAATATAATGTAAAAATGTATAATTTGTAAATAAAGTAAGGTGTAAATATTACATAGTTGTGTGTAAATGTGATTTAGTAAATAAACTATACTAGTGAAAGACTATTGTAGTGTTTTATCACGACAGAAGAGGCAGAGGCCTGAACAAGAAAGAAAATTGAAGACGAAACTAGAAAAAGACATGAATTAATATAAAGATACGTGTTTATTACAATAAATATTATTACAATAAAATATAGAGTTAAAAAAAAGAATAATAAAGAAATTTTTTGCACTGTCGTAGAAGTTTTGGCGCCAACATGCAAGAAAATGATTTTGGTGTTCAGAATTTTAGTTTCATAATTTGTGTGAAAATAATCGTAATTCAAGGATGTGACTTACTATAAAACAAATTAACGGAGAAACATAATATGTAAACTTCAAAAAATTAAAACTAAAGACGTATTGAAGGACTCAAACAACCTTTGTCTTAGTGAAGGAAATGACTTTTAAAAAGGGAAGACAATATGGTCAGAAACTGAAGAAATGAATTTAAAATTTTAATATGAAAAAGAATTTATTATTACGGAAGACGTGGCAGCATGGCCTAAAGTGACCAATGACTGTATAAAAATAATTAATATGGAAGACATAATATTATAACTAATGAAGAAATAATTAATACGGAAGACGTGGCAGCATAGCCTAAAGGTCTTAGCCGGCTCCAGAATGGGGCAAACAAACTTAAAAAAAAAGAAAAATGGAAAACCTCAAAATCTTTGACATCTGTCACAAATGACAAAGGTGGCGCACCGCGCGTCGCTGTAGCGGAATTGTTGGCGATTGCCGATTTTAGTAAATTTCTCATTAGATTTCATAGAAATAGTGATAATATCAAAGGTTGTTTCTTTTTAAAAATTATGTATCGATTTATGGAAAATATGTTCGACTTTAAATTACTTGCACATGTATTAATTTTGGTAAGTAGAAATATTTTTTTGGAATTTTGAAAAATGTACACGTACCGCAAAGTGCGTGATCGTGTGTAATAATTAGTAATATAACAGTTTAATATGCACGAGTTAACTTTAAATTGTTTTGTTTTAGATCTGTCATAGTTTTTATAACCCGACCGATAGCGGTGCTGTTCAAATCACTCAAAGCAATTTAGATATGGTCCTCGGTAAGGCTTTTTTATTTCCTATTAATTAACAAGGTAATATAAACTGAGTGACTACATTGTTATGTTACGGTTTTCAGCGTCTAATGAAGTTGTATTTATAAATTTTTATGCTGAATGGTGCAAGTTTAGTAATATGTTAATGCCAATATTTGATGATGCGGCTGAGGAAGTGACTAAAGCGGGCTATGACACTGGCAAAGTGGTGATGGGAAAAGTAGACTGTGACAAAGAAGGTGCTATAGCAACTAGGTTTCATATCACCAAATATCCAACCTTGAAATTGTTTAGAAATGGATTGCCAGCTAAGAAGGAATACAGAGGTAATAAAACACGTTTTTCTTAACTACAAAAAAGCTTTTATTATGTGATTAATAGTTGTTTTCAACCAGCTTTTGCAAAAGATTTCTTTTCAATTATCACTCATTGTGCATTTGTTCAACTATAAAAAGAAAGATTTATGTTTTTATTTGTAACAAAAGCTTCCGCTTCGATTAAAAATCCTTAAATAATGACTTAATTTCCTTAAATAATGACTTAATTTCCTTAAATAATGACTTTTACATATGTAAGGCACTTACAACAATTCTGCATAACATGTGATACCTGAATCCCCAGAAGGTGGTATTGTTGAGTTGTCTGATTGGTTAATAATCAAATCATATTATTACGGCTAGGGTTGTAATTCACAAAGGGTAAAAATCACAAGGCCCACAAAAAATTTAGTTTACGTAAAGTATAACTATTGTGTAAGTTCTAGAAATTAGGTATTGTTTTTTATGAATGTGGTCAGAAAGGTTTCCTAGTATGATGTATGTAGATAGTAAGTATACACCAAAGATGGTGAATGTGTGTTGTCTAAGTATATTTGTTATGTGAAATTTAACATGTATTCCTACACTCTGACTTGGTAATGTTAAATACCAATATTAAGAGGCAAACACTAGATGGTTATATTGATTTAGGCAAGACTTCCCAGAATTTTATATCTAAGTCATACTCACTGTGACATACAAGCTAACACTCGGTTCTCACAAACTGAGTAGCAAGGAAATAAGAACATAAAAAAACTAGAGATTTAAGTTTAAAAAAAACAAAAGATTAAAAGTTTCTACTTTAAATGTTACCAGAACAGCCTTTTTGCAATGATGATTGTTCAAAAAGTTCCTAGTTTGTTATATATTATAACCAAAATTCTTTTTCAATGTGAGGTATAAAAACATTATCAGTATCAGGGTTTACTATACTTTTTATTTTTCAGGGTATACTACTATTTATTTTACGTATGATGTATTGGTAATCAACCGGATTATATATCACATGAAAAGCTTTTGCTCTTCTACTCATTATATTATTAAAATGTTTTATGACATAGATACATGAAAGATTCAAAGAATTGTAAATAGTTAAGAATAGTGATTTTACTTCTGCTTTATGTAAATATTACAGTAAATTAATTATCAAACAATTTTTAGAATTAAATTGTTAAACAAACAAAATTTTATATGAAAATTACTAAAATGTTTTTAAATTAACATACAGTTATGTAACATTAATATTTTAAAGTGCAAAATATGTTGTGGTAACAAAACTATTTGAATTTTAAACTTTATAGAAATTCAAACACTTAATTATATTTTAAACATTATAGTTATTATTAACTTTGTCGTGTGAACTTTACATTGTTCTAATATCATTGAAATCACAGTTGTAGTTTTTTGCAACATGTTTTTGATTTAGGTAAAAAATTTAGCTTTCACATTTAACATTCAAGTTTTTTCATTGTACATAAATGAAAATATGTTTATTTAATTGGTGAATATTGTAATTACTTACCAAAAATGAACACTGTCAGATCCAAATATTTTTTTTAATTATGATCTCTCCTATTGGCTTCAACTTTGCAAAAAAGTGAAATTAATGCACCATTTCCTTGTTTGAATTTAGAATTTTATGACATGTACATATACTCTGTGTTAGGAATTTGTGAAGAATAATACATAAAAATTATAAAATAATGTGTTATAATCTTTAAAGTCAACTCACTTATATTTTGTAAATCTTATATTTAGCTAAGTCCAGTTAAATCTGTTAGAACACCAGAAATACTTGAAATTGTAAATGACCTTATGCTTAACCTCTGGTATGCCATGACCTTAATGCTGCAGTATATCTGGATTGTGCAGATTCATGTTCAGGCGTGCACAGGATTAATGTACCCTATTTTCACAAATGAAGAATATGTTTTGTGACAATAAATTTTTTGGAACAGTGTAAGACTATCTTAGCATCCCTAACTTATAAAACCTATTGTTCAACAGGGCAGCGTTCAGTAGAAGCTTTTGCAGAATTTATTAAAAAACAACTAACTGATTCCATTACTACATTTGGGTCACTCAAAGAGCTACACAATTTAAGTGAGGAGAAGAGACATATTATTGGTTACATGGACAGAAGAGATCAACCTGAATATGAAATGTTGAGAAAGGTTGCAGCTAACTTAAAAGATGAATGTCTGTTTCATGTAGGATTTGGTGATGCTTCACAACAAATGCATCCACCAGGTAAAGTACAGGAGTTGTTTTGTTTTTAAATAAATGTTTAAATAAAATATTTGCACACCACAATATGGGAGAATATTATGTTGTTGTAACAACTTCTAACACAGATATTCAGTGAATTTCATTTCATTTCAAGTATTAAGTTTTCCAATGCAATTTTTACTATTTTAAAATTTGAAATTTCTAAAATTTTGTTGTTTATTTTAACTTATTGTATATTTTGACTATACACATACAGTCAAAATATACAATAAGCATGTTAAAGGTTTAAAAAGTGATTTATAAGAATGTAGATAATTAAAACTACGTATCACTCAAGTACACTTATTTTGAACCCTAGGGATTCTAATCAAATCAACAGAATAACGAAAATCAGGGATGCCATGTTGTAGAACTGAGTCATTTCCATGACAGGCTAAAAAGGCCACATTTAAGTTTACCACTTCTCTTATTCTTTTCAAAAGATATGTAAATTTATCAATTTTATTACAAAGAGAGTATAACTTACTTGTACCATAATTACTTACAATTATTTGTACTGAATTGTACTCTACATATTTTCCGTTCATATTAATAATAAATAAGAACCATTTTTCAGTGTTACATATTTTTTATTTATTAAGTTTACACCAGTGGCTAACATGGTGGTACCATTTATATTTCTGGACATTGAAAAATCCAATTCTTAAATGCTCTTAATCTTGACAATGATGAAAAAACCGATTATTATTTGTTCAATATTTATACAGTTCACTTAAAAACGGACAAATTAGGGAAAACAAGAAATGTAATAACAGTTTTATTTAGTTTCAGGTATCTTAGTTACTTATCCCTTTATAATCATTTACAACTTTGAGCAGGTGTTACATAGATAGGCTCAGGCTTTATTCAGAGCAGGCATTTGTGCAATGAACATTAATGTCTTTTCTGGTTCAGGTCTATCAAACAAACACACTTCACATTGAGTTTCTTTGTGAAATATACAGAAACACCGGCGAGACTTTTGACACCATTGAGTCCAAATATTTGGTTGTTGAATGTCAACCTTGGCCTCACTGGGTACCTACAACTGTCCATGAGCATTGTCTAAACTTTTTTTTTCATAGCTGTTTTGTGAATGAAGTATTCGCCGTCGCCCGTTTTTGCTTAACCAACCACTACCAACTATATGGCGAAACCAACCTTACCATGGTTGGTTTCGCCATATAGCAAAAGCAAAGGTTCATGGTAAGGACCGTGATCTTAATATTGCGAATGTGATCAATGATATTGATAATCAGTTATATAAGCATAAAGACTGCATTCCTTGGGTGAAGTACAAGAAGATACCCCGTGTGAGTCATGGTTTCCATAGAAGAATAGTTAACCTTCCGGTGTCAAAAAAACCTATTTATAATGAGAATAATACCTGTAATTAGCCAGGATATATTTATTTGTTTTATGAAATGTGTAGCCAGATTTTTCTTTACGAATTTACTAATATCACATATTAAAAACTAATTAACCTAATATTATTTTAAATATTTCCAGGTCAGCCTATTGTAGTATTTAGAACTGACAGGAAGACATCAACGGAACCTGATGAAACATACACTGGATCGTTACTTAATTTTGATGAATTGTATAGTTGGGTGCAAGAAAAGTGCATACCTTTAGTTCGAGAAATAACATTCGAGAATGCTGAAGAGCTGACTGAGGAAGGTCTTCCATTTTTGATCCTGTTCCATCATCCGACTGACACAGATAGTATTAAGAAATATAAAGAAATCATAAGCAGAGAATTGGTCTCTGAAAAACGTAAGTATTTTTCAACTTAAGACCGCAAAGAAGCTAACGTTTTGTTATTGTACTTTTCATTTTGTGCACTTGATGCAATACCATTGTCTATTGGGTGTACATGGAAGTAGATCAGGCTTTTAAATGGACGATAAGGTAGGTTACTGGTATGCAATTACAAAAAAAAGTAGAAAAAACTTTTTGCTTTTTGAGTTATAAGTATTTAACATTTCAATTTTATTTACAAAATTTCGCAATTACGCCATTGGAGCGTGATTTTAAATGTCATTTTTTGTTTTGTTTTAAAACTCAGATTTAAAACCTAAACTAATATTTTTTACATTTTAAAAATACATACTCGAAAACAGGAACTTTTGTTATGACTAAACTAAGATAGCAACGCACCATGTTCTTTATAATCGACGGCTGCTACTAGCCTGCCTGCTTGTTTGCTATTTTATAATATTATAAAAAAACAGGAATGAAAAAGTCAATCCTATGTTCAGTGCATTCAGGCTCGAAGCCTTCTGATGTCAATAACTTTTTTTTAACGAGTGGAAATCCTCATGGATACCCGCCGCTTTCAGGGGAAGTGGCATAACTTGCCACTTCCCGGCTGGTGCCGGACTCCTCTGTGCGTGTCGGGTGTGTCACCGCTGCCACCCTTACACCTGCCCGCAGGCTCATCCACTCAGAAGCCTCCCCCTTCTGATGCCATCACTTTGACGACAGCAGCATGGGGTCTCACCATGCTATGCTGCCTCGCGTCTTTTGCTTTTTAAGCCAAATGACACCCCGACCAGTTGACTCACAGCCCCAGACCCCTTTTTTGTCGCCTCTTACGACAGGGAGAGGATACCGTAGCCCTATTCCTCACCCGGTACAGGTCCACTACAGGGCCCTCTGATGTCAATAACTAGATTCAGTTTTTGCAAAACAGTCGCTTAATTATTCTCTTCTCATTATAGGTACTTATTTCATTTAAATAATACCTAATTTAAGTAACACAGGTACTGAAATAAAAAGTAAAATCTTGGAGAAAAAAACTGAAAAATTGATATCTAAAACAATTTATTATTATTTACATTGTTTCGAATTTAATGTCCTTTTCTACTAGAAATTTGGTAGACTCTGGATTGGTCACAATGCGCGGGCTTCATTTTCAAACCTTGTAACTCCAGTATTTTCGAAATGTTGATTTTAATTAAGTACCTAATTAAGTCCATTAAGTCATGTTATCAGATAAAAATCATGTTTACAACAAATACAAGCATTTATAATATTTGATTGTAAAATAAGTTGTTTGTCTGTTCTTATTGTTAGTTATTCAATAAAACAGTTTTTCCTCCTCCTGTAAAATTTTACCAAATAGAGATACGGAGTTTGAAAATTAAGCCAGCGTGGCCATTGACCATTGTGACCATTGATAAATGTGTTAATGGTGGTAATTCAAAAATGTGCTTATCGTAAATAATGCTTGTAAAATAATAGTGCTATTGTGTGAAATGAAGTGAAACGTGAAATTTGTAGATAATTTTCATATTGTTGCTTATTTAAAAGTATAGTGTGAATGACTTTGTAAGGAGTTGAAAAAATCTTTCTTACAAATATATATTATTTTCTTTGACCGCCTCGTTGGCTAGCGCACGCCTAAATACACCGATCAACCGCGAGGTTTGGGTTTGATTCCCGACAAAGGCAGGCATTTGTGTGATGAACATTTAGATACCTGCAGTTCCGGGTGCATTTATTTAAGTATTTCTATGTACTATCAGAATAGTTGTTGGTCAAACATAAGCATATAATTTTATATATAAATATATAAATAATAATAAATATAATTTTGCATAAATTTGTATAACCTGTTCAGAAAATATTTATTACTATTATTTATTATCTTCGGTATTCGCGACCGCCAAAATGCAAGCCTTAGGAAATGTAAGAGAGTGCGATCTATAGCATTTTTTGTTGAAGCGAAGCATTTTTGACTTCCTTTTTATTAACTTTCACTCCCTTCAGGAAGGAATCATAAGTATTATCAACATTATAATATTATAGTTCGTAGTACACAAAAGGCGGCTTAATTGCCAAACAAAGCGATAAGTATCTATCAGACACAATCTTTACACAAAACAAAAGAATTGAATATCTTACAAGTTAAGGCAGAATAAAAAAAAACAATAAAAATTGGCGCGAGTCTGACATGTTTTTGTATCGCACCTACCTGCCTGCTATCGGAAGCACAGAACAATATTATGATCCGAAGGTTGTGGTATAAAGCGCGTGTTCTGGTGACTTTTCAATGATGTATACACAAATATATAATTTTTTTGTATAAACTTTAAAGAGAGAAAAAAATGAGAAAGAAAGGATTTGAACCTGTAAGCTCTCATCTCACGCCGTCGAATGCTCTAACCATTTAAACTACTGAGGATTCAAGTTCTGTGGCGAAATTTTTAATTTCTTTTTTATCGTTTTCGCGGGTAGTTATGTCCTATAGATACACATCTTATTTTATATTTTTTACATTTGACGGTGAAAAAGCACATACCTTAATTACTTGTTAGTAAGATACGACAGTGGTCTATAGACACCATACATGTTTAAGGTGCGCTGCTCTGTGGTCGCGGTGTTATCCCTATAATTGAGTCTATCCTTCTAACTCTACCTTACCCCCCGGACCGGAACTTGATAATATTATGGCAGCAGGAAAAAGTAAGGGGTGGATCCCTACTCCGATAAGTTGCTGGACAACACTGTACCTCCTAACCTAACGGGTGGATCCCTATTTGTCTTGTAACTTGTTGGTAACTACCTATGTAAACTATGATTGCCTTTCGCGCTTCAGCATGTTCGAAAATCAAACGTCGGTCGATTTTCAGCTCGCTCTAAATAAGCACACCCATTACTAGCAATGTTGTTACACACATGCTACTAATCAGCACTTGTTCAATAAAAGCCTGCTTTCGTGCTAGTAATGAGCACGTCTGTCCGTACCTTTACAGCGTGGCTTAGCTCCCTGCTAAGCACGCCTGGCAGATCCCTGCTAATAGGCAGATGGTCTATGCTACAAAGAGGACCAACACCAACACTGGTAAAGTTAATTACACTCTGTTTTTATTTATACAGTTTTTTAATATTACCATCGCCAAATGTTAAAATTAAAATTACAACGTAAAATCTAAGCTAGTTTTCATTTACAGTATATAAGTGTTTCCAAGGCTATTTCCGTTTTAAATAAAAAAATAATGATCTTCGATCGAAGTCATGAGCTTATATAGCATAAACATATATTGACCATATTATTGTTTAATATTTACAGAAAACATAAACTTTTTGACGGCCGATGGAGTGAGGTTTGAGCATCCTCTCCATCACCTCGGCAAGTCCACATCTGACCTGCCGTTGATAGCCATCGACTCCTTCCGGCACATGTATTTATTCCCGGACTATAAAGATATGGAAATACCCGGGAAATTGAAACAGTTCTTGCAAGACTTATATTCTGGAAAACTGCACAGGTATTTTAATGTTTTACAAATTAATTCGCAGATAATAAAACTAAAGGTTAAATAACCTCCGATATTAGCCATCCGTAATCTAAAATGTACCATCTTAATCACGTCAGATTTCAAACAAAAAAAATCCACATATGATGCCACAAACAAATACAGACACGTCAATCTTATAACAACCCTATTTTTCGTTGGAAGTTAAGTAAGCTGACTTTTGAAAATTAAACTAAAATACTTTTTACATCATAAAAATGTTAATGTTAAGAAGAATAACTTGACGCCTAAAGGTTTCTAAGAGGTTTATGGTGTGAGTGATGAGATGGCGGTAGAAAAAGGGAAAACAATCCAGGCTAAGGTTCCTTATATTGAGAATTACTTTCGCCTAAAAGCATTCAAGATGTTAATGCTGTGAGTGATGACTGACATGGTGGTAGAAAAAGGGAGAACAGTCCAGGCTAGATGCTGGACTAGATTATTCCACCAGCATGCCATGGGGTCATCGCATCCCTACGTGAAAACATTCAAATTAATAATAAAAAAATGTAAATCATTTTAAATTTTCAGAGAGTTCCACTACGGTCCAGACACTCCTCAGGTTGTGATGAACAGCGACGTCAAAGTAACAACCCCTCCAGAATCCACTTTTAAGAAACTTGCTCCTTCCAAAAACAGATACACGCTACTTAGAGACGAATTATAAATATATATTTAATGTTACTCCTTATGTTGTTTCCAAGTTTAATACCAGTGAGAACTAGGAAGGGACCATCTGTTAATTACGTCACATATTATGATGGTTGGGGGGGTAGGGGGAAAAATGTGACTGCGTGATAGGAAAGAAGGGAATTTTAAAATGTGATACCCCTAACTTATTCTATATCTATTTAAGTATAACATTTATAAATATGTCACGCAAGTGGCTTCATCTAAAATGGACGGGGTGTTTAAAATGTGATGATATACCAGCAAGAAGGGCCTTATGTGACCACCTGTGACAAGGAGGGGAGGATCCTCAAATTTGTGTGACGTAATAAATGGATGGCCCCTAAGGTCGACCAAGCCAACTAGACGAATGGATTATTATGATGACATACTTTAGCTACGTTAGTACGCAGTCGCCTTTGAAATCTTATAGAGGTAGGATATACTTATCACGCACGGGATGCGCTTAGAAAGGTTTAGTACGTATACTCACTATCGAATAATCGTAAAAATATCAATGTTTTTCCATATATTGCTGGACAGTATGAATAGTTTTTGGCAGTATCTTAATCAATTTTATATTTTTCGGTAGTATCTTAACCAATTTGATATGTTTGGCAGTATCTGAATCAATTTGATATAGTTGGAATTTTAGGTTCAAAATTTAAATCAAAATAATCAAAATTCTAATTGAGAATGTTATTGGGGTAAGAGTGGATAACGTCACGCAATACGGACTCAATCCAGAAAATATGAACTGGTAAAGTAAATCTAATATATAAAATTCTCATGTCACGGTGTGCGTGATTGAACTCCTCCGAAATGACTCCACCGATTTTAGTGAAACTTTGTGAGCATATTGTGTAGGTCTGACAATCGGCCAACATCTTTTTTCATACCCCTAAGTGAAAGGGTGACTCGCCCTAATTTTTTTTACTAAAATCACATTTAAAAAAAAAGTAGAATAGATCAGCTAGTAAAATTATAAAATAAGACTATCCATGTGGATTAGTGTTTTATTTTTTTCCATTTAGTATTTTTTCTTTAAATTAAAAAAATACCTTCACTCAAAAGGCCTTTACTTATACATATACTTAATGCCAATCATAGAATAGATACTTTAAGATACAAAATTTCATATATTAGCATTTAGTGTTCAAAATGGCGCATGTGAAATAGTTATTATCTAAGATAGTAATATTTTTATAAAGATTAGGTAAGATGATAACCTAAGGTTTTTTATTTCATCAACAGTCTAATTAGATACATTAAATTTAAAACGTGTAAGAGACACTTTGCTACGAGGAACTTAATAATAAGGGGTTGGTCCTGTGTTTTTTTTTGAATTATTGCTAGTGTTTTTTTTCAGTAATAAGTATTTGGTCATAGGAATAAACAACATATTTCAAATAAGGGACAGATAGTTGAAAACACGATCTAGTTGGCTTGGTTGTGTAGTGTAATGTCTAAAACCAGGCTGTAAAAACCTAATGCTTAGTCTGTAATAGAAAACAATTTATACATTTTGTAAAGCTTGAAACGAATAATTAAATACCATCTCGTAGGAGCGTCGCCAGCCGATGGCCTAGAGGGGGGCATGCTGATGAGGACATTGAGCAAAATATGAAACGTAGGTTAAGTCGTGAGCCTAATGTCCTCGATTTTTTGACAAGCATTTCATTTCCCGGTTAAGTAGTGCAAATTAGTACAATACAATACAATAACTCTTTATTGTGCACCAAATACAGAGAAATTACAAATACATCAAATAAAACTTAAATTATAAGATACACAAAGACGGCCTTATCGCCAAAGTCAGCGATCTCTTCCAGGCAACCTTCGAGTATGGAACAAGATATAAAAATAATATACTAGTAGTAAAAGTACTAAATTAATCAATGAAGCAAGTCAAGTTAAGATACATAAAACCATTTTCTTTATATTTATCTACTTCTGTAGAAACTGTAAGGGAGGGCAGCAGCCCCTCTTGCCCCCCCTCCTTGGCGACGCTCTTGCCGACTCGTAGTTATTTCTTAGACGGTTTTCTAGTTTTTAGCAATAGATAAACCACAAGATCCGGTGTAATAATATTTTATGGGATATTTCACATCCATTTTTATTTTGTTTTTGACATATTGTTTGCTTTCTTTAAGGCCAGGATATTCGAAATTACTTATTTTTGATTTAATTTTAAAAAATCAAATATGCTTTGTTTTGATCTGAGAAAAATATATAATGTAGTTCGATAAAAGTGCTAGATTAATTAAGGACTCAAAGACAGTAATTGTTATTTCGCTTAGTTTTTAAAAAATACGATAAAAATGACGTTTTAATACTTTCTCAGGTTTTATTAGAAATTAATCAAATTCAAAGTAACAAAATAAGTAATGACGTTTAAAAGAACATTGTATATGGCTGCATATATTTTAAAAACACTTTTTAAATTTTAATTCTAAAATATGTAATATTCTATTGCTTGACGTAGCGTCTACTGCCAACAGGAGTCGAATATCCGAGGCCCCTAAATATTTTTTTACAGAACCGAAAAGAGTGACGTTTTTCTTACGAATTTAATCTATCTCTCAATTGTCCTGTTTTGGCCATAAATGAAAAAAACATTGGGCTTATAAAGTTTTTATTATCTAAAAAGTATTTATTATTAATATATACTTCTACCGGAAATGTTTTGATTTATTTTTAGATTTATTTATGATCAATGTATTTGTTATTATCGGTGGTTCCTAATCAGTTGTACGGTTTACGAGAAATTGTACAGGGGGTATCGGATCACCAAGTTTATGAGTTATGCTGATGACCCATTCCAAAAGTCCATACATAATTTTCATACAATTTTTATGAAAAAAAAGGTATAAACTGCCTGTACTTGTGTAGAAATGTAAACGTGGAATGAAGCTAAAAGATTTCAGCCGCCGCATTTATGCAGGAATTGCGACCGTTTGTTCTTAGTAATTGCGTACGCGCAATGTTTTGTTTAGACGTGATTTTTTAATACGTTTAATATTTACAGATAGAATTAATTCGAATTGTATATTTGCCATATAAAGAAGTTTTTGTTGCTCGAGTTGCTCGAGTTTGAGTTATATTTCACCAGCTTTGATTTTTCAAAAAGGAAGAGGTTAATAGTGCTATTAATGCCCGGTTCTTACAATCAACGAAACGTAATCCGTAAGTTTAATCATTCGTAATTTACTGAAAAGTACCAAACGGAGTGTTACACGTAATTTAAAAAATGTTTAGAGTTAACTGTCAAAAACGAGTATCGTTCTTAACAATCTTACTAATCGTACAAAATAAATAGTCGTTTCTTGAATATAGGAACCGGGTATAAGAAAACATAATTGGGAACCATTGGTCTATTATGTAATTTTTCTCAATATTTTTCATGTTATCTGAAAACGATTGTAAAATTTGTTATTTAAATTGTATAATGTACATATAGTAAGAGATAGAAAAAGAGTTAAATAAGTGTTTTAGGATTATTTGTATTCAACGTGAAAAATCATGTCAGATAAAGTGAAGAATATAAAACGATTTTAAATAGGACATTCTCATTTTGAGCTGTACTTTTATGATTACTCTTCAATTTTGTATTAATGATCATTGGTTAATCCTTCCTTTTGTATTTTCCTTAATTTATTATATGTTTTTGACATCTCGAAACCGTAAGCTGGAAATCGACAGTTTTTTATATTTCCTGTGAGATGTCAATCGCCCATTTCTTTGTGCATTTGTTCCTGCATTTCTTTGTGGTAAATTTTACACAAAAAAACATGCCAGTGGTAAAGATAATTTCTCATTTCCTAAATGCATGTTTAGTTTTGTCCCTTTCTTCGCTCCCTCTCTGCAATTTAACCTTAATACTATTAAATTTCCACCCTTTTCAGATAACGCTTTCATTAAAATTTTTAATTATTTATACGGGATACTCTTGATATATTTTTATTTTGTGGATATTTCGGCCTAGTTGCATAGGTCGTGATCACGACGGGACTGCGGCATCGTGCTGTAACTTTTGATAGGATGATCTATTGACAGATGAGTCTGTCACCTCTCCTGTCCTTTGTCACTATAATTTCTGGGTTCTAAATCGCAACATACAACACTAACTATGCCTCTACACTTTACGGCACTTTTTTCATATTTAGCCCGACCAACGCCTCTCGAAGCGCCTCGCCTTCCCTATTAAAAATATTTGGCGTGTTTCGAATTTCAATAGCTTCACGTACTAGGCGAGGAATGTAAATGTGCGATTCTGTAGAAACTATTCGTGGTTTATGTAGTTCTATCCAATATCGTCATCATATTGTGATATTTCGTGAGTATAAATAAATTAAAATGTTATGAATACTTGACGATTTAAGTTTGAAATCATATAACGCTTTCATATTTTATGTAACATAATAACCTATTTCAGAACCTTCGCATTAATTTTATGTGGTAACATTAAACTCAATAGAATTCCAAAACTAGAAAATGCTTACTTCTTTAATTTAAGGTTAACTTTTTAAGTATTTTATTACTTTGGGCAATCGGTTTCGCTATTTCCAGCACCATTAAGGTTATAAAAACTTCATAAAATTGGTTTAAGTGAATCTAAAATTGAACTTCACCAACAACCTACAATAATTATGTAGTCTCCCTCTCTTCGTTTCCTTGACTAGGTTTGCAGTACCTTTATAGTATTTGTATATACTCGGCACAACTTTATTAGTAATAGTAAAAGACGCGAAAGCGTAATATTAACATTATTTGTGAAAGTTTACTTTAAACGAACGTATCCAATATAAGTACTCCTTGGTATTTTTTTGAACGAATATAATATAATTTCTCAGATATGAGAGTAGTTACTTATTTTAAACCAATTTATACAAACATTGTATTTATATAAATGATGTTTAACAAGATTCTTTTCCCGCGTTTAACAACATTCCTAGGTCCAAGTCTATTGTAGATATCTTAATATCTTTTCTATTTATTAACAGAATGTGTACAAAATGATGTATGTTTTGTGACGTGTGCTATAAATAAACATTTTTGAAATAAACATTATTACAATTATTGTTTTGTATTATTTAATTGGTCTGGTAATAGCACAGGATCCATAGACTACGTTGACATAGACCATGATCAGACCAAATGGCCAGAGAATGACTACCTACGTTGCCATAGACCGTGACCAGACTAAATGACCAGACCATAGAATAAAATTTGCTTATGCTTTAAATCTTTTCTTTTTTGGTATGAGACAGCAAACATGCAGGCGGCTTTCCTGATAGTAAGATCTAACCGTCTATAGATACCATAGATTGTGTTTTATGTGGCAGTTTTTTTATGGCTAATCTCTTGCTAACCTCACGACTTTCACAACTCCACCGGACTTTGTGGGCGAGCAGATTTGAGCACTCTGCCTTTATACCTCGTCCCCCGTAAAAAATGGCAAAATTGTGTTAAATAAAAAAAAGACGAATATTACCTTTTTTTAAAGACTTAACATGTTGCTAATCCTGCGGTTTTTAAAACTACCGGCCTTTACTCGGCTTGAGTAGAGAGCTCAGCCCGAGACATCATTATTTAAATAGCTTGGACTGTTCTTTACAGCGTCAGTCTTTCCCTGCAACTGTCTCCCGAGAGACCGAACCCCGACTTGGTGTTGCGTTCTAGTTACTGCTTGGGTTGATTGGAGGAGTAGAGGCTCTTTGTTAGGCACCGGGCAGAAAGAATTTTTTGTTGAATGACTTGTTACTCAAGATGGGTCGGGAAGGTGAGCGTGATGGGCACACGCCCGTATGTTAATATTGGTTCTAAACAAATTTTGGAAAGTGTCACTTCATTGCGTCATTTTACTTGTTTTATTTACCTACCTACTTATAATAATATAATATAGCCGGCTTGACTCGAAATATGTGCAGTCTGAGCCTCAACCATGAGTTGGTATAGATTACGTTCGCTAAGTTTTTCTTTTCTTTCTTTTGGTTTTGGCCTTGCTTAAAATTTTATATCAATTTTAATCAATTATGATTAGTCATCAGTCATAAGTAAGTCATGTCAGGCTCTTGGGTAAAGCGGTGGCCTCATTACACAAGCTCATATAATGAGATTTGGCGGCAACGAGGAAATACACGATACGCTAATTTCTTCATGATTATTTCATTTGTGCACTTTCACTGATCAAAATTGTACCAAATGCCACCAAAAAGCTATGTGGACGTCCGGCGGTCGGTATACGTTGTTCGCGTAGAGGTTGTACAGAAAAGCTGAGAATGGAGAGCCCTGCGGCACTACCACCTTCAGAGGGCTACTCCTCAAAAGAGTACATTCCACACGAAATCGGATTTTGCGATTCGATAAGCGATACAGGTACTAGTCTGTTTGGCACGCCCTTTTCATAGAACTTATAGATTAGGCTGTCGTGACAGACCTTGTCGACCATTGTGGTCTGCCACATCGAAGATTTTTTATGTTGTATAATTTAAGTTTGTTTACAAAACTAACACAAACACCTTCCGAACAGCTGGACGGTTTTTGACATGTAAGGTTTCTTTGGATTCGCCAAAATTGTGGTAGTGATATGGTAGTATTTAAATATTCAAAATTTCATCAGCAAAGGGAAATAGGGGGGGGGAGCTATTTTCTCCTTACCACAGCGGACAGCCTTAAATAAAAGCTAGTAAAAAGACAACTGCAACCCGATTTACATCGCCTACTACTTTGGGATTGTTTTTTAAAGTAGCCTATGCTTTAACTCGGGTCTTGAACTCAATGCATATAAAATTTCATAAAAATCGGTTCAACGGCTTATTCGTAAAGGGTAACAGACAGGCAGACTTTCGTATTTATATAACTATAATTTAAGGATACTCTGTGATAAAGTATAGGACTCGTCAAAAAATCGAATACGGTAGTACAGTAGACTAAGAAATGTATTGTGACAGTAGATACGTGGTATTGTTTACAAGTTTAGTAGAAAACCAAGCAAAAAGAAAAAAACCAAAGATTTTCTGATTGATAAAACAATACACATATGAATAAACACATAAGACGAAGAGGACCTGAAGTTGTGATATTGATATCCAGTCCGGAACACAATAATTAATGCGGTAGTACCTACTAGTCTGGGCAAATTTGTTTCGAAACTGCCTCTCTATTATATACAGTTCGTGATTTTTGAATAATTTTGAAATGTTAATTTTAAAAGATTTTATTTATTTGGCATGTACTTATATTTGTCCAGCCGGACTCTTGCAAGTTGAATTTAGTTGTTATGCCTTGTTCCTGTATTCAAGAAACGAGTCGTTTTGGTTACGGATGGTAGTATTTTGTAGGATAATTAAGATTGCCACTGCTTTGCTCAAGACCCTGACATGACTTTTATTGACGACTAGTGACTAACTTTGAATAAATGAAACTCGATTTTGGTAAATCGATTAACTTGATGCTAATCTAACTAGACTAATGGTAAAATACTTCCGCGAATGCCAAACACTAAAGAAAGAAAAACCTTATTGTAGATAAAATTGTACCATATAAAAAAAAAATTAAGAATAAAAGTATCTAATTAAGATCGGCGTCAAAAGTGTCATTAGCAGATTCGGAACCACTTGTTAAACAAACTTTGAAATATCGTTTTTCATTTATAGGGCTATGCCATGTCTTTGCAGACTATCCTTTGAAGCTACCGCTGCACCGCAGGGTGTCTACTCCGAACTACGTTTGCCTTTTTTTGTCTGTGATTTGAAGATCAAAGTTCTGTCCATGTTCCAGTCTTTTGTCATAATGTTTGACATATTAGAAACTGTTACCCGCGCTTTTGCTTGTGTAATCTTCCTTATATCAGTATTAAACTGATTCTGATAAAATTATTTTCCCATCGTGGAAACTTAAGCATTTCTTAATTAGGTACCTACTAATTATTAAATTATTACCGGTACCGGAAAAACCGTATATAAATATAACTAGTAAATAAATTAAATACGCGTATTTAGATTTTCTTGATGGTTCTCGACATTTAAAAAAAATATCATTTGTCGTGGTCACTTACTACTTAGAGATAGTGTACCATGACCTTACCCTGGTATTAAATATCTTCAGAGCATTAGAGATTTAAACGAGAGTGAATACATTAGGATAATTCCAATTTTGGCTTAGTATAATTCCACCTTCTTCTTCACTCTACATCAGGCGAGATAAGGACTAAGATTTTAGTTTTCAAAGCTTTCATAATAGCAAGCTTTTAAGGCTTTTAGTTTTTAAAAGAATATTCTTACGAGTCATTAACTTCTAAAAACATATCTATGTTACGAGCTGACTAGAGCTGCGAGATCGTCTATAAACATCAGAGTGGTATTCCAACAACTATCCAAGTGTGATGTCCGTTATCCTGAGTTACCTACCCTTACCATAAAACTGGAGGCTGATTATGTATCTCAGTTGCCAACTCAAAATGTAAAGTGTACATCAAATAGCTGTCAAATGACGTGTTTTATATTTGCTATCTCCAGTGACCAAAAGAAATACAATAGAGATAGCAAACACAAATGACATCATTTGATATACACTTTTGCAGTTTGAGTTGGCAACGGAGCACGTACCACCACGTATAACACCTTGTGGAATCAGTTACCGAGGGCTGTATTCCCAAACAAATATGACTAAGGAACCTTCAAGATAAGAGCGTACTCATTCCTTAAAGGTCGGCAACACATCTGTGATACCTACTCCTGGTGTTGCGGATATCCATGGGCGGAGGTGATCACTTTTCATTAGGTGACCTACTTGCTCGTTTGCCTCCTCTTCTATAGAAAAAATAAATAAATGAAGAGACATAATCATACCCCCTGATAGATAAGTATATTGAGATTTCGAGGAGGGCTCTTTACGCTGTTGAATTTTTGGAACTGGATTTCAGGCAGTTGACAGACTTTCGACAGCAATTTATAACCCTTTTTCCTTTTTTTTATGATATTGGAAGGCAAACAAGCATACGGATTTCCTGATGTTAAGAAATTAATGCCACCTAGAGACACCAAAGGTGGTAATGGTGCGTTTCCAACCTGATGCCAGGATGTTAGGCCTCGAGCAAAAGGAAGTTTACCGGCTACCTTACCCTCCGAACCGGAACACGTCATGACGTTATTGTTCCCTGTTGTAATTTTTACGTTATTTATTTCAGCATAACACATTCCAAAGGTAGTTATTATTTTTGATTCTCCCCAAATTTCAACTCTTAGTGGAATAACTCTTTTGTTTATAGACACAGCTTTACACTAAATTACTGTTTTAAAATGTAGATAAATAAGTATTTTTTTAGTGAAATAATGAAAAAAATAAACTTTTCCAAATGATGCCCCTTTTTTGTTCGTCCAACCATGCGCCTAACAGCCTGTATTATTGTAAGAGATTTCTTCAAAAAAAAAAATCAACAAAATGAATATTTCAACCTTGAAATTTAATACATCTATGAGATTTTTTTTGCATGTATAAATATGAAGTTTACTTTAACTCGCAGTATAGGTACAAAACTCGTCTCCATAAAAAAAAAACTCTATTTTGGAACGATGTGTACGTTTTTACAATAAGCTCCTAAGTTATTAAATAAATTATAAAAAATAATTTGAAAGACGAATGAATATGTTTGTAATAGCCGCTCGGAAGCCGCTGGTGTAAAAATGTCGGCTCGCACAATTACCACGTAAATGGTCCATGTGAATAAATAGTTCCTGGTTCTAATTATTAGTACCAGTTACCAATACCTCAGTTGTTAACTTATTGGACCTGTTGATTTTTCACAGCTGGTTGTAAGAAACCTTTCACCCTTTCAGCTGTAGACGTCTACTTTTGCCTTTTGTTTATTACAAAAACACAAAATTCTTTAAACATTTTTTTCTCGAGAATCGGAGACAAAAAAGTTAAAAATGAACGACACTTGTCAGTTTTATCAGAGTTTTTAACACAATTCGCTACTGTACCACTTGACAAGGGAATTTAGTGCGAACTGCGAACTTATTCTTTTGTAAAGGAACAGGTGCTTTTGGTGATCTTGTTACACTTGACAATAGGGCTGCCACTCGTATTATAAATTAGACTATTGTTCCCATTTTCATGTAGGAATACTTTATAAGATATAATGTACGACAACAAAAAAACTATTTACCTACATGACAGTGACTGTCATTGGCTCAGTACTGAATATGAACTTATGAGTAGATAGGGACTTATAAAATGGTCCAACGGGAAATCCGCAGCCACAAAATTTGGAACAAAGATTGCCTCAAAATGTTTATTTTACAGACAAATAAATAAATAATCTTATTTATGTTGTGTGAAAAAGTGTACCAACCCTACGTGACAATAAGAGATCTTCACTCCTTTATTGAGAGTGCCAAAAGCGGAATTCCGATCAGATAATAGAGTTTTCTATGCAAGTGCAACATAAAACGTATTTGAAATAGAATACTTCATTTTGTTTTTTTTTTGTATTTTTAAACTAAAGCTTCCGTCTGCGACTTTGTATGGACAAAGCCAACAGTTTTTACGCAAAGTTATCTCAATTTTGATAGCGAATATTTTATTCTCACAGATTTGTTTTTGTGCAAATTTCCGATCAAGATAGGAGGCACAGATCTTTGACTACGTGTATATTGGGCTCACTTTCCCTATCGTTTACTTACTTATAGCTACCACATTCCTATATTTTTTATCCCATAATGTAAATGCTTGCTATTGTCATATAAAATTTTAAAGAAATATGACTGTGATCGTGATTTACTGCAGTTTTTATCAATCCAAACAGTTTGAAATGGATTCAATTTACACAGTAATCTACATTAACATTCTTGGCGTAAATGTGTTTATTATTCATTCCTCCGAACTTTCACGTGGTTTGAATTTTATTCACGACAGGAGCAGTCACTTCTGATAATCATGTCTGTATTTTTCTGATACGGGCAAGGATAGGTATTGGGTACCTCTTTATTCAATTTATTTCGTTATTTACGTGTACTGATATGTACTTTTTTCAGAGACATTACCCACAGGTATGGCTAAAAATATCTACTATAAATTAAGATTAAAACTAATTTTCCTAAAAAATCCTTTTTCTTAATTTTAAAACAGAGAGTACGTTAAAATCAAACACCCAAATTCTTACTTTATGATCGGTCGATTTGTATGATTTGTCCAAAGATTGATGTTATTTTTTCAAAAAAGAGTGGTAGAGGTTTAGTTAAATACAATTGGGAGAAAGATTGGCGCACTATGGTCATAAAGCTTTCATCGTATCGTGGGTGCCAGTCGGCCTCAATGGGAGCAACCCGACACCATGTCGGTACTTTGTACAATCCGCCGCAAAGGTATTTAAGGCGCTGCCAAAAGACAGGAAGTGAAGGACAACGCTCGATAGAACTAATTACCCGCCCTCGATATATGAAACCTGTAATTTGTGTAAAATATCCGAACGGAAGTTAGATTCACCTTTTATCTAAAAACTTCATTATTGATGGGGATTATGCACTTTAAAAGAATAAACCAGACTACCGATTTAACTGTTTGTTGGTGGTAGAATTTTGACTTATTCAAATTATTGAAATAATA
>NJDD01001601.1:758640-778458 GCA_002245505.1 Calephelis nemesis
GTAGCGTTTCGCAGTAACTCGCCCGTACTAGACCACCGCCTTATCTATTCCTGCCGCTAGAACGTCAGTGCTAGCTGTTAACGTGCTCCAGTTCGGAGGATAAGGTAGCCGGTAAACTTACCTTTTTGCTTGAGGGCTAACATCCCGGCCTCAGGTTGGCAATGCACTATTACCACTATTACCTTGGTGTCTCTAGGTGGCATGACTTTCTTGCCATCAGGAAATCTGTGCTTGTTCTGAGTCGCTTCTATGACCTAGTATGGCGTTGACTGCTCAAGGTCTCCTGTTCGATTACTGGGTCGGGCAACTTAAAATGTTCATATTTTTAGCTGAAGAAACACTTGTACTATTTTACGTATCACTTATAATCAATCTATGCTTAAATTATAAAGTGGAAAGGTTTGATTTTTTGTTTATTTGTTTGAAATGAATAGGCTCCGAAACAACTAAACCAATTTCAAAAATTCTTTTACATTTAGAATGCTACGTTATCCCTGAGTGACATAGGCTTTGTTTCATCAAAATCGATGCAGTAGAAGGCAAGTTACGCAGGCGAAGCTGCGTAAAACTGCTTGGTATTTTAAAAAAAAGCCTACCGGTTTCGTTTATAACAGCATCATCAGGGCTAACATTTTTAAAACTTTTTTTAAATAATTGTAAGTGATACATAAAACAGTACAAGTGTTACTTCATTTACAAATATGAGCATTTGAAAGTTTTATCGAGCGCTGACGATTGAAAATATCAAAAAAACTTAAAATGTATTTTTTATAATTTTCTTATGAAAACAACGTTGGCTGGGATTTAGGCATTAAGTTCCCAATAGCGATGGGTTTGTCACCTATTACATTATGAGACTCAGTAGTAACCTTTGGCTTATTGTGAGTAGTACACTGAATGTACGTGTGCCGACCTCTTTCAGGATATGGACGTGAAGATATTTTTTTTATGATAATGGAAGGAAAACAAGCAGACAGATTCCTGATGGTAAGAAATTCACGCCGCTTTAAGACATCAATGGTGGTAATGGTGCGTTGCCAACCTGAGGCCGGGATGTTAGGCCTCGAGCAAAAGTAAGTTGACCAGCTACCTTACCTTCCGAACCGGAACACGTCAACGGGAAGCATTGGACGTTCTGGCGGAAGGAATAGGTAAGGCGCTGGTACCAATCCAGACGAGTCGCTGCGAAACTACCACCTAGTAGGATGTCACGGTGTTTGTGATATTTTTTAAATAATAAACCAGATAGCACAAAAAGTATTTTTGCTGTTTTTTGGGTAGTTACCTGGTACCGCCTTACCGGATTCTGTTATGACGTTAGTCTTCGCTACTGTGTGTCAATTTTGGAAGGTACGGTATTTATTTAAAATCATGTATATAACAGACTTACGACCAACTTTAATAACCTATCTTAGATTAGAGATCGTGCTCTTTTAGATCAGTTGCCATGACCCCACTGTTGTTTTTCAATAATTAACAAATATTTTAGCATCAAAACTGTAGAAGGCCTATCTTTATCTGTAGATAGGTAATTGATATTGGCCGTTAATATTCCTGTAAACCTATTATTTAATGTATTTTGTGGTTCCAGTATTAGGTTAGCACCCGACCTTTAAAATATTTAGGCAGCGTGTTATAACCATTAGAAAATCTTTCTTCTTATTAAGCCTTGTAATCCCACTAAAACATTACTGTCAAACTTTTCCCAAAAACACACAGCTATATAAAGTACTCACTACTATTTAAATTATGCGCTTCGGCTTTACTCTTCTTTCTATTTTTACACTTACTCTTATTTTTAAATTGGCTGACCTAATCTAAATTTAAGTTAAATGATTAATTATGTATCTAATACAACTCTATATATAGATATCTTTAAAATACATTCGGAATTCCGAAGCTTGACGAATATAGCCGAAGCGCATAATTTAAATAGTACTACTATACCATATTACAAACTTTAATTATAAAGAAAAGGATACCATGATCACAATTGTAACTGTCGACAGCTTGACATCCAGAATAAAAGAAAAACTACCGGTTTTAAAATTCTGTAGCCATTTGTATCACTTGTTAAGCTAAAACCATCCTGGTGTGCTACTGTCTGAAACCTACCAACAATGACCACATGCGGGGAACAATACTACTACTAATGTTCTCTGATCGTTATACTCACCCAATAAATCAGGACTACTGTGTTTTTGTCCACTTGTCTCTGGGACATGTCGGCTTCGGAAACACAAGTGTCCCAAGCGGCTTCTTTGTAAAATCACTATTATTTCTTGTGATGATATATTTGGTATTTGAAATTATCTATTAACTAGCTGACCCGATGATTTTGTTAATAGAATATTTTATTCGAATTAGAAAACTGACAGCATCAAAAGTTATGTAATTTATATTTTCGCAGTTTTCTTACTTTTTCACTTTTTTATTTTTATGATATTAGAAGGCAAACAAGCAGACGGATTTCCTGATGGTAAGAAATTTACGCCGTCTAAAAACACCAAAGGTGGTAATGGTGCGTAGGCCTTAGGCCTCGAGCAAATGTACGATTACCAGCTACCTTACCTTCCGAACCGTACGTTTTGACGCTTTGGACGAATGTTATGGCGACAGGAATAGGTAAAGCGGTGGTAACAATCCGGGCGAGTCGCTGCGAAACTCTACCCCTAGTCAGATGTCACGGTGCTAGTGACGGTAAGCCTATGCTCGCCACTTACGAGCTCTCTGGCAGAAAGATAGATGGTCAATTCTGTAAAGGAGCTCGGACCAACACGGTTTATTTTTTTTAACAACGCCCATGTCGGCGTGTGCGCAACGTAAAAACTCATTTTCATATTTTTTTTCCAAAAGAAGTATTACTTCAAAAAAGGAAAAAAGGAATAAATAAAGGAAGAGAGAGGCGTAGTGGAGGTAAGCTGATAATAAGGCTAATCCGATTAGCTGAAGACACTAGTGATGGCAAAGCCAATATGCCAACCGGGCACTTATCTGTTAACGGGTAAAGCTGTTTTTATTAGAATATTGAGAAAATACATATACCTTCTATTGTTCGACCCTTGAATTGAACCCAAATTCTTATGAAGCTAGGTCTAACACCCGACCCACTGGATTACAGGGTCAATTAAACATAAAATAATACAATCAAAAGTTTTGAAAATTCATAATTAATCACGACGTGTTCCGGTTCGGAGGGTAAGGTAGCCGGTAAACTTACTTTTGCTCGAGACCTAACATCCCGGTCTCAGGTTGGCAACGCACCATTACCAACTTTGGTGTCTCTAGGCGGCGTGAATTTCTTACCATCAGGAAATCCGTCTGCTTGTTTGCCTTCCAATAGCATAAAAAAAAAAGTTTTCAAACAAAAAAAAAACCAATTCGGTCCATTCGTTCAGGGGTGATGATATTACACACACACAGACAGACAAGTTAAACTTACACCTTAAACCTCTCTTTCCGTCGGGGGTTAAAAAAAGAATGAACTAAATTCACGTGTGATGCGATGACCAAGGAAAATAGATTTAGTTTTACTTATACACGTAAACAATTATTCCCAAATTCGCATCATAGGTGAACCAATTTTACAAACTTTTAGTAACAGATTTGTGTAAATGGATACGAAGTTCGCCGGGTTCGTTAGTACTTAAACAAATGTAAATAGAATACATGTACCTAAACCAAATCATTCATACGAAGTTCATTTTGAATAGCATTAGAAGAAAAAGGAAGCTTACGCTCAGCTACATTCATCTTTTGTGAAATTACTAAGGTCTGGCTAAATTACGTATTCGCTATGATTCAGTAGGTATTCCATTTTTTTAATTCAGTCTTTAGTTCCGTTTTAAAAACTCCATCTGTTTTATTATTACTCGTAACATTAAACATAGTCTAAAGTGTGACAACGACTAAATATATCGGCATAAAGCTCGAATTACTATAGTCTATGTTTCTTTTATTCTTACTTTAAGTTTTGGCTTTCACGTTAGTATTTTGCCATTAGTCAAGTAGAATAGTCTATGTTTATAAATGAGACAGAGTATATAAATGTAAAACAAACAAACTATGTACATTCTTATTTAAAAAATAAATCAAATTCGCGAAGGCGGGTAACGTATTAGTGGAATTAAAATTATTAATATCAGATGTAAAAGTAAAACTCGAGAGCGCGGTGACCACTAAAACAAAAGAAGAACGTTTTAAGAAACTGGCATATTTTAACAACCTATAATTAAAGGTTTGGCTCCACTCGAATATGCATAAATCATACGTCTGCCGCGAACTCTGGACCGAAATAGAGAAAAAATTAAAACATTAAGCGCCTGAGAATTTGAAACAGACACAGGGAACTTTAATATTCGATTAATGAAATTATTTAATCAAATTAATTAAAAACTGAAATTTAATAAGTAAAATCTTTAGCCGTATTATTCATGAACAAGGAGTTCAAGGTTCAACCTCGTATTATTGTCTTTATTACAATGTGATAATAACTGTTATCATCATCATCATCATCATTATCATCAGCCGGATGACGTCCACTGCTGGACATAGGCCTCCTCCAAAGAGCGTCACAAGTCACGATCACCAGCCGCTTGTAACCAGCGACTCCCCGCGACTTTGAACAGATCATCAGTCCACCGGGTGGAAGGTCGTCCAACATTACGTCCTCCGGTGCGGGGCCGCCACTCGAGAATCTTTCTTCCCCAGCGGTTGTCGGTTTTGCGAGCAATGTGGCCTGCCCATTGCCACTTCAGCTTGCTGACTCTCTGAAATAATGACTGTAATATTAACTAAATTTAGCAACATTTTTTTATTAGGAAATTTGGAAAAATCAAATTTTCTTTTTGTTGCCCGGGAATCGAACTCGGGACCTCACGAAGTCAAGTCCAACATCTGGACTCTGCTTGTTTGCCTTCCAATATCATATAAAAAAATAAACACTCAATTATTTTATGTGAATCTTCGGTTTTTTTTGGAATAATTATTAATATTTCGCTAGTATTGTGCTCTAGAGTAGGTACCTAAAGTGACATAATATCCGGTTCCGTTTTTCAATATGCAAGGAATCGAGATTCAAGAGGAACACTACTGCAATCTGTATTCAGTGCTTGCCGTTGACGTGTTCCGGTTCGGAGGATAAGTTAGCCGGTAAACTTACTTTTGCTAGAGGCCTAACATCCCAGCCTCTTGTTGGTCTGGTATATGGATATCCATTCCATCCAGATCCATTTATTAATATGGATCCCTATTTCGTGTATTTAGTCATCGCATTACGCCTGAACGGACGAACCGATTGCGCTAATTATTTTTTGTTGTGTTAGGAGAAAGATCATAAGAAGAGAGAAAATGGGATAATGTCAGGGAAAGTAGGAAAATTTATACTTTAATTTTTCATGTATCGAAACTGTTGGTAATTTCAAGCGATACGAAGTTCGCTGGATCGGCTAGTGTGCAATGTTTACCACAATATACTTCCAACAATAAAATCAACTACTATTGATATAGAATTTAAAATATTGTCATTCATTTTTAACAAAAAATCTCGATTATTTTTTTCATAGCAATGAGTTAAATATGACTGCAAAATCTACCGATCTTATAGTTAAGCCTACTACCTACCTACTAGCCTTGTGAAAAAGTTAATGCCCTTGGAGTTAGGTTATCAAGTTAATATACTCAAGAGCTTTAATCCCTGACTTCAGTTGGCAACGCATCACCATATTTGGTGTATTTAGACGACACGCAGTACTTCCAATTATCAGGAAACCTGTCTGTTTTCCAGTCCGATAAAGACTTCGACGGTTGATTTGTTATTATTACCATATTTAATGTCTAAAGGGGATAAGATCTTTTCCACATCTTTCAGGAAAATTGACTTTTCTTGTAATGTAAAGAAACACGTTTATAACATAATATCAGTAAGCACTAATCTTGACAATTACTTATTATTTGGTAGATTTTATTCTTCTTTACATAATTGTGAATAAGTTAAGGAGCCTCAGATTTTTTAAACGGGAGTTTTTGATGTAATTTAGCTTTGGGAAATAAATTTCACCGAAACTAAATCTACACTGGCGTCAGGTTTGTAATATTAAATTTCCGTCACAGGTAGAGGTAGAAAAAAAGTTCTAATCTTATACCTAATATAAACAAAAAAACATTTTTACGTTACAAGAATAGGAACGACTGATCTTACTCATTACTTAATTACCTATCCCAAATAGGTAGGTACAGGCACAACCAGTATCATCAACCGTACCTACACAAATCCAATTTCAATTAACATTTTTTTATAAGAAAGTTAAAAAATCACAATTTATTTTGTTGCTTGACCCGGGAATCAAAAGGGAATCAAGAAATCATGGAGTTAAGTCCAACACCAGACCGCTACACTACAAAGGCGAAATAATATAAATTAAAAAAAACATGTTACATATAAACATTGTAAGATTAGTAAATACGAGTCTAATTCATATTGTTTTGGTAAGGCCCATAATTCACACGGGGGGCGGGGTGTGGAGGCTGCGCCGAGAGGCTGGGGGCTGCGCGCGCGCCGCCGGGGGCGCGGGGCGAGGTGACAACCGCTAGTTACGTTTAACCTAAGCCAGTTATTAAAAACGTCTCGGCGCGACCGGTGCACCGCCCTGTAATTATCCAGTTGAAGGTTCTTGAGCTACGTTGTCACCAACTCCACCGGAAATGCAGTACATGGATCCGCCCGCGCCACAGGTCGGTCCGCCCGCCTATTTATTGTGTTAACTAACGGATATTAGTGGATTGTGCTGTCTATTCATAGGATTTTAGTTTTGATTTCGTTATACATGTATTTTCGTGACTAGTGTTTCATCTGTTTGGTTTAAAATTTTGTTAATAAAATACTGGAAACATAAGCTGTGGCCCGTGGCTTTGCCGGCTGCAAAAATCAATTCAAATATAGGGATAAAACTGTCTACCTATCAACTCTATTTTAAGTTAAATTAAAGTGAAGATAGTCAAGAAATTTGATCAAATCTGTTCATTACTTTCGAAATTTATCCCACACATACTTCTTTGCACGAGATTTTATATTATACTAGTCATTCACTTTAAGTCTTTGAAAAATATTTTATGTTACTATTAATAATTTAAAGAATATGTGTACAATGTGTACAGACAAACTTTACGTTCCTTTTATAGTATTATATCTTAGTAAAGTTTGTATCCATAGACACATATACACGATATAATGATTTTTTAATCATATTTTTAAATGAAGAAACACTTGTACTGTTTTACGTACCACTTATAATATTTTATTATTTTATAAATAGCCTACCGGTTTCGCTTTTTACAGCATCATCAGGGCTAGAACTTAAATTAAGTAATTAAGTAATTAAGTATGAGTAATTTAAGTTCTAGACCTGATGATGCTGTAAAAAGCGAAACCGGTAGGCTATTTATAAAATAATAAAATATAAGTGATACGTAAAACAGTACAAGTGTTTCTTCATTTAAAAATATGAATATTTGGAAGTTTTACCAAGCGCCGACGATGGAAAATATCAAATATATTAGATTTTTTAATCGTTACGTATTCTGCAGGACTTGTATTTTGTGACTGTTGTTGTCCCTAAGAAAAAAGCCTGAATTAATTTAACAAAGTTAAACTAGGTATTGAATTGAAAAGAACTTTTGTTCTCCTGTTTTGTATTTGAAATAGGTATATTTATTTAATTTAGTTATGGTTTGTTACAGATGATGAATATGATGGGTGGTTACGGATGCAGTTATGGGCGAAGTGACGCTTTGTCTCCAGCGTCTGACTTGTCTTCATGCAGCAGTGCATCATCAGGCGCGTGGTGTGGAACCTGGCGCGAGTTGCCAGCTTACCCACAATACCCAGCGTATTGGCCGTCAGGAACTGCCACTGAAGAAGCACGCGAGCTTCAGCGACGCTGTGCAAAGTGCCGCTGTCCCAATTGTCTGACGGAAGCTGCAGGATTTGGACCTAATTATGGAAAAGATGGTGCGAAACGAGAGCACGTCTGTCATGTCCCGGGGTGTGGAAAAGTGTATGGGAAAACTTCTCATCTCAAAGCTCATTTGCGTTGGCACACGGGGGAACGACCATTCGTTTGTAACTGGTTATTTTGTGGAAAAAGATTTACGCGTTCTGATGAACTACAAAGACATCTCCGCACGCACACTGGTGAAAAAAGATTTGCTTGTCAGCTTTGTTCGAAGCGGTTCATGAGGTCTGATCATCTTGCTAAACATGTGAAAACCCACGCGAATGTGACCAGAAAGAACAAGAAACAGAAAGAAGATGAAAAGGAAACATCTACAGAAGATAAGACAGTACAGCAAAAGAACGATCTGAATGAAACTGTGACACCCGTTTCTAATGTCGGAAGTTCCAATTACGGAACAGTGCCGGTCACGAATACTATGCCTAAACAAACCTTGAACTATGCCACTGTAGCTCCAGTTGTGCCCAATAATCCAGCTTATAATAATACCATGTTTGGAAGTAGTGTTATGTACGGAAGTGGTTGTTTTTCGGAGGTTCCTCAAGATCCTTTTTATGTACGAAACCCAGCAAGAGATCATCGTCTCTACCAGCAATACACTGCTCCGCTTACAGCTTACCAGTGCGCGGCAAAAGATAACTATACTGTGTTTCAGGGACATTATAATTTACAACCACCAGTGATCGGACAATAGAAATAGTTTTTACTAAGTGACGAAGCTAAAGGTTTATTTTAATTGGTAAATAAATATTTTTTTAAATATTGGTAGCTTTTGAATGTATGAAGAGGTTTTGGTGTTGCAAGCCTTACAGTTACGTCACAAATTGAATGACAGACTCTCTATTAGCTGTTAGTGATTTGTTACCAAGAAATCTATGAAATGTGCCTTTATGTTTTTAGTAGTAAGTGAAGGTTTTAATAAAAGTTTAACTTTTATTTTTTGGTTTCATTGCCTATCACAATATATTTTGTTTTCACTTTTATACTTTTACTAGATCTTAAAAATTTATTTTGTTTTTCCTGGACAAGTTACACAAATTGAATCTAACTCCAAAGAAAACAAATTACATGTACCTATGTGTTATGGTGGTTAGTCAACGATTATAATACACAGAAATACTTAAATAAAACCCGAACCTCGCGGTTAGTCAGTGCGACAGCCACTCGACCAAAGAGGTGATTTTAATTAATTAAAAATGAAGATTAATTTGTACTAACATATATTTATTTGTGCAGTCATAACGTGTTTTTAATCCATAAGCCACTAACAACTTCAACCTAACAATAATAAACAATAGCGTCTCATGAATATGTAAAAGTGGTTCTCTCAAATATTTAAGAAATTTAAAGTAAAGAAATCGACGTGAAAATATAGACAGACACAAATATTAAAATACCTATGAGCTTAAAAAATTGAAAACTTTATATTTTGCACGAACAAGTACCTACTTGATTGCTATATAATAACCTACAGTACTTGATGACATATATCTACTTACTCTTCATTAATATATAGCGTTCCATTGTTTAAAAACATTTTTAATTCAATTTAGTAGTTTCAGGGTTACTATCTTAGAAATAAACTGATCTTTCATGTTCGTTTTGAATTTGATCAGCTTTCTTACCAGAAACTATCGGACTACAGGTAAAGCCTCTAGGCTTCCCTTTTCCGGGTCATAGGCTGTCCTCTTAAGAATCCCTAAAATGCTTTGCTATTTGTATTTTTTTATGTTTTAAATAGATGGTACTTGGATTTGTATTTGGACAAAATAAAGATTGATAGAAGCAGTTGCGGTAAACAAAAATTAAAAAAAAACTTCCCGTAAAAATATAGTATGATCAAATAAGTTGTTCCACTTATATATTCTGGAATACCTTGTGTGTACACATAGACTTCTTTTTTTATAAGATAGTTAAGTTGCAAACTGCTCACTCAACGGTAAGAGAGCAGCGTCGCCTATAGGTACCACAGATGTTACTGGTGCGTGGTTAAGTATATTATGGCTAGGATAGTTAGTCAGGTGTGCAAGTCTACTATCACTTGATGCAATAGGCTAGGTAGATCCAATCTAGGCTAGCTACTACACAGCAATCTTCGGTCCAAATAAAAATATGGAAAAATATATATTAGTATAGCTAAGAATCCGTCGTAGGCAAACAGACTGACTGCTACGAATCTCGTAGTAAACACTCGTAGAACAGTGTACAAAAGACAATAATATAATATAATATTTTAAATTTTTTGAGGAAAGTTTCAATGATTTCTGTTTAAGTGTTTCGCAAATTTATGCCTGATTTTACAAATTTTTATTTTTTGTATTTTTTGCGCGTTTGTTGCTTCGTGTCTTTTGCGTAAATTTAGTGAGTATATTTCAAGGTTTTTTAACAATTTGTGTTTTTAAAAATGGTGCAGTTTTACAACGAAATTCGTTGCTGAAATAGATCTTAAAGTGCTTTGTGCAGGCTTACGATTATTATAGTTTTACTACTAGATTAGTTCCTAAAATGTATTATATTTGGATCGTACAGTGCTTTGTGCAGGCTATTATTATGAATGCAGTTATATAGACCAGATTTTTATCTGACAAGACATTGAACACGGTTTTCCTGATGTTAAAGGATAATCGTGGCCTATACCTAGACATTACAGATGTAGGTGCAAGGCTGTCCTGGGGCCAGGGTTTTAGTTGTTACGTATATTGTGAAATTTTGTGTTTAATCGTAACAGATGTAGGGCTAACCCAGGACGTGTATTCGTTTGTTTATTTTATAACGTTGTTTATATATTTTCAATTAAGTGTATGACATTTGCTGTTCGGTAGTTTCGGAGTTTCTTTCAAATAGACACTCTGACACGTGACACTTTATCCTTTTTTATATTTCTTTTATATTTCAAAATGTTGATTAGTTTTATCATGCTATAAAGGTACTGTTGTTGATAGTTATTATAGCCTAGGTATTATTTAAATGAAATTAAATGTTTTTTTTTGGAATGGGACAAATAAGGCGGATAAGATTAGGTAAGCGATCTAAAAGGCTGTAAGGTTTTGAGATTTACAAGGTTCTAATGTGGATGTTTTAGAAGTTAAGACGTAGAACCGTTACAAAATTTCAACTTTTCAGACGTAAGTGTTTTGTGTTTTCTGAACGCTACATAGTGCTATCGACCAAGTAACCAGGCTAACTCTAAAGAATATTAAGTTTTTTTAAGTTTTCATCTAACTTACTACTTCCGCCTTTCACCGCTAGATGTCGCTAGTGACACGACAACGTGGATAAAAGGGTGTGGTTCTTATCGTCGCACAGTCGAGGAGTAATTGCACGAGGCTATTATCTGGGCGGCGCTCGGCGCGCATGGCGGCCGGTGCGAGCGGGATGCACTCGATAATATGTAAAACAAAACGAGGGAGTAATGATGGTAAAAAACGAGCACGCAAATTATAGTGAGAAATGAGGTAGCGGTGGGGGATTGTGTGGTGCGGTGGGGTTCTGCGGCAGTCGCGGTCGCCCGGCGCACGCAGACCGCCCGCGCCGCCTGCGCCGCGCTTCGCGAGTTCTGTGACTGCTGTGAGTGAGTGACATGCGCTTCCGACGACATGAGCGGCAAAGCCTCCTCTTCGCCGGACCTACTCATGAATGTGAGTCCAGCTGTCCCATACACTGATTACGTCACTACGTGGTGAACTACACTGCGTCATAAACATAAATCTATGTTAAATGTCAAAACTAAAAAGATATAACTTTCTTAACAACTTTTTGCGTGGGATAGAGGGGAAAGGCCTATTCTATTATGTGAGATTTGGTGTTTAGCGTAGCTTTAATGTCAAACACATCCAAATTTGGACTCTAAAGTGAGGGTACTAAAGAAAAAATCTCATTGCATTTGATAGTTTTGTTACGATTGAATCAGTTATGGCCATAACTTTTGAAAAGACTAAAACTTGATTACAATTCTAGTTTAGGGCTAAACAATTGTTGATTACACTTTTTCTAAATCTTTGACCAATATAGACTAATACGATGGCATCTTCAATTGTGACAGATGGTATTATGACATGTGTCAAAAGAAAACAATAAAAAGAAATTCTTATATAACAGATTATAAACACCTAATGTTAGCTCAGGTCATTTGTGTATGCTGGCCTGTTTTAACGGTAATTTAAAAGCCATTTAGCAATTATCCAATATGAGGAATGGGAGATTATGTTGTCACAATGTATATGTAGGAGATAGACAAAAAGTTGAGTTAATAAAACTGCCAGTTAGTCATAAGGGTGCCCGAGGGCATTGTCGATTTAGCACGCACCATAAGCGGCGATTGAGACTGGGTCCCTCGAGCTCTAGCATCTATTACTATTCATGACGACCGCCCTCACGAGTCGAATGGATCCTACAGAAAGTTAACACTAAAACGATTCAACAAAACAACCTTTCCATAAACAAAAAACGATTTTAAAGTCATAACTTCTAAGCGTCTACTTAATAAGACACAAAAGACCCAAAAATTAAATAAAACATTAAAAATAATAATATTATTGCTATTATCTGGAAATTGGCCGTTAAAATCAGTTCCGAACATTACTAGCAGCTCGTAAAACCACTGAAATTCTAATTCAATTGTATAAAGTCAAATAAATAAAGGTCGAACCGACATTTTGGAGTACCGTGACCAATTCTTAATGACACATAGAGCCTCCATCTATTTTCTAGTCAATTTCCTTTTCATATTAGTTTAATCTAAAGGCAGGACTACTGGCGCCAAAAATTATGCGGCGACGGCCGTGTCGGCCTCGACTAATCTGTTTAGTGTTATATGGTAGAACGCCGCACTCCTTTGTGCGGTGAAAAAGGAAGAAATTTATGCGTTTCGGGTCCGTGTGTATGTTTTTTGTGAGAATGTAATTAATAATTCGGCGGCAAAACTAACAGTGTTTTCGTTGTTACGTCAGAAGAGTGATTGATGTGTGTCGGCCATTACGATTAGTAAGAACAATGTTAATGTCTTTGCTTGAAATTATATTCATTTATATTTTCATATTTGGGGCTTTTAATTAATAAAATTAAAATTCAGGGCCAAGTTATTAAGATCATAACTAGCTAGGAAAATTATTTGTTGGGGTTATGGGTTAATTAATACTATCTATGCTCTGGGGCTATGGGTTAATCTAGTGTATTCATTATAACGTTTTCAGTTTTAGTCCTTTAAGGATAATATTTTAGAAAGTTTATTTTTATAGATAGTACATATCAGTAATATTGTTAACAATAAACTCAACTATGTAGCTTCTTTCGGAATGCAATTGGTTACTATCTATGAATTGAGAAACATTTTATAAGCGGAAGAATAGTAGCCATTTTTTTATGATATTGGAAGGCAAACAAGCAGACGGTTTTCCTGATGGTAAGAAATTCACGCCGCTTAGAGACACCAAAGGTGGTAATGGTGCGTTGCAAACCAGAGGCCGGGATGTTAGGCCTTGAGCAAAAGTAAGTTTACCGGCTACCTTACTCTCCGAACCGGAACACGTCATGACGTTATGGCGGTAGGACAAAGGAAGGCGGTGGTACCAATCCGGGTGAGTCGCTGCGAAATTCGACCACCTAGTCAGATGTCACAGTGTTACTGGCGGTAAGCCTATGCTCGCCTTTTACGACCTGCCTGGCAGTAAGGCAGATGGTCTATTCTGCAAAGGAGCACGGACCAACGAGGTTATGGTTTTATTGTTTGGTATTATTGTTTCATTGTATTTTAAGAAGAAGGTTTTTATGAAAAGAAAAACCAGGAAAAGAAAAAATTGCAGGGAAAATACTATTATTTATTATATATATTTTCACATACAAACTGAACGGGTGGAACGAAGTCCACCGGGACAGCTAGTTTTAATGTAAATATATTTTTAACTCGGTAATTATTTTATGTTCACACGGTTCAACTACCATAGGTAGTTTCTAGGTAACTGTTGTCAAGATCTTGTCAAGTCTAGTGAAGCTAAATTAATGGAGCATCATTAGTATGTCTATAAAACTTTTTTTAAGGTGGCATTTATTCTGCTTCTTACGGTATATAAGTTTAATACCTTGTGTTATAAATTAGATATTATGCTTAAATATTTATCGCCTTTGTGGTGTAGCAGTTTTGTGGTTGGACTTGACTGCTTGAGGTCCCGGGTTCGAATCCTGGGTCGGGCAACAAAAAGAAAATTGGAATTTTCCTATTTTCTAATAAAAAAAAACGTTGCTCGGGATTTGATATGTGCCCGTTTGGCGATAGGGTTGGCACTTATCACATTGTGGACTTAGTGTCTTCGGCTAGTCGTGGGTGCCCTGGTTGTGCCTCTGCCTACCTCTTCGGGAATATGGGCGAGAAGATGCCTTTCTTAATATTCTTTAAAACAGAACAGAATTTTTTTTTTCTAAATATTCTTGTTTTCTTTTAACATTGAATTGAAATGGCAGAATTCTAATGGGTTTGAAATAAAAATTGAAAATAAGGTAATTTTCAATGATGGTTACAACAGCACATATGTTTAGTTTTAAGACTTTTATTTTACTTTGTCTATGCTCGCGGTATGTAAACGTTACAGTTTTTTTCTATCACAAATATCTCTATTCTAGACGGATTTTCAAGAAACATATTCTAGATATTCAATTCATATCATTGGTAGCTTATGGAAAAAAAAACATAAAATATAAACAAAAACTGTTTTTTAAAGAATGAATAAAAAATACACTTAGTTATGTACCAAAATTTAAAAATAATATATACTCTTTCACTTATAATATTTAACTCAGGTGCACAAAGGCGGTCTTACCGCTTTAGAGAGATCTCTGACAGACAACCTTAGGGTTAAATTGGAAATATAGAGACAGTTTTTTTAGCAGATGGTTTAGTGTGATGACATACAACTCGTTTGAAGAAATGTGGTATAATTAAAGATGAAGTTATAAACCAGAAGCAGTCTATAAAAGGTCCTAATTGTAACTCTTCGTAAATACTTTAGAAAGTAAAGTGTAGTAAAGTGTATCTAAAGTCTAACAACAAAACCTGCTAGGAGACAGGTGTAGAAAGATAACAATTATAATGTGAATGTAACATTATTTCAAATTTTAATTAGATAATAAAATAAAATCTGATAAAGGAATAATCACGAAGATTATCATGGGGAATACCTACCATATATTTGAGAAAAGGAAAGTTTTTCTTATCTTTGATAATAATATATCGTAACTTATCTATCATCAGTTATTTACTAAAAATAAAAAAAATGATAACAAACAAATGAGTAATAGCTCCTTTGCACATAGACAGAATAGAACATGAATAGATGAAAATGGGTTTTCAGATGGTAAAGCAACCTGAGACTGTGGTTTAAAGGTTCCCTATACCAGATCATGATAGAGGCGAGCACTAATCATATTCATAAACGTCAATAACTTTTTTACAAAGGGCTATGAAGATTTTGGCTTACCTACTGTTCGGCAATTTGTTTTTTTTCTCAAAATTACGTTCACTGATTATTCTTTCAAACATAGATAGCTAATATCAATACAAATAAAAAATATTTTTAGAAAAAAAACTCGTTAAGTATCGCGAATTCCGAAGATAAAAACAATTAAAGTTTTACGGGGTTCAGATAGGTTTACTAGGTTACTAAGTTACAACCCATATCTTCGAAATGTGACACTTTACGCATTATTGTCTCAGGTTATTTTTTGTTTGTATTGATGTTAGCTATCAATTTTTGAAAGAGTTATTAGTGAGCGTGATTTTGAAAAAAAAAATGGCGGACAATAGGTAAGCCAGGCTTCATACAAAAATCTTTAAGGCTCTTTGGTAGTTTCTTTGAATGTTGCATAAACTAGTTCTCAAGAAAAGCTCTTGTGATTTCCAAATTACGCGAAGCTATTGACAAGTTGTCCTTGAATTTTTAAACCCTTTCTTAACCTTCAGAAAAATCATATTTGTTAACGTATCATACACCATAATCATCCAAATTACCACGACGGTGTAAATAACCACCATTGCTGCAATGTTTAACACCATTCCATCACCTTATACCATGTTTTCAAACGGGTTTCACTGGAACAGCTTGTGAGGGGCTGCGTAGGCGCTCGACTTGCTCTTTGCGAGATTTTACAAGTCACGATGCCCCATCTTCGAGCTTGAGGTGTAATGGAATGGAGAATATTTATTTTGTAATAGCGGCGGCTACTAGAATGACTGGCAGTTAAACAATAGATAGTACAGATATGATCAACTCTTAAACATAATAATTTAAAGAAATAACTTCTTTTATGGTTCTATTCATTGAAGAAATGTTGAAATTTTTAGTGAATGTTACAGAAAAATATATTGTTTGACACTTACTATGCGTACCAACAACCATTACCAATATATTCGTTTATTCATTTGATCTTTAACATTGAAATCTGTTGGTTTTTGTGTAGCATAAATACGAGTATGCTACTCACACCATACTCTTTTTTTATGATATTGGAAGGCAAGAAAGCAAACGGATTTCCTGGTGGTACGAAATTCTCGCCGCCTAGAGACACCAAAGGTGGTAAAGGTGCGTTGCCAACCTGAATCCGGGATGTTAGCCCTCGAGCAAAAGTAAGTTTACCTGCTTACTTACCCTCCAGGCCGGAACACGTCACGGAGGCGGTGGTACCAGTCCGGCCAGTTGCTGCAAAACTCTACCACCTGGTAATCTCTACAATACTCATAAAAATTTAATGAACCTCTTGGTAAAACTTGAATTAATTAAGACCGGCGAATATTCAGATTTGATACGAGATACCAATGTGAACTTGTACAATAGCCACCTACGTCTATGGTGTCTTTAGGCCATGGCTGTCTCTTACCATCAGGAGAGCCGTGTGTTTTTTTTTGTGATAAGTCAACGAACAACGTTGAATTTATCACTAAACTAGCAGCTCGCCCCCGCTTTGCACGGTTATGAAACATACATATAAACCTTCCTCCTCAATCACTTTATCTATTAAAAAAATACCGCATCCAAATCTATTCCGTAGTTTTAAACATATAAGCATACAAAGGGACATAGGGATAGAGGAAGCGACTTTGTTTTATACTAGGTATGTAGTGATAAGTTTGACCTGTACATCTTAAGGTTATTTGTATAAAAAAATCACGATTTCTTTCGTAATTTCACTGGCGTGTTTGGATAAAAAAAATAATGAATGTTTTGGAAGCTTGGCAGGTTTGTAAGATTTGTGACACTTGATTAGGTTTCTTCCTACGCCCTAAGAGATGTGTTTGTACCTTCCATATATTTTAAAAATAGACTTGATATAAATAAAATAGTATTTATTCTATTTATCACTTTATTTTACGTTAGGATAATTGCAACTATGGATTCGCAGAGCCCGTTACATTCGCAGCCTATAAAAGGGGTTTAATGTTAGGGTGCAGCCAGTAATATCATGGTCAAGATATCGTCACTGACGGTAGCTGTATCCAGAACAATTATTAAGATAGCAGGATACCAGCAATTGGAACATGGCCAGCTTTGTAGAACCGTTAGCCAGACAGCGCCAATGCTACATTTTAATTGACCACGCGATGCCGTCGAGCTCCAACTTTTTCTCTTCAAATTACTCTAAAGTGCTTAATGAGAGATGCGTGCAGTGACGTTTCCTCGTACGTGAGGTTGCTCTTGTTTTACATAAATAGTCCAGCTCAGAGAACTAATGCCGATTCTCGGTACTGTAATTGCGTTTGTGACAGCGTGTTCAGAGGCTGGCGGTTAAACATGCCAAACGTCTGCGTCTCCCAAATTGTAGTTATTTCCATTAATGGCATAGCTTGAGTGCGTATGCTTTATGTCTTTGACATTTAGCTACGTCCAGTAAGCTTCAATTATCGGTGACCAGCGTTTTGATGTGTTCAGCTGTTCAACCTTTGTGAAGCGGTGACGTGCCTTCATCTAGTGATGGTTATGTTTATAAAGGAACTGGGCAGGTCTCTGGCAACAATAAGGAACTCGTTATGTATGGCTCTATAGTGTGCACCTCTGAATTGTAAATTTCCTAATACTACCATCCACGCTCTGGATTGATTATTTATAGGTATTTGTGTAATGGATGTTCGTTTCTGGGTCTTAGTGTTTAAGTATATCTATGTACTAGTGGTCGCTTGTTGGTCGAAATTCGACCATAATACATTTTAATATCTTGTTGATAAGAACGCTATCTTTATTTCTCAAGAAACAACTACTATGTTTCCAAACTTTTTAGTGCGCCATCTGTGATCTTTTATCGTTATCATCAATATACTTGTTTGTGTGTGTCAAATGTATAGTAGTGTGGGTAATGTTTTATTTATTGATTTAATATACTTTTTAAGCTTTATTATTGAAAAATATTAGCGTTCTACACTTCTCCTACACATCTATACATAGTATAAAGCAAAGTTGCTTTCCGCGTCTGTCTGTATGTATGTATGCTTATATCTTTAAAAGTACGCAAAGGATTTTGATGCATTTTTTTTCAATAGGTATAGTGATTCAAGAGGAAGGTTTATATGTATAATAAGATGCTTCATGTATTAGAGAACCACTGATAATTTCAAGATTTCTAATGCGAAGTCGTAATTAAATATATTTCTTTACGCTTGCATTGCAAACGCTGGCTGAACTCTGCGAGATAGATCAAAATAATGTACTAAGTATTGTTTACCATAAAAAGGTCTACAAAAAAGTTCGCGATGGTATATGTTTATCTCTTAGGGATAACCTACAATAACCAATTTTTATTCTTTACTTTTTACGAAAAATAATGACTTATTTACGAAGAGATTTTAAGCAATACAGCATTAATCCTTATCTATTTAAGTATCTTAAATAAATTTTACATTTAATATAGAACAATATCGCCCATTACAACATGTAAATTAAACGAATAGTTTCGGAGATATTACAGGTTTAAAATATAGGGACATCGCGGTTGCGGCGGTACCGGCTGGCCGCGGTGCGTGCCTATCCCTACTAATAATAAAAATGCGAAAGTAACTTTGTCTGTCCGTCTGTTACGCTTCCACGCCTAAACCAGTGAACCAATTTTGATGAAATTTGGTACAGAGATAGGATAGACTCTAAGGAACAACATAGGCTACTTTTCATTGCAAAAATAAGGGAAAATGGGTAAAAAGAGGGGATGAATATAAACGAAAGAATATATGCTTTTTTTATCACTAGTAAAAGGAAGGGAGAATGGGTAAAAAGAGGTAATGAATGTTCGTATGGAAAATCGTTTTTTTGTTTGAAAGGGTATATTTCAGAGGTGGTCCCATGGTCACCAGGTGAGGATCTGATGATGAAATCCTGGGGAAGTCGAGGGAAACTCTAAAAATGTTGGCAAGAATAGTGTTTTTGTGGATTATGATCACTTGCTAGCATTCGGCAATGGTCACTCCATACTCAGACTCAACAGACTTGCGGAACAAGCTAACCGTTAAGTGTCTTTGAGGGATTTGGAAATATTTTCACAGACGAAAGGGAGAAGATCAGCTAGCGCTCAGCGTCAAGCTCAAAGTAGAATCATTTTCGGAAGGTTTAATAGGAATGTTTTTGTTAATGCAGAATTCATATAATATGACCACACGTTACAGTATAAAAATCCTCCTTTGACATTAATTGGAAAAATGATTAAAAAATGTCGGCATTTTGATTCCTTAAAATTCAAAAATGAAACGCAGGGTTGTGTGAATGGTAAGATATTATTGCATTTGCTTGGTGAACCAGCTGAGCCGCTAAAGTCTCTTTTATTGTGCAATTCTGATGAA
>NJDD01001601.1:786325-799134 GCA_002245505.1 Calephelis nemesis
TAAACTATCCCACCTATTATGCCCGCCGCTGCCTGAAATGTAAATAACTATAATTTATATTTCTTTATTATTTTATTACCTCTGTGGCTAGCGGTCCGGCGTCGGACTTGATTTCTTGAGGCATCGGGTTCGATCCTCGGGTCGGGCAACAAAAAAAAATAGAAAATGCATATTTTCAGTTTTGTAATAAAAATAACGATGCCCAGGATTAGATACGTACCTGGTTGGCGATAGGCTTGCCACCTATCAGATTGTGGGACGTAGTGTCTTCGGCTAGTCGTGAGTGCCTTGGTTGGGCCTCTGCTTGCCCCTTCGGGAATATGGGCGTGAATATATATTTTTTACATATATTTACGCCAAGTCCTTTACGGGTAGGCAGAAAGCATTGAGTACCAAATGGCACGAATTCTACAGACCGGCTTAGCTATTATTAAATTTAAGATAATACAACTTGCAGGAAGAGAAGAGATACACGAGGAGGAAAGCCATGAGTAGCAGAGCATCGTGTATTCTCACGGTGTTTCGGCCAGTAAAGAAGCTTAAAAGGGCCATGGAAGGTGGTGGATTGACCGGCTTAGCTTCCTCCACATTTATTACACTTTTCATACAAACATGCGGCTACGTAAGACTATTGACACCACTCTCGGATAATAGCCTAGCGGACTAGCGATTTAGTCGTGGAATCCTGAATCTCCTCGGGTACCTACCTAAATACATCCACACCTACATCGTATCCACACCTGCACCTATTTTTCATCTTTTATTTTTTCCACACATCCCACTTCAAACTTGGGACAAAACATTTTTGTTTGGTCTCTCTGAATAATTGTTAAATTGTCCATTATATATCCATTTTCTAGAGAAAAACAGTTAATATAAATCCTAGTACACCCACAAATCAGCAACAAAATTAAATTCCATTTTTTATGTAAACATTTGTTATTGGTGATTATGATCGATTATTCAGGAGCCTTGTGTTCGTTTATTTGTGTGATGTACATAGAAAACATTAGTCGCCAGTCCTCGCCACTTTCTTGTTCCATATTTAAGAGCAAAGTAACCACTCTTGAAAAAGATTCCTAAGATTTGTCTACAATCTTGGCCATCAGGTAGCGAAGCACCAATCACATTTATGGTGTGTGTAGGCGACATTATTCTCTTACCATTGTCTCTGTTCGCTATCTTTTTCTTTTGGGAATACACTATCTTGTTTCATAAAAATACAAAAAAGGGTGTTCATATTTTATTGGAACTTGAATTATGTTGTTCTCGTGTGTTTGGTTTATATTAAATTTAAGAACTGGTAACCCTGCCTCGATAAGTCGTATCACGAGCCGCGCCCCGAGCGCGACGATTATTATTTCGAGCTCCGATCAACATGAAAATGGAGGCCCATAAATTTATCAGACATAGTGTCGGTCGATTCGCCCCGGGCTCGCATTATATAAAATATGTCAAGAATTAACCTTTATCACACAAAGAATATTTTACTTTAGGCACCCAAATCGATCAGGGAACTACGTCCTGATTATATTAGGTGACATGTGAATTTATAATACCAAAAGGGTCTTCTTTCAACTAAAATACTAACATTTTGCCATTAGTCAAGTAGAAATTTGCATCAAATTTTATATCAATTTTAATCAATTGTAAGTAGTCATCAGTCATAAGTCAATAAGTCTTGTCAGGCTCTTGGTTAAAGCGGTGGCCTCATTACTCTTTTTTTTTTTGAGGGAAAAGGGGAAATACACGATACGCAAATTTCTTCATGATTATTTCATTTGTGCTTTTTCACTGAACAAAATTGTATGGCCACCTAAATTGACTAATTTCACTCGATAATTCGAAATTCAATAATTATGAAAAATATTCGACCATCTTTTCTCTCGAAGGCGCCAAAACTCTCGCAAAGGGTCTTTCCTTGCACCGTAGTAAGAATTCTTTATTTGCATATAATAGGGTAACAATTCAAGTGTTATTAATTTAATACATATCTATATATATTTTGCTATGATAATAACATTATGTTATAATTTATATTACATGTAAATCGGTCAGGAAACTTAACCTTGATTATATTTGGTGACATGTGAGTTTATAGTAATATTAAGCTAAGCCAATAGTTCAAAAGTTTGGAAAAGACAATACATAAGACAATTTATAATAAAATGTGTTAAAATTTACAAAAGCAAATTTATCAAAATGTAAACGGAATCGAATGTAAATAATAATACACAATCAAACACAGCATATTTTACTAAATGCAGTCAAATGGAAGAAGAAACTTAGTCTTAATTATAGTAGGTGTCATGAATTTATAGTACCAATTCGTCGATTGCGATCGCTAAGGTTCAGTGAAGAAGTTGCGAAAAATGTGTCACGAATTGTCACGAAAAAATTTATCACGTGACTTTAGGGTATCCAAATTTGTCAGGAGTCTACGTCCTGATTTTATAAGGTGACAATTGAATTCACAGGCCTTCCCTTTTTCTCATCCCAGCGCCGGAGAAGACTGATATCCATATTAGTCTAGTGGTAGAGGAATAAGTAATAGGTACTGCTTTACCTTCTTAATATACAAGGAGTATTATATAACTAATATACAGCTATAATATCAACCTGATTTTATTTTATTATCAGGTTGCTATTATAGTTGGTAAGTTGATGTTATAGTCTGTATCACATTGTAATAAAAACTTTACAGCTATAATATCAACTTAATTTTACTCCTATTTTAGTTCATGTTTATTAATCAGTAATAGTAATAGAGTTGATGTACAAAAAACATAAAATTTAAACGTTTAAAGAAATATGTTGAAGAGGGGTGGGCGAGCTTGTCTCTACCGAGGAAGACTTCTGCCTGATCCGTGACAAAATTACTTTAATACACTTGCCGTCTTCTTAATAAAACATGGAGTAAATTACTTCAAGGTTCAGCCTGTTATTGTAGTCTTTATTAATTATTACAATGTAACAAAGACTATAATATCAACTTAATTTTACTCCCACTTTAGTCTACATTTATTAATTTATTATACGGTTGGTGAAATCTGTTTAAAACCATATGCTCGTATCAGATTGATGTATCGTATTTTGCAAATAAAGACATATAAGCAAGTAGATTTCCTATAAGTAAATATTTTCACGCCTATATCCAAAAAGGGTTAAGCAGAAGTACCGCTAGGACACCCACGATTAATCTTACCCTTTCTTAAAGAGATCTAAGATATGGGTTACTGAGGTTGGGATTTCAAGCGATGAGATCGCCAACACAACAGCAATGAGCACTGGCGTTATGTGTGAAAAATTAATAACCGTCAACATTTTTTGTATATTATCTTGTTGTTATTAAAAATAAACGTGACTTGTTTGATTAGTAAATAACACTGGAAAAGTAATACTAAAAAATTGATCAGTATAGTGCTTAAGTAATCATTGTATATTATGTCAATTATATCGAGTGCACAGATTGCTTGTGATTTTCAAATTAATTCTCTTGAGCATAATTACGTAATTATCTGTTGAGCAATAGCACCACTTAAAATTGTTTATTATTTGTTTATATGTAATGTATATCGAAGTCTTTTTATGTAATAACACTAGCAGTTTCACGCAGTTTCGCCTGCGCAACCTGTCTTCTACTGCACCAATTTTGATGAAACAAAGCTTATGTCACTCAAAGATAATGTAGCATTCTAAAGGTGAAAGAATTTTTGAAATCGGCCCTGCAGTTTCGGAGCCTATTCCTTTCAAACAAACAAAAAATCAAATCTTTCTAATCTAAGACTAGATATTGCCCTGGGTTTCGCCGACACCAATCAACCTAAATTTTGCACCAAGGTCTTGTTTTTTTGCTGCCTAGTTCCAGTCTAGTTTGATAAAAAAGAAAGTATCCTCACGTCCATATCTCTGAAGTGGTAGACAGGGGAACAACCAGGGCACCCACGACTAGCCGAAGACACTAATTCCCACAGTGTGATCTGTGGCAAGCCCATCGCCAATCGGGGACACATCGAATTACGAGTAATATTTTTTAATAGAAAATTGGAAAAACCAATTATTTTTTTGTTGCCCGACGTGAAAATCGAACTAGGGACCTCATGCAGTTAAATACAACATCTGAACCGCTAGAACACAGATGCGATAAGTTTTCTTATTTTCTAGAACACCTTTTGATAGTCCCAGTTAGGGTTTCTCAGTCGAATATCGAGTTCTACACGTCATAAACAAGGAAAATGTGTTTTCTCACTTATATCTATTTTTTTTATGATATTGGAAGGCAAACAAGCAGACGGATTTCCTGATGGTAAGAAATTCACGCCGCCTAGAGACACCAAAGGTAGTAATGGTGCGTTGCCATCCAGAGGCTTGGACTTGAGCAAAAGTAAGTGTACCGGCTACCTTACCCTCCAAACCGGAACACGTCGTGACGTTATGTCGGCAGGAATAGGTAAGGCGGTGGTACCAATCCGCGTGAGTCTCTGCAATACTCTACCACTTAGTAGGATGTCACGGTGTTAGTGATGGTAAGCCTATGCTCGCCTTTTACGAGGTGCCTGGCACAGGAAGGCAGATGGTCTATTCTGAAAAGGAGCCCGGACCAACACGTGGTAATATTATGTCAAGTGTCTATAAAACGAACATATTTGTCACCTATCATAAGTAGGGCTTAGGGTCTTTGTTTAGTCGTGGGATTCCTGGTTGTACCTACCTCAGCCTGCCTCTGCGGTGACACGGGCATGGAGGTACTTTTTTTTTAATGTGCATATTGCAATCATCCCATTTAAAAGTTCTACAACTGTGCGATTCCGAAGACATTTCTTACCTCGCACAACATCTTTGTGGAATCAGTTATCGAGGGCGGTATTCCCAAACAATTATGACTTGGGTACCTTCAAGAAAAGAGCGTCTTCATTCCTTAAAGGTCGGCAACGCATTTGTGATACTCCTGGTGTTGCGGTTGCCCGTGGGCGGCGGCGATCACTTTCCATCAGGTGACCCACTTGCTCGTTTGCCTCCTCTTATATATAAAAAAAAGCACTTTTCTATGTGAGCGGTCAACGAATAAGGACTCGGGTCTCTTTATGGTGACAAACAACCGTAGCCTATATACACCACAGATGTTATATACCACCTCGTTGGTCGAGAGGCTAACGTACACGCCTAATCACATCCTTCAACCGCGAGGCTCGGGTTCGACTCCCTACGGGGGCAGGCATTTGTGTGATGTACATTTAGATGTCTGCGTATCCGGGTCTGGGTGTTTATTAAATTTATTATGGTATCTGTTTATGTATTTCTATGTATTAGTATCGTTGACTAACACCCATTACACAAGCATATAATTTGCTTACTTTGGGGTTAAATTTAAATTTGTGTAAGTTGTCCAGATATTTATTTATAGGTGCGTCGCGGTCTTGTGACTGGAATATTAAGAAAATTGTGCTACCCTACCTTTTTGACCGGAATATGACAGAGTAATTAAAGCGACAGGAACAGGCTTACCCCCCACAGGTGGACCCTTTCCAGTGCAAGATAATGCACAGCAGTGTACTACCAGTGGTCTTATTGGTAATGACCTATTTAACCAGTGTTCGTTTCTTGCGAGCTGTCTTAAAGATAGGCAAACGGTCTATTCTTCTCACCAAACTCCAACCAATATGAGGACGTTTGAATAAGGAACTTGGACAAAAATTGTGACCAAAGCACATAATATCAAACGACCACAGACAGGCATATTAAAATTCTAAAAATAAGACCCGTTTAGATATCGGAATGAAAATGATTACTCTCACTTGCCAACGTAAGTACATCCAAAAATAAATTTGGAAACGAGTTTTAATAAATAAATAATAAATTTATAATAACGATCCCTGGACAAGTCACACAAATTGAATCTAACCCCAAAGTAAGCCAATTTATGCTTGTGTCATGGGTGTTAGTCAACGATACTAATAAATAGAAATACTTAAATAGATACCAGTATATATTTAATAAACACACATACCCGGAAATGCAGACATTTAAATGTTTTTCACACAAATGCCTGCCCCCGTCGGGAATCGAATCCGAGCCTCGCAGTTGGTTGTTGTATAGTTAGTCGTGTAAGCTAAGCTCGAACAACGAGGCGGAGGGTTTTAATGTTGGTACGTATTTTTAATTATCATAAACAAAACTTTTTGTAATAATAAACTCGTGTTTAAAATCATAATTCTTAAATGCTTTATAACGATGACGAATACACCTACCATCAACCGTAATTATCATTTTCTTGTCCAAACCCCTTTGCCATACTTCGGTGTGATACATAAACACTTTCATTTGTCCCTGTCAGTGTCATCTCGGAGACAGGAGCGTCTTTGGAATGAATGAGATAAATTAATTCAGTGTTTTTAAAATATATATTTAAAACACGCAGCTCGTGGAAAGAAATAGTAATTTTGATTTGTAAAGTATTTTCATGACCATATCCCCGAAGAGGCAGGCAGAGGCACCCATCACTAGCCGAAGACATTAAGTCCCCTAATTTGATAGGTGGCAAGTCTATCGCCAACCGCGCACATATCCAAACCCCGGCAAACGTTATTTTTTAATAGAAAATTGGAAATATAAATTTTCTATTTTTTTTGTTGCCTGTCCCAGAAACCGAACCCGGGACCTCAAATTGTCATGTCCGGCCGGACCGCTAGACCACAGAGGCGATATTGATTTGTAAGATTTTGTAATTACTCACATCCCTATTAATAAAGAGACAGACAAGAAGGACCAAGAAGAAGAAATACAAGCAGGGCACCCATGACCTAAGGTGCTTTTTTAGTCCTGGCAAACTGGCCAAAGTCTGGATGACACAAAACACCACTATTGTAAGCATTGTTGGCCGACCGCGACAGACCGCGAGGCTCGGGTTCGATTCCTGACAAGGAATTTTCCGTCGCACAAGCATATAATTTACTTTGAGGTTAGATCAATTCATATGATTGTTCAGGAATATTTATTTTTTATTACTTATCTAATCTTTATCTATAATTTTTCAAGGGCGAAATATTATAGCTTATTTATTACATTGAACTAAAAATAAATATACTGAATTACAGAAATTTTTAATATATGAATATATTGTTTATATTAAAAAGATATAACAGAAATCAACATTTTAGGATTTAACTTCTTCTTTCTTTCATAGCAGTTGTTTAGTTCTAAAAACAAAATATTTTTTATTTTATACTTCATTCATTTTCGGTTACATGTTTCCATAATTTTAATTCTTAAGTAAATTTGTTGTAAGTAAACAATTTATTAACAAAAATCTTTTGTTAGGTAACTGGTTTATTAGGTAATAAAATATTTTTTTGTGTGATTTAAAATTGCGTTATTTTCCTAATCCCTTAATAAATACTAAGTTACACCACAAACAACTGTAACAATTACTATTTTTTTTTGGGCACACCAAATAATATGTACTTTTGGAGGTGACATTAATTTCAATAAATTTTCATTAATAGAAAACGTGACCACCAGCGTTCATAACAACTTGAAAATACTTAAAGCAATCACAGTAATTTGCAATAGTTGATCCTAAACTGAGATATCTCGCCGACGCCAACCACGAAGTTATAAAATGTAAATTTATTGCACGATATTTTACATAAATTCATATTGACCGCTATATATCGAATCTTACATCACATAATTACACGGTGCACAATTATTATAATTTTGTTATAATCGCTTTCATAAGGATGTGCGAAAATAAAATTTATGGCGTAATTCATATTGATTTATGGTCCATGTTTAGGGTTTATCAAATTGAAAGACGTTCTATGCATCTTTAAGCTTGCTTGCTGTTTTGGAAATAACCGGCCAAAGCGTTCAGAGCCTTTACCATGAGTTGCTATAGATTAAGTACGGCAAGTTACGTTACTTTTGGTCTAAAAATGTGTTTCTCTTAGTTTCCAATAGAGGCGCTGTTCAATGTTTTCATAGAAATAATTTACAATGACGGCAACTAATATAGTAAACTAGACGAGATTAAAACTCATGGCAAGGGCTCAGATAGGCTTAATAGTATTTTTTGTAGATACGTCATGTTACTTTTTCTTTTTCTAAGTATAAGTAATATTCTGATTACAAAGAATTATAGTTTTTAAGAAAAAAAAATGTTTCCGTTCCGATTCCGTAACCAAATAAAGTCTTAGAGTAGTAAAACTGCAGAAAATCGCACTTCATTCCCAAACTTTTTGGACCGCTCAGTGGAAAATTGGTTGGTCTGTCAACCGCTGTAAGATTTTTATACAAAAAAAAACAAGAGGGCTGCCTTCCATACATGACACTGAAACTAAGATTTTTTTAAAATATCTCTGTACATGATTAGTTTTTAATTTCCTAAAACATTTTTTTCCAAATTTAATTGTTTGAAAGCTAGAAACTTTAAAAATTGTAAAATGTGCTTTGTCATTTTTTATCTCTTATTTTAAAAGTTTAAAAGGGGCTTTTACTTTTAAAATAGGAAAGTAAAAAAGTTAAAAATTTGAAACGTTTTGTAGGTCTCAACGAAAACTTTCAAAGTTAATACTATATACGAGTAGTTGGCAGATTTTAAGATATTTATCACATTTTCGAAAACCACAAAAATCTATATCATTATCATGCAAATACTATGTAAAAACAAAGTTATTTTTTGCAGATGAAAAATAAATGTTGTACGGTACATCCTTTTAAATATTTGAATAAGATATATTCCTCTATCTTTTTTTGTGATGAAGATCAGTGTAATGACTCGAAACTCGTCTGTTGGAGAGATAGATTCGACCTAAGGGACGAGGCAAATTTAGCTAGAAGAAACCTATTAGGTACTGTTGCTTTGCATACTTCGGAATTATACCTACTGTTTCCGAAAAACTGACGAGAATCATTCTTTCTTTTGCAGTACAAACAATAAATGAACTGTCAATTATCTTTGTGCTCGGATTAATATACGAGTAAGTGTGACAGCTGATAGTACGTCTTGAATTACGGTATAACAATCGCCTCAGTGGTCTAGCGGTCCGTTGTACTTGACTGCATGAGATCCCGGGTTCGATTCCCGGGTCAGGCAACAAAAAGAAAACTTGGTTTTTCCAATTTTCTAATGAAAAAAACGTAGCTCGGGATTGGATATGTGCCCGGGTGGCAATAGGTTGTGGAACATACTGTCTTCGACTATCCGGGGGTGCCTTTTGTGCCTTTGCCTACTTCTTCTGGGATAAGGGCGTAACGGCGTATAGAGACTTTTTATTCTTTTTTTTTAATAGAGACGGTGACTACCTGCTACGTCTACGGAATCCTCAATGGAGTAGTCCGACTCCGAATGGTCACTTTATTTCTTAAAATAGGTATTGATTACAACAGGCAGATTCAGATTTCAGACTACGGACTCAAGTAAGACAAGGCCAAGTACCGTAATTATGGTGAAAGGAACAGGTAAGGATCAACAGTGCAGAACAGTGGATCCTTACCGAGAGAAGGTGCTGCGCAGTACTTTGTCAACAGTGGTTCGCTTTCCTGATTTGTCTCTTAAAAGCTACCAGGCAGACAGGCAGATGGTTTATTCTATATACGGAACTTGGACTAACAGAGGTTTGACATTTGGTTCTTTCTGTATTTAATGGATAATTTGGATTTACAAAGTTCCCCCTATTGGTACCAGCTCCTTTGCAGAATAGACTATCTGCCTTTCCAGGCAGCTCGTAAATGGTGAGCATAGGCTTACTGTCACCGACACCGTGGCATCTAACTAGGTGGTAGAGTTTCGTACTCTCCCGGATTGGTACCAACGTCTTACCTATTCCTGCTGTCATTACGTTAGTGCTTGCCGTTGACGTTTACCTATTCTGAAGGATAAGGTAGCCAGTAAAATTTTGCCCGAAGCCTTACATCCCGGCCACAGGTTGGCAACGCACCATTGTTACCTTTGTTGTCTCTAGGTGGCGTGAATTTCTTACCATTAGGAAATCTGCTTGCTTGTTTGCCACCCAATATGATAAAGAAATCAAGTAATTCAAATTTGTAAAAGACGTACTCATAAAAGCTAGTTTAGTTAAGTTCTTATATGAGATGGTAGTTTTTTTAAATAAACCAAAAGAGTATGTACCTACCACTTAAAAATTAAATAGACTTTAAACTCTGTATTTAAATAAATTTTTAGTTCAACTTAGTTTTCAATTTATAGAGTTGATGACAAGAAAAATAAGTCGTGCAAAACTATAAATTTACATGAAAATTAATTACCATATCCGAATTTATTTCATTAATGGTTATATACACAGATTGTAAAAACGTATTTTAAATTCAACTCGACATTTTAGTTAGCAGAGATGTTAAAACGCTATTAAGAATTATTATATCTAGTTTTTTATTCAAATTATTATAGTCGTGAAAAGATCATTAATTTTTGGAATATATAATTATAAGTTAAACACCTGCGTCCACACGATCACGGCATCTCTTTCCATATGTAATCGTTAATTCATCTAACGAAATAGGGGAATTAATTACAGAGCATGCTCCTTAAAATCTTTTTGGTTCTTCGTTTTAATTATTACCTACATTCATGATTTATTTCGGAAACAGACTGTCTATATTTTAAAACAGAATGAATTATAAAACAATAATCTTGCTAGTGATTGTCTTTTTTAGTATTGTTGTGCCGTTGTAAAAAGATATAGTAGAAAATTGTCTAAATTGAATAATCTAAAAATCATATTAAACAAAAAAGTGCTTTTTTATGACATTGGAAGGCAAACAAGCAGACGGATTTCCTGATGGTAAGAAATTCCCGCAGCCTTGATACACCAAAGGTGGTAATGGTGCGTTGCCAACCAGAGGCCAATATGTTAGGCCTCGCGCAAAAGTAAGTTTATCGGCTACCTTACCCTCCGAACTGAAACACGTCATGACGTTATGGCGGCAGGAAAAGGTAAGGCGGTGGTACCAATCCGGGTGAGTCGCTGCGAAACTCTACCACTTAGTCAGATGTCACAGTGTTAGTGACGGGAAGCCTATGCTCGCCTTTTACGAGCTGCCTGGCACAGGTAGGCAGATGGTCTATTCTACAAAGGAGCCCGGACCATCACGGGGAAAGCAGTGCTTGAGAGTCTTAAATTAATTATGTAATTAAAATGTGTAGTTTTGTAGTTTATTTGACGAGGTGTTTAGTAAAACGTTGTCTTAGTTTTGTACTGTCTATAAAATGTAAAAAATAAAGTCAATTAGACAGCATTTTCATTGTAGGTAGGAACACTATTTGAACCAAGAAGCTTGTTCTATCTATAAGCTTCTTATGCTGACCCTTTTTTTTCTTTTCTTTATTTAATTTTTTGGAACTACGATTAGCATTTACTATTAGTTATGTTGAAATTTGCATGAAATTATTTATAAAATTGGGTTTCAATTATTAAAAAATAGCCGTAAGTCGTCAAAGGAAGTCAAGTCAGGGTCTTGAGTATTCTCATTGCTCAAGCTCATTTAATGAGATTTGGCGACGGCGAGGAAATACATGTTTCATTAAATTCTTAATGGTTATTTCATTTGTGCACTTTCACTGAACAAAATTGTACAAAATGCCACCAAAATTGACTAATTTCACTCAATATCAACACGAAATTTAAAATTTACAAAATAACTGCGACCATCTGTTGTCTCGATGGCGCCAAAACTCTGACCCTTTCTTATCTTAGATTCTTATATTAGATTCGAATGGTACCTCATTGATATTTTTGTTAAATTTCTAATTTTACATTTTTACGACATATTAACATATTTCTTACAATTTAAAACGCAATTAAAATCTTTAAGCGGAGTAAAAGCGAGTAAAACTCTAAAATATTTCATTATTTACTAAGCCGAGAATTTTAAATCATGATCCAACTAGAGGTTTTAGAGTTATTTCTGATTATGCATGTATTTTTGTTTATGACCTCGTCTTTAATGACCGTCAAAATCGTAAAGTATTGGTTTAAATAAAAAAAAAACACACAGTCAAATTGAGAACCTCCTCCTTTCTTGGAGTCATTTAAAAAAGAAGAACAAAGAAAAATAGAGATTATTTATATTTTTAAAAATTAACCCAAAAAAAAATTAACCCCAATTTCGCGTAGTCAGCATCACGTCTGACCGGAGGGACCAATTTTTCTAATTATTTGTTGCTGTGTTCGTTAGTGTCAGGTAAAGGTGAATATGAAAATAAAAACTTTGCATATTGTAGTTAAAATGAGAAAAACAGGCTCTTAATGTGAAGCGATACGAAGTGCGCCGGGTCGGCTAGTCTATATGTATAAAAATGAATCCCCATTTTGAGTGGTCGTCGCATCACGCCTGAACGCATGGATCAATTAAGCAAATATCGGGAAAGTTGGAGGGAAAGTGGGAAAAACAATGTTTTAGTTAGTAGCTGTACGAAGTAAAATTTGCGTAGATAAGCTTACCCTAGGTACAATCTATTTCTATCCCAAATTTAAATAGTCAGTTCTGGAGACGTGCTTTAAAGTGTAGTGTAGTTTTGAGGTGTAAGCTTTGAAGTGTACACATCGCGGATGTGTCTCTGCAAATATATGGATAAAACATTTTTTTTAAATTGTGGTAAAGTGGTGCCATCCTTATTCAAGCTCTTCCAGTAAGACTTTGTTTTGCCCCTAACACTGTCAATTTTAGTCAATAGTACACGAAATTCAATAATTATGAAAACTGCGGCCGTCTTTTTTTCTCGATGGCCCCGAAATCTTTAAAATTTTACAAGTTCTGTCTATTTCAAATTCAAATGTTATGTAGTTTTT
>NJDD01001601.1:799404-821442 GCA_002245505.1 Calephelis nemesis
AAGAAATTTCTTTTATTAGAGATAAGCTCGCCTTTTGTATTATGTTTTGTTTCTACTTTTAAGTATATCAGCTGTTGTGTACAATAAAGAGTTAATAATAATAATAATGATTATTACAATATTTTACGGAAGCAGATACCAACAGTGTTTCCAAACGGATGCCACTTGGGAAACTTGAAGAAAATCTGAAATGAAATCGGTAATCCCTACATTAGATCTATGCCTATGAAAATCAGTATTTCTATAGGTTTGTTAGTTTTTCCATGGTAAAAGTATTACTTAAGTAATTAATTACATTTGATCTCTAGGCCTCGTGGTTCAGTGTACAAGCTCTTAATATGATTAGTAAAATTTGTTTCTGGCAAGGATCATTAACATACTTCGCCAAAACTTATTTTTCAATAACGGTTTTTGCGGTGACAGATTTTGTCATTAATAAAAATCGCAATAAGTATCATCTTGAAATCTGTTACACGAAAGTGATTATTCAACAAACTTTCCCAAATTTATGATAATTTGTAAAAAACCGCAAACGACCTAGTACTACCATAATATGAATTCGAGACCCAAATATTTATAGTACTATTTGCGTTTTAGGGTTCCTTGCCGAGAAATGGCAGAAATTATTTTCCCCCTTTTTGTTTTACCAACGTTATTTTTTTTAAAAACACAATTTTAATTATTAATCCTTAACTATTTTAAAAGATATCTAATAAATAAATTTAAAACTATTTACCGTAAACTACCACCGTTTCCAAACCTAGCCATTCAGGACAAGAAACGGCAAAACAAAGTCACCGGAAACGAGGACTATAACCTTTTTTCCTCGGACTACTACCTTTTCCAAACCTAGCCACGTAGGAAAAGAAATAGCGAAACAAACTTCTCGGCTACCATGATTTCTAAAATGATAACAAATTGGTATTATTAGAAAAAAAACATTATTTACGTTTATTTGCAAGAAAATCTTTAACTCTATAGTAATACTTTTACTACGTGGTAGAGTTTCGCAGCGACTCGCTCGTATTGGTACCACTTTACCTATTCCTGGCACCATAACGTCCAATGCTTGCCGTTGATTTGTTCCGGTTTGGAGGGAAAGGTAGCCGGTAAACTTACTTTTGCTCGAGGCTTAACATCCCGGCCTCAGGTTGGCAATGCGCCATTACCAATTTGTCTGTCTCTAGGTGGCTTAAATTTCTTACTATTAGGAAATCCGTCTGATTATTTACCTTCCATTATAAAAAAAAATAACACGTAACTATAACAACGATGGTATTATAAGCCACGGCTGTCTATTACCATTAGGAGCGCTAAGTGCTTGTTTGGCTATATAAAAATAAACTAATAATGTCATATGCATAAAAGGTAAAGTAAAATATTATAAATTATGTAACATAAAATATTACGGAACTATTATATACTACGGAACGCATCTCATTAAGTTCTCGCACATGCGACTTTTTTACATACGAAGCTCTATTTTTCTAAGGGCAACTTAGTGGTTTTTATATAATGCTCGACTTCCGGTATCGTCGATATTAATGTAGGTAATGGCATAAAATTGTTTCATTATTTCTTCGCGGTATTCTAAGGCGTTAACTTAATTATACGTTTAAATAACTTTCCGCAGACTAGAAACTAAGTCTAATAGCTAAATGATTGCATATTTTGTACGAAATTTAAGGCCCTCTCACACTTCTTTAAAGAAGCTGGTATCACATTAGCAACTAATTGTAAGAAAATTGTGTTACAGATTTCTATGAGCAGTAATTAATACTTCCGTGGATGATGATACTTCCCAATAGGAATTCAATTTCTTGTATGCCAGTTTTTTTACAAAAAAAAATTACCAACAGATTTGAAAGGAAGTTTAATTAAATTTCTCTTAAGCCTGGATGTCACTGACATTTAGTTATTCTCGTGTCTTATGTCTGTGGACTGTGACGTCTAGTTTTTTGGTTTTCGCCTCTGTAGTCTAGTTGTCCGATGTTGTTATAATCTGGCTACATCAGGACCCGGGTTCTTTTCTCGATTCGGTCACAAATGTGCTTTTTTAGTTTTATTTAATAAATGCAACGTTGTTCGGGATTGGATTAATTCCCGACTGGCTCGTAATTGGATGTGTCCCCGTTTGGCAATTGGCTTGCCACCTATCACAATGTAGGACTAAGTACCTTCGGCTGATCGTGTATGCCGTGGTTGTATCTCTGCTTTTTTTGTGATATGGGCGCGAAAATACTTATTCATATTTGCCACCACTTACTCTTATTACCTTAAGGCCAACAATTACCTCCACTAAAGTTTCAATGAAGCTGCTCCAAGAAAAGCAGTCTAGATCTCATGCAACAAACTCACTTTGAAAGACGCAGAAGATTGTACAAAGTGAAGTAAAAGAAGGGAAGCGGTCCTTAGGTTCCCTCACGTAAGAGGAACAACTGGTACTAATGGTGATGACGACTATTATGACTGAGCATAGTCTGAGCAAAGACTAACTGGTGGAGAATGCCAATAGGCATTAAGCTTGCCTTTTAGTAACGCCTTTCAAACTAATTTTGTTTGGTCTACAATCAATGGCATATTAGTCGCCTCTTCGTGAGGTCTCGAGTGCGATCGCCGGATCGGGCAACAAAAAGGAAATATGTGATTTTTTTCAACTTTCTAATAAAAACAACGGGGCATAGGACATAATCCCGATTGGCGATAGATCTGACACCTATTACATTATAGGACTTGGTGTCTTCAGCTAGTTGTGTATGCCCTTGTTGTGCCTCTGCCTACCTCTTCAGGGATACGGGCTTAAAAATACTCTTCTACATATATAAAAATCAATTCCATTTTTCGTATTTTATAACTCAAGAATGAGCTCACCTATCCAAACCAAATGTTTAGGCTTTGTTTGGACTATTTACGAGTAGTAGATGGTTTATGTGAAGTTTGCATAAAATTGGTAGAGCGGTTCATAATTTATCACATTTTTGTAACAAATAAATTCATGAAATGGCGAATTGTTTTGTTAATGGGTATTTTTCTAAATTTGTGCTGTCATATTGAAATTTTTTTTCAGTTGTTTTTTTCTTTTTTGTTCTGTTGTGTCATGTCATTCATATGCGGTCATATACGTAGTGAAGTACGTACTGGGCCGCTAGTAGGCAATAAAAAGGGAAGAGCCCAGTGTAGTAGTAACATAATTAAATATCCGCGTTTCTAATACTTCAAAGGCCCGGCGTGCGATGACAGCTCGCTCTTTGACATTGTTTTCATGTGCCTTTAAAGCTTTAAGTGAGGAATTCGGGACGTTGATAATTATCAAGATAGACTTGATAATGTTTGCGTGAAATGTCAAAAGTTCACTAAAGTCTGCGCAGTCTATAAATAAAAGAATCTTCACGCCTACATCTTCGAACAGGTAGGCAGAGGCACAACTAGGGCACCCACGACTAGCCGAAGATACTAAGTCCCACAATGTGATAGGTGGCAAGCCTATCGCCAATCGGGCACATAACCGGGATAGGATTCCCGAGTAACATTTTTTTTATTAGAAAATTGGAAAAACCCAATTTTCTTTTTGTTGCACGACCCGGGATTCGAACCAGGACCTTATGCATTCAAGTCCAACAACTGAACCGCTAGACCACAGAGGCGATATTAAATAAAAGTGAGCAAATACCACTAGCTCTCAGAACAGGCGATAGAGATATATACGACGCTATAACTGCAACGACAACATGAGTACTCGCCTTTGTCATATAACTTTATAGCCCACTAACGTTGGGAATTAACCGTCATCATCCTGAGCGTCTATAACTGGCGAAATCTCTTACATATCGGTCTGTGTCTTGGCCGGTCAATGGGTACCATTATTCAAATAAATAATTATCAAAGAAATAAACTTTCTGCTACATTTTTGATGATATAAGAAAAAAAAACTACGTTAAAATACCAAAACTAAAAAGTAAAAAAAGTAAAGATTTGATATTAGGTAATTATATAATACCTATTATTTATATGTGCTATTTACTAATAGGTTTGAAGTTGGTGCCAAGCCTTAAACTAATAACTATACTATAAATAAGTATAACATTGGCTTGGCACCGACTTCAAAGCTTGAAGTAAATAGCACATATAAATAACAGGTAGTAAATATTTCTTGGGTATGCCAGAAAAAGCATGAAATTAAATATATTTATAGCTTGTTGCTGAATGCCGATATGTCTCTAATCTTGTCACTAAGTCATCCAAGAGGATCGAATTAACTTGCGAGGTTTCATTTAATTTAAGAAAAAATACACATCGGGATAGGTGAAAGTCGATAAAAATGCTCATAAAATAAAAATTAATGGGCCTACCTGAATCAATTCTAAACTATTCCGCATCAAACAAAAAAAAAGAATTACGTAAATCGGTTCAGAAACCTCGGAGAAATCAGTGTACATATAAAAAAATATACCTGCTGAATTAAACCTCCACCTTTTGTCAAGTCGGTTAACAAAGAAGCTGGCATATCTAATGATGGTAGGGACAATCGTCACCTGTCGCGTTTTTTTTAATTTCATAGGGTATAAATTATATTAATAACATGGAATAAGTAAACTTTCATATTATACATGGTGTATTTGACACCGTAACGAAAACTTCTGTAGTAGTTTAGATACATATCAGACTTCAAAACTCCTTTAGCAGTTTTTGTAGTAAACAAGTGGTTAATTATTTTGCAGTTTTTCAGCCCGCAATGTATAGCGAACAAAGTATATACATTAAGCCGCGAGTTGCGAGCTATAAGTGCCGACCTAATACGCTGTTTTATTACACTGCTTTTTTAGCAAAAATGTGTTATTTATTAGATTTCATTTTTAGTTGTTTGAGTTAGATATTATTAATGGAATAACAGTTAAATTATTAAAAAAAATACAAAAATTCATGAAATTTCCGATACGAAATTCCAACTTGTACCATCTGCTGTGCACGTGCATCTGCTTTTCACAAATTTTAAATTAATTGTTACAATAAATGCTTTATTATTTAAAAACTACATACCTATGCTTCTCTACCATGTACAGAATTCATGGATGTATTTTTCGTTATGCGGTCATTTTTTCGAGAATTTCCAGTCTTATACAATATTTTTTATTTTAGAATTCACTATTCTGCAGTTTATGTATAAATTAGCATTACATCACCAACAGGAAATGACCATTACAGTAATAAAGTTATGGTTGTCTATAGGGTAGGCCGGCGGCTACCAATTCGCTCATGGTCGACCGCAATATGGGGTCACCTGATAATGCGCCTGCACAATTACTTAACAATTTTCTATCCGCGCACTCCTGGGCAAATACCTTTCATGCATCAGAGTTGAAAAATCAGGCTAGTCTTGTACCCGTTTATAATTATGTAATCCTTTTTTAATGTTAGTTTCAGTTTATTATTAAATTTGCTTTAACTTAACTTATAAAGTGAACATCACTAAAATACGATTATTTTACGATCGAGAAGTTTGTTTGTATATAAGTTTGTTTGAAGTTTGCTTGCATAATATTGAAGTAGGTTCATTTTCATTTGTATTTGTATCTGGCTGGCTTAAAAAATAATATGACACTGAAAACAATAAAAACTTGATTCCTGCCATTTCTAATAAGTATTTTCAGGAGAGTTTTTGCGCCATCATGAATGAAGATGGTCGTAATTTTTTTCACAATTATTGAATTTAGTGTAATTATGAATAAAATTTGTTAATTAAGGTGGGAATTAGTTTAATTTTGTTAAGTGAAAGTGCACAAATAATGTGAAATGTAAAGTGAAAGTGCAAAAACAAGTGAAAAAATAGTGTATCGTGAATTTCCCCGCGGCCGCCAAATCTCATAGATGAGCTTGAGTAACGAAACCATCGTTTTACTCAAGACCCTGACATGACTTAGACCTATGACTTACGACTTATGACCTAAAATAACTTATGACTGCTAAAAAGAATTTATTTATATACGGAAGACATGGCAGCATGGCCTAAAGGTCTTAGCCGGCCTCCACAAAGGGGCAAATTAACTTAAAAAAAGTATTTTCTGTCTACCAAAAATAAATTCGACACATTTTGTAATTTATTTTCATTGGTTGTACTGTTTATTTTTGTTATTTGTGTCTAGTTAATGCGAGTCCTCATCCGGCACATATCTACACGATATTTGCATGTTTTTCTGCATTTTATTTTAAATAAAATAAACATATTGAGAATCATTAAACTGTCGTAGAAGGTTTAGAAAAGAGGCCCTTGAGATGAACAATCGATCGAACCCCCTACAATTTGCGTAGTGGCAGCTCCCGCGGCAATTTGTGTCCGTCGCGTTCATTTGCCGTTACTCGGTAAATGCTACTGGAATATTTTTGAAGGGCCTAACATAAACACGCTGTCGGATAGTTAGATCGAAATGTTTTCGATATCGTAAATTAATAGATCTCTTTAGGTAATATATTGCAAAAACATTTTGTCAAGCAGAAACAAAATTCACGGTAGTACATATTTAATATAGACATTCTTTTTCAATTGATTTAAGAATGGACTTGACAAATGTTTCAAACCTCAAAATATTTTAGCTAATTAAGCCTCTAATGTGTTTACATTATTTAATATTATATATAATGAATAAAAAATAAGACGATGCAAACTACTAATAAGTATTTTAATTTTGTTAATTTACGCTATGTAAAGTGAATCAAGAGGTGGGCCCAAAAGAAAAGTAAATATTTTTTTCAAAAGAATAAGTAACGATAGCAATAAACTGCAGTTATTAAAATTGTATGTAACACTTGCTTCTTGTTCCTGGATTGAAGCCAGGAAAACAAAATTAATATGTATATACATATATACTTTCTACTTATATCTTTTTCGCCAATCTTATTTACAAAAGTATCCTTAGACAAAGACAATTTCATGTTTTCAACATTTTCAGCAAAGAATACTGAAAAGGATGGACCTATTTATGATATAAACAGCCTAGTGTTTGCATTCCCTGGGCCTCCGTAGGTATTCTTGTGTAGCCGTATCATTGACAAGGCTCATATGGCGGTAGCTACGTCGTTGTGAGCATAAATTTGTTAGTTTCTTCGTTGATTTCGAGTTTGTTTCGATATATAATTTTCATTTATTTGTTACACTATTTGATTTTTATTTATGTAGTACATAAGCAATTGCTACACATTTTACTGCTGATGTTAACTATAATGAATGATTTGCGGAGTATGTGTTTCTATCAAGATGGGAATAGCTTAAACATTACGCTTTTTCATTACAAATATATTACCATTTTTTATGACATTGGAAGGCAAACAAACAGACGGATTTCCTAATGGTAAGAAATTTACTCCGCATGGAGACACTAAAAATTGTGCGTTGCCAACCTGAGGCGAGGCTTTTAGGCCTCGAGCAAAAGTAGCTTTACGGGTAAGCTTATGCTCAGCTTTTGCAGGAAGGCAGATGTTCCTCTCTGCAAAAGAAGCTCGGACCAACACGGGGGAAACAAACACAAGAACAGTAGTGCCTATCTCAAATTCGTAAATAAAGTAATTAAATTAAAACTGTAATTTTTTTTTATTGAATTCAATTTTCAGCTTGAATTTGTGCTTTGAAAACTGAGTGCTAAGGTACTCTTTGTTCGACTCGATTATTCGAAAGCGAAATACGTGCTAGGGATACTGGTTTAATTCTCACTGTAAAAGGCAAGTCATCCAAACAAGTAAGATACATACTAATTATGGGTAATTTTCAAAATCGATCGCAGGGTTTTGCACTTGTGGTTTCCTGTGGCTCGTTCTCAAAGAAACTTAAGCAAATATCCCGTTTTCCCCGGTATTACGCATGTTATATAGTTTTTATATTACCGTAAAACCTCGTCGGTAAATCTTAGGTTTTATTAGTAAATCCTGGGATTTACCAACGTCAGCAGACAAAAAAGTGGTCCTTTTTAGATTTTTCAGAAAACTTTCCAAGTATCATTTACAGTGCACAGCTGCTACTTACTAGATGTTATTTATTTATTATTTACTTAAACTAGTATTTTTACCTGTTTTTTAAAAGAAGTTCCCTACGCATGGCTTTGTTGAAATATGTCCGCTACAATATCGAAGAAATAATTATCATATACACATGAAGTAAATATTATATCCTATTATACTTAAACACACAAATAACCATTGTTTATATAAACATTACTTTGTTTTGACTATACGCTATATCGTAGAAGCAGTGTTGGAGTGGTAATGTAATATTTATGAGTTTATTATTATTATTATTGCTAAATATATTCACGGCCATATCCCTGAAGATGTAGGTAGAGGCACAACCAAGGCACCCACTACTAGCTAAGACACCAAGTCTCACAATGTGATAGCAAGCTTATCGCCAACTGTGAAATATTATCCAATCTCGAGCGACATTTTTTTTATCAGAAAATTAGAAAAACCAAATTTTCTTTCTATTGTCCGACCCGAGAATCGAACTCGAAGCTGTGGACCGCTAGACAACACATGGGACTATTCTAATTTATGTAATTATTGTGCTTTTTTCATTGCAATTTTCCCATTATTCCCAATTTACCTATCTATCATTCATTATACATATTAATTTTCCTCCTATTAACCGAACCTTAAGTAATAACCATTTCATCAATTGTTTCGAAGACACAACACACACGTACCTTTATATTTACAGGACACTTTACTTTAAATCACACTTAAAATGTACCATCAACTACCCTATGTTAAAAGCATCTGAAATAAAGATAAACAAGGATACTTAGAACACCCAGATCTGGAAATACAGACATTTATGTTCGTTACACAAATGCTTGGTGGGAATAGAACTTGAACCTCTTAGTTACAAACATCCATATCCGCCATATTTTTTTTAATTACACAAATTGAATCTATCCCCAAACTCATGCTTGTGTTATGGATGTTAGTCAACGATTGTAATACATAGTAATGGTTAAATATATTACCGGAATAAATTTAACAAAAACCCTGACCCGAAAATGCAGACACCTAAATGTTCATCACACAAATGCCTGCGCCGGTCGGGAATCGAACCCAAGCCTCGCAGTTGATCGATGTAGTTAGGCGTGTACGTTAGCCACTCTACCAACGAGGCGGTCGGTAGATAGTCTTTGGCGTTGGTCATACGATAAGCTCGAAGTGGTTAAAACTATTAAATTGTGTCAATAGTCACTAAAATTAATCTATGAAATTGTCCTTAGTAATCACGTATAATAATACTACTATTTAAATTATGCGCTTCGGTTCTACACTTTTTACGTTTTTACACTTCATACTTTTATTTTTAAATTGGCTGACCCAATCTAAATTTAAGTGAAATGATTAATTATGTAATAACAAATATATATATATATATTTCACTAAGTACATTCGGATTTCCGAAGCTTGACGAATACAGCCGAAGCGCATTATTTAAATAGTACTACTATATCTATAAGTTATTTTGTTTACAGTTCCTATATTTATTTTTAAAAGCAGCAATAGTTAAATATTTTAACATCAAAAACTAAGTGTATCGCAAGTCCAAGAATAACTTTGAAATTGCCGTTAGTTTAAGACTTCTATCTTAACATTATTTTGCATCAGACAGAAAAAAAGTAATCATTGACGGTATTAACATAAACCCATACATTATCTAGTAAGTATTAATAAAGGAACAGTCTTGAAATTATTTGCAAAGTGAATAGAACAAGATTTCCAGCTACCTTTTAATGAGATATGAGAAGTCCAGGTTTGATTGGACGGGTCGTTCCGCAACAAACCCTAGTGTAGAATTATAGGCCGATCGATGGCCGGAAGATTGCATCTCAATCCTTCGAGATACTACGATTACTTGGTAACCGAGCACTGACTTACTATTTGCTCATTAAAATAATGTATCCGCGATAAATTCCTTCTTTTCTTTGAAAAATAATCCGTTATCTGTAACAAAGTAAAAAAAATATTTTAACACTCGATTCGTGCTCAAAAATGATTTTGAAAATTTCTTTAGTTGTTTTTATAGCGGGTATATGCCACCGTTTTTTGGAAATGAAGTTTTTTTTTAATCGAAGTAAAGCTAGACATTGATTAAATATCGACTTATTTGAAGAAACTTTTATTATGTAAAGTTTTTCTAGCAGATACTGGAAGATGAGTCGAGAAGTATTTTCTGAAAACTTTCAGACAATAAAATTACTCAATCCAATTTATCTATTTATTAATGAAGTACTTTAATTTAGTAAAAAACATTCCACTGCTGTGAAAAGGTATCATCCACCCTCATAGGAATAGCAACCAACGGCCCAGGGTCAATTTTGATATAGAGGTTCTGCAGAACCTAAATCCAAACTTTTATGAAAACCCTTTCTGATTGGCTTGATTAAGAGGAAAGCTACGTCATCAATGTAGTTTTTTTGAAAACAAACCATTTGTCTGATCTTGCTCCAATATAAGTAGGTCTATTTAATAAAAGTCTCTTTAAGATAAAAGGAGCGTTAACATTTGCCATTTGGTAAAAGGTTTTGGGTCTTAAGTAACAGACAAATATTTCTTTAAATTACTCACGGTGTCAGGTAAGATTTACAAGTGTAGTTAGGTATATAATCTCATTAACTATACTACTAAAATCACCCAGCAATTTAAATTACTTCAACACATTACGATAACAATTGTACATGCAACGTAATATAAATAGAAGTTTTAAATAACAAAGAAGGCCTGATCGCCAAATCAGCGATGTCTTTTAGACAACCACGTAGAATGAATGGTACTTAATTTAAGGATAATAAAAGCCGACTTTGATCCCATATATTATGTCATCTAAGTAGACAAACATTGATTATTTTTCTCGGTTTCCCCGTTATTACATCATGAGATCGATACTTCGCGGCAATGCGACTACCTCGGAAGTACACTCTATCAACTAAAAATAGAATTATTAGGGCCATTTGCACGTTCCTGGGTTTAGTTTAATAATTGGTTAAACTGTCAAATATATATGGAACTAGTCTGATGTTAGAAGCTAATTTTGAGTTAAATAATTAACCCAGGCACGTGCAAGTGGGCCTTAAAATCACATACATTAAAACTAGGGTTAAAATATATAAACTTCTCCTTTTTAAAGTAGCTGCAAAGTCCCCAAGAAATTCACTAGCCGGCGACAAGCGAGAAGCTGTTTATGAGCATTAGTTACTATGAGTTATGCAAATGTCTTCAATAATGACTTTAGACGGGATATTAGGTATGCGTTTCTGTGGTGTCAAAAGTACACGGTGACCGTCGAGACGGGGTAATTGATGACGTCGCGGGCAAGTGTTGTCCGCCCATTTTCCGTCAATTTTCGTCTCTTGACGGATGGTGGATGGGCCCGCCCATCTCCCCCCACTTCGGTTTCTCCTACGGCACGCGCCGTGCTAAATTTAAATGGAATGAACTTGTAACAGGCGGACGACGACCAGGAATGTAGCGTATTTATCATACATTTGTGACAGATGTGCCGCCAAATGTTTTTTGATGCTACGTTTAGGACTCAAGTTTTTTATTGACGCGAGGTTTCAATAACTTTACTGGTCTTTACTGATGCGCAGAGTGCTAACCGAACATTCGCATCAAGGGTTGTCTTCCATGATAGTTATCTTGAATTTGGTGATGAGTTCTGTTTTCTGGAGAGAACTAGTTCTGTCTCTTTCCACTGGGCTTTAGGTTTCTGGTAGGCTGTGTTGGCTTTAGCAATGCGTAGCCAGGATTCTGTATAGAGAGGGGGCAGACAAAGAAAATCCTAGACTAGGTTTATTTTTTTAATCATGGCATTTATTTTTAATAGTTTTTTTTAATTTCTCTTTTTCCAATGTACAATTTTTGGAAAAATTTATTGTCCTCGCTTAACATACATAGCTCGTTTGAACGGCTTCCGGTCATTCGAAGAGTTGCAGTACCATGTGATTGCTCTACTAGAGGGTTGCCCACCTCTGCCCGTACCAGGCTACGCCCGTGGGCTTTAGTTCAGGTAAGTTTCAGGTAGAATATAATGTCGTCTATAGACAGAAGTAATCATAGACGAATTTTATTTCTTACCGTAATAGTCCATATTCTTGTTTGCCATTTATGTTGCTAGCTGTTACTTGCGACTTTGTACACACGTTAAAGTGACTTTTCTAGGTTAATGATACGTATAAAAGATTTTTCCGCATGAAAAGATATTCTAAATATTGACAAGGATAATAAATGACTACACAAAATTAAGTAAAAATAATTAAGTATTTGCGTAATAAAAGTAAGTCTTTTGTTTTGAATTCTGTATCCTATAAGTAACCAATCATTATTTAAAAACTGTCTCTTACAGAAATTTAGTTTTATTATTATCTTCACGCCCATATCCCCAACGATTAGACAGAGACACAACCAGGACAGAACGACTACCTGAATACAGTAAATCCGACCGGGCACATATGCCTTTTCCAGTTTCTATTAGGTGCAATGTGCATGGAAAAGCAACTTCTATCAAAAAGTAAGGAAATCCACAAACTTAGCTAGTTCGGTAATAAAACATAAACATGAGAAAAGGGAAGGTTTCCGTTCCCCTAGCAAAAGTGCAAATTCAGCTTGGGATAAAGTGCTACCTAATTTCCCCTGTAGTTAACAAAGGTCTGTGGGGATATAAATAAGATAGAAACATTTTATTTAAAGACCTATGGAGATGCGTTGGGCTCAGCTATTACTTCTCCCTTAGTAATGTTAATGCGAATTCTCGTTAAGTGCAATTTTACAATTATTTTTAAATAGAACGAGAAACGCTTTCGAATTTTTGATTTTTTTCAACATGTCAACTTATATGGAACAAAATTTAAAATAGAGCTTGGTTTCAAGTGAATATGACTACATTAAGCATCCACAGTCCAAAGGTACTTAGCTGGGCTATGTTGGAAATACCTCACCCTTAGCACGGTTGAAACTAATTCTCAAAACAAACAATTGCTTCAATAAATGGCCGCGGTACTTGGATATTAATCTAAGGTAAGGAGCAAACATATTCGATCACAGTGGTCTTTGTACTCACTTGGCTTCAATTACCAAAATAAGTAACTAAAAAAAGAGCTCATTCATTTCCAAAAATGACTGCAACAAAATAGTGAGAGCCCTGTCAGATGGTCACTTGATCACTTTTCATTACGTGAAACGTTGCTCGTTTGCCTCCCCTTCTATAAAAACGTTGGTCTATACACGTTGTGCTAACACATTGGGCCATTACGTCAAATCTATACAGCAGCCAGCAGAAGACAAAATCGTTTTTCTTGCTCATTTCTTGATATACTCTTGAGCTCTCCATATTAGCACAAAAAGATTAATTTATCTTCTCTATTATCATCATTCTCTATTATTATCTTTCTCTATTATTTCTGAATAAAATAAATATCCGAAGATTATCGTTTAATACCGATAGGTATTATTAAACCCATGAATTTAGTCATGAAATGTTTCCGTAAAAAACTGAAGACGGATTCCTTAGCCATCTTGTAGGTATATAGGTAATTAAGTCGAGAAAAGCTTTTATTTTATTATTCTTCATAAGCACCTACCCAAATTTTAGTGCTACAAAATTATGCCTTTTGTTAGCTCTAAAAGCGGCTATGTTGGTATTACCATTATTTTTTGCAGATGTTTTATTTAAACATAAATTTATTTCTGTACTTTTTGTCTTTTACTGTGATATGGTAAGCAATGAGTCTGGAAGATTTCAGAAGCTGTATTGCTAAAACTTTGTTACGATAAGACTTTAAATCAGTAAAGATTGACAGAGAGTGGCGCCATGGTGAAAGAAGATGGTCAAAGTTTTTTTCCTAATTATTGAACTTTGTGTAATATTATGAGTAAAATTTATTAGTTTATTTTGGTGGCAGGAAGTTTAATTTTCTTAAGTTAAAGTGTACAAGTAAAATAGTTATGAAGAAATTAGTGTATCATGTATTTCCTCGTTGCCGCCAAATTTCATTAAATGAGTTGGAGTAATGAGTTCCGTGTTGGTCCGGACTCCGTTGCCAGAATAGAAACTCTGCCTTCCTGCCAGGCAGCTCGTAAAAGGCGAAAATAGGCTCACCGTCACTAACACCGTGACATCTGACTAGGTGGCAGAGTTTCGCAGCGACTCACAAGGATTAGTTCCACCGCCTTACCTATTCCTGCCGTCATAACGTCATGATGTGTTCCGGTTTAGAGGGTAAGCTAGCCGGTAAACTTTTGCTCAAGGCCTACCATCCCGGCCTCAGGTTAGCAACGCCCCATTACCACCTGTCTCTAGGCGGCGTGAATTTCTTTCCATCGGGAAATTCGTCTGCTTATTTGCCTTCCAATATCACAAAAAAATCCTAACATTACGTTCTTTGGTGACTTATAATTAGTTTTGAATAATTGTACCCAATTTTGTTAAATCGGATGTATAACTTGAAACAAATTTCAACTTAACAAATGGCAAAGGCAAACACTATTTCCATAAACAAAAGAAAGTCTAATCGTTGCAGAGTTTTAACAATAACTGCAGTTACCTTGATATTTGAACATAATTCTTATAATTACCGCCTCGTTGGTCGAGTGCCTAGCGTTCACGTCTAAATACATCGACCGACCGCGAGGCTCGGGTTCGCTTCCCGACTGGGACAGGCATTTGTGTGATGAACATTTAGATATCTGCATTTCCGTGTCTCGGTGTTTGTTAAATTTATTCAGGTATCTATTCAAGTTTTTACATATATTAGAATCGTTGACTTACACCCATAACACAAGCATATAATTCGCTTACTTTGGGGTTAGATTCAATTTGTGTAACTTGTCCAGGGATGTTTATTTATTTCGAAAATTTCGAATGTGAATCGCAAATGTACAGATACGAATTCCAGGCTTTTCAGACCATCCATCTTATATTTGTGACACACTAGAGATCAAATTACAGGTTGAAATTGTCTTAATAAATATGATATTTGTTTAGTAATGTCTCATTGAAAACGTGTAGGACAAAGCATGATATCACCGTAGGCCGGTTGACGCAAGCCGCAGTAAATCGCAAGGGGCGGGCCCAACCGATGCAGGCCGCGATACTCCGGTGATTTACCTACCAAATAATAAAGGACCACATTGACCGTTATCGATAATTAATACTACATTCCCATTCGATGTTAATTAACTCCATGGGAACATTCGAGATCAATAAGTGGATTAGAACAGCGCTTGTCAAAGATAGTCCCGCGCACACCTTAATTTTTGTCTTCAATTTCAAATTAGATCAAAAATAGCATCTTCAGGTCCTTATCCCCGAAGGAGTAGGCAGACGCACAACCATGGCACCTATGACTCGCCGAAGACACTAAGTCACTAAGTCCCACATTTTTTCTATATCTGATAAGGACTATATAATCTGATAACCAATAAGTTTTCAAGAATAAACATGCATTCTTAGATATAAAGAAACTAGCATTATCAAACGCCAATCACAGTATAATGACAACAACGATATTTTTTACTGTTAGAGTATAATTAATAACATAATATCTAGTAATTGTTTAGCAACCACGATACGATAAAGAAAATGCTAGCTAAACCGGTATTGTGAAAGAATAAAAATACGAGTGGTATTAATGTTTGGGTAACTTTTAATAATCATAATAAATATAGGTACATATCAATAAGTAAACATGCATATTAAATAGATTGGATCCAACCCCAAACTAATCGATTTTTTTGAAATGACTAATGTGTTGCCAACCTCGCGGTTTTTACAATTTCAGTGGGATTTTCGAATTATATGTAAAATTATATAACACCCATCGCATAAGCATTATATAATGCTTGTGTGATAGGTGTTAGTAAACTACATCATCTTACGTAGTATTGTATTGTCTTTGCTACACTAATATAGATACCAGAATAAATTTAACAGAATGAATAACGTACAGGCAATTATACAATAAAGACACGAAATTTGTTACTGCCCGGTCGGTGGTTGATAGTCTAGATTTTTTTATGTAAAACATCAACCTATAGCTAGGTACATGGCAACATTAGTATCACTAGACAAAGAAGATTCACACATCACAATGGGATTCAATATGTTGATAAGATTTTAAATTTCTGCTATACATATTTACTAAAATACTGCTAACAATTTATTCGTTTTATAATATAAACAAGGAATAACACTTTTTTTATATATAGAATTCGATAAGTTTAAAAGTTGTGATTTGTTGACTGCAACTATTGAGAAACTCTGGCTTGGACTATCGAAAGATATTTTTACAATAGAACATGTCGAAGATGAGGGTTACACGGTGCGGCGTCACGCTGCCTACACACGACGGAAATGTTCATGCATAATTCAAAAGCAAATACAAATAAATAGGAACGAAATAAATACAAACACGCTGAATGGAACCACGGCGGTGGGCGGGGCGACGCGACATAAATATCGGCCGCGTCATAAGAGCGGCGGATATCTCTCGGGCTATTTCGGCCACAGACCTCTTCGACATCAGCAAACTTAGGAATAGAGTAATTACATACTAAAGTTAAAGCCCGGTGAAGTTGTAAAAACCGCGAGGTTGGCAACGCAATAGTCATTCCAAAAAAAAAAAAAACATACTAAATACTACGGCTAATGCACTTTAGTCGAATAACTTAGTTATTTTTTCATAATTCATTCTTTTTTTAAATAAACATTTTTTAAATATAGGCTGTATTACAAAAAAAACTAAAGAATTCTTTTTGGTCGATTTCGGCCACCGAGTTCTTCGACATCAGCAAACTTAGGAATAGAGTAATTACATACTAAATACTACAGCTAATGCATTTTAGACGAGTAACTTATTTATATTTTCAGAATTCAAAAGTATCTTCACGCCCACATCCCCGAAGAGGTAGGCAGAGGCACATTTAGGTCACCCACGACTAGCCGAACTGAGTCCCATAATATGATAGGTGGCAAGCCTATCGCCAACCGGGCACATTTCCAATCCCAACATTTTTTATTAGAAAATTGGAAATATTCAATTTTCTTTTTGTTGGCCGACCCGGGATTCGAACCCGAGACCTCAAGCAGTCAAGTCCAACACCCGGACCGCTAGACCACAGAGGCGATAAATTCATTTTTATTAAATAAATTACTCTTTTGAAAAATTGTTTGCATTTGTAACGTAGTGGGGGTGGCTTAGCTACCACCCACCACTATGTTAACAGAAAAATGAACAAACAAACAGTCCAACTTTCTTAAGTTTGACTGTTGGTAGGGAATCCTGTTGATATGGGGTTTAAAATAAAAATCTAAACCAAGGTATACTATATTTAACGTTAAAAATAAAAGTCTTAATAAATGTCTGTGCACTGTACACTATACACAATAAAGTTTCTGCCGGCTAGAGATAAAAAAAATGGGCGTGGGATACGTCGGTGGTTTGAAGTTGGTCGACGGAGCACGGAGCGCAGCACGGAGGACCGCTGCTACGGGCCTCAGTGGCGTAGGTGCAGGAGGACCCCTTGGCGCCTACCCTCAGCAGCCAGGAGCAGCAGGAGAAGAGGGCCGCTGGGAAGGCGGCCAGAGAAGTATATCGGCGGGGCAACTACCGCCGGTTTAGGGTCCTCGGGTCCAGCACCGAGGAGCGGACACCAGGCAGCAGGCACCAGGTAGCTGGCACCAGACAGCAAGCACCAGATTAGAAGGCAGCAGTTCCTCCGTTACTTCTTCTTATTGCTTTCTCCGTCGACTTATGCCACGATCTTCAGAATGCCCAGATGGCTGGATCGTCCCCCTTTTATACCGGCTCGACCTGTTCCGGAATTTGCAATTCAAATTAGTAAATCTGATTGGTCGATTAGAATTTTGACGGCAACTAAACCTCCTCTTTTCCATAAAAAAGAAATAATATTTGACATCTTCAAACTTTCATTAGTGTCATTGAAGATGTCAAATATTGTAAATTTTAGTGTTTTTCTATTATTGGAAAGAATTATTGAGGAGAAAAACTGTAAAACACACAGTAAAAACAAGAACAATAACAATCATAAGGGGCGCATCCTCAGAAACAGTCTATAAACAAAGATATTTACAAGGCCAAAAGATGTACACATTACAAGTAATATAAGGAGTCAAACTGAGATATTTACAAGGTTAGTAAGAAGTAAATATGTTACACATTGAGTGGCAGATAGGTATATGTTTGGCTATATCGGGCGCTGAGCTCTTCGACATCAGCAAACATAGTAGTAGACATTACGTCGTAAATTCTACAATCACCTTGTGCATTTCGGACGAGTAAGTTATATTTTCAGAATTCGTAGCCTCAAAGACAGCAATTCATCACCAACTATTACCTATCACCTGTACAGGCGGGGTATCCCTCTTATTACCAGTAGAGCTATTACTCTGCTGTTATTATATATAAAAGAAAGCTTTTCTTATAGATTTTTAGCCTATACTTACCTACATATAAGAACAAGTAAGAAAAGTAAAAATAATGATTGCTATGTATCTACTGTTTAAAAAAAATATTAAGCCTCGTTTTGAGTTCTGTATCCAGAACCCAAAACGAGCCTTAATATTTTTTTTTTCATTTCACTGTTTTCGTTTAAACTGCTTTACATATTTTATGAAATTTTGTGTAACAGAAGTTTATTCTCCGCGTCAACGTTATAAATCCAAAAAACGCATTTACCTGTTCTTGTTCTATAATTATACGTCAATGAATTAGGTACCGAGTAAAGTATTTTAAGCTATAATTCTTAAAATGTTTTAATATATTTCAACTCTAGATATACACAGCCTTAGATGAATAAGATAATAAATGTATTTTTTAAATGTAAACAATACATTGTTACTGAAATGTATTGCTTAAATGTTCTTTTTAATACCTTTTTAATTAACATCTTTCTTAAAATTTACGTAAAGAAATCTGTTTTTAATTTGAATTGTTTAACCGAAAGAACGTAATCAATATAAATATGTACCCGGCTATTTGCTATACGTAATGAGATATTTCTGAAATTGCTTTTAAATTTCAAAACATAATAAATTTGTTCAATCACAGTAAAGATAAAATAATTTAATTTCAAGATTTTCGTTCTTTAATGGAATGTAAAATATAATTACTTAGTAATTTAAGGTACATTAAAGTTTTAATTGAAACTTGGATAATTTTGCAAGTAAGAGCAACGTCGCCCACTTGTCCGCTGATCGTAAATTAAACGAATCGACATAAATTGCACAAAATCGCCAATTACAAGGACGACGTCGGGAGCGGAGGCAACGTTTAAATCGATTACATAGCTTCAGCGATACTAAACTCATTTTATATCGCGATTTTGCGCGAACTCACTGAGAACACTCGATAGAAATTTATCCCTATTACTATATTAAACCCTATCTACTACTAAGTGCGAAAGTGTGTAGGTGTGTTTGTATGACTATTCCGTTTTAACGTCAAAACGATTTTTAGATGAATCAGAAAAAGTATCTTCACACCTGCACCCAAGAAGAAGTAGGAAGAGGACCAGGGCGCCCACGGTTATGCAAAGAAACTAAGTCCAAAAATTATGTATTTTAGAATGTAAATAAATAATATCTCAATAGGTGATCACTGATCGTAGAAGAGTTACAATTAAATTTCCTACTAATGTCCCGCTTTTCAAGAACCGTAAAAATGTAGAACCAATTTTAATGAATTTAATATTAAATTCATTAAAATTGATAAATAAATAGATCAGATCTTGGAAAATGATAGGAGCTAATTTACATACGTTGCTGGAGATTCTGTTGGGAGAGCTAAATAATGCAAATTTAAACTCGCTTATATTACTAGCAGTTTCTATTGTTAAAATCAGTTTAAGCAGATTTTAAGTTAAATTAATTATAGGAGATAACTACAATAATTACAGGAAAGGATTTAAAAAAATCGCAACGTGACTGGAATCCTCAGAAGCTCAAATGGTTCGAGCATTCGTCGGCTTGGGACAAGAGGTTATAGGTTCAAATCCTGTTTGGGGCGAATTTTTTTCTGCGAAAAATTTAGTGTATTTTAATTATTTCATTAAAATACAAAAGCAGACAGATTTCCTGAAAAAACTTTTTATATTAATTATTTACTTCTTATTTCTAAATGTTGCATTTATCTAGAAAATTGACTTTTAGAGCAATAACAATAAAGAGAAGATAAACTAAAAATACCGACTCCAATTATTTCATTGGGTACCATTTCGCGATTTTTGTCTTTTTCGAAAGATCGCAAATTTTTCCAAAAAGGTCTCATACAAATTCTATCAACACCCTAGTTGTAGTAGTAGTACCTACACCTCATCAAGTACACATTTCTCATTTAGTGAAAAATTAAGCAGTATTAAGTATAACTCAAAATCACTAGTTGGATCATGATATTTAACTACTATGACCACCTCGAAATCATGGCCTATCTTTTTAAAAATAACTATCAAAATCGTTTGGCTATTGGATCCTACGGGTAGGATAGATGATGAGGATGTGGTGATTTTCTCAAAGCTGATCAGGCAGAATCTCTAAAACAATTCAGAACTTGTAGGAGTCTTCGTCATTTTGAAAGGTTCAAACCTGGTTTATTGAATAAATTCGAAACTATCCTTGCCCGCAGCGTTGCCCGCGTGGTCCCACAGGAACATTGTTTCGGGATAAAAAGTATCTTATGTGTTAATCCATGTTACCCTCTATTTGTCTACCGAATTTTATGAAAATCGGTTCTGCAGTTTTTCGTGAAGGAGTAATAAACAAATAAACATACTAACTTTCGGATTTATAATATTAATCGGATTACAACAACACGCACATTGATATGATACCATATTGATATAACAAACATACAAAAAAAAAGAAAAAACTTACAATCGAATAAAGTACCTCCTCCTTTTTAGTGCTGCTTTAAAACTCCTTCCAATGTGTTGTTTCAAAATATTTTATTGAACCAGGCGTTACTTTGCGGAAATCCATTATAACATGTGTAAAATAAGCCTTTATTTTGCTAATTCCGCTTAAGTAGTGTAACTGTTGTGGCAAATAATCCTTCAAACGACACAGAATATGACAATCCTAACTGACGTTCCCACCGCCGCGACAGAACACGAATATAGGAAGAGCTCGGGAAACAATATAAATTTTCACGTTCACGTGGAATTAGCAAAATAAAGGCTTATTTTACATCTGTGTTGTTTCAAATTAAATCACAACTAAAAGATCAGTGTATCCACTGACAATGTGTATAATTTTTAGTTATATCACAACTCAGAGATAAGTGTTGTAGTTTGCACTGACGTAATTATTGTAATGACGGGAATCGTGACCAAGTGAGAGAGTCAGGAGCGGATCGGGTGCACCCGGTGACGGCATAATAGTCCACGACCGCCATTACATCTGTCTAGCTTCGTAACCACATCCCATCTGATAGTGGAGGAGAATCTTTATAAACTTTATAGATGAACGTTTAATTTTCTATTTTAACTACCTCGATACTCTCTGCCTGCCTCGTAAGGGATTTGACGTAAAGATATGTATGTATGTGTACCTTGCCCTCTTAAAAGCAATCGGTTGTAGTAAATGCTGCGTTTGTGCACAACCAAAAATGATCGTGAAATTTTTAGAAAACAAAAAATAATAAAATTTTAACATAAAAAAATCAAATGCCTATGTGTAATACAAATCTAAGAACCATCCTAACCACGTCAGCATTCAAACAACAAAATCCACATCGAAATGGGTCTAGCCGTTCAGAAGTCATGATGTCAGACACGTGCGAACTTAAAATATCTCTCATTTTCCGTGGGATATTAAAAATAAATTATAAGGACCAAAATTACCGACGAAGAACGAAATTTCGCGATTCGAATTGTAAATATTTTTGGTAATTTTACCGTCAGGTATATTTTTTGTACTTTTTTTACAAGTAGCAGCATCAGTTTGTATCAGCTTTGCCTTTTAATTGTAGAATATGAAAACATCAATATATATATATATATATA
>NJDD01001601.1:821447-831793 GCA_002245505.1 Calephelis nemesis
TAAATCGGTCTGTAAAGTCTTGTTCGCAATGCGAATTTTCAACGCGCAGTTTTTTCTCGTAATTGTGTAACATATTTAATCATATACGAGCAAAACAATTACGCTAAAAAATATGTGATAGAAAAATTGCGGAATGGGCACGAATTTGTTTCCGCCTAAAAATTTTACATAATATGGAGTAGTATGACTATGGCCGCAGTACGAAATAAAATTCGCGCGTTTCGCTCCGTCATGCATTACAAACTTTATTGACAAGTCGCACTTTTCTTCTTCCACCCGATTGGCAGGCGAACAGGAGTCAGAAGAAAATAACGAAATTGTTTTCACTCCGTTGCATAATGTAATAATAAATATATGAACAGATATATTTTACGAACGAATAATTCAGTGTTCTAACATGCTGTAATTAGTTTTACCATTCGTCTCAGCTGGAGACTACACAAAACTGACAAAAATTTTCCAAAATGCAGACTGCAGACTAGGCGTGATTTTGAGCACGGAATATAATTTGTGCTAATTAATATCGCGCGATGAAATATCGCCGTGTGGATTAGGCCTAAGTGTATAATTTAGTTACAACTTTTATGTTTGAACTAAAGTGGTACTATGAAATTATCTAGATTCCAGAAGTCTTTAAAACAATTTAAGTTATATTTTTTATCTATGTTATAGACTCAACGACACGAATTATCATTTCTTTCTTATCGGTTATCTCTTTTCTTCTTTTCTTTCTTTTCTTTCTTTTCTTTCTTATAGATCCTCTGTGCTCTAGCAGTCCAGGTATTGGACTTCATGAGGTCTTGGGTTCGATTCTGGATCGGGCAGCAAAATAAAGAAATTGTGATTTTTCCAATTTAAAAAAAAGTTGTTCGGAATTAGATACGTGCTTGGTTGTCGGTAGGCTTGCCGCCTATCGCAATGTGGGACTTAGTGTCTTCGACTAGTCGTGGGTACCCTGGTTGTGCCTCTTCCTATCTTTTCGGGTATGTAGGCGTGAATATACTAACTTACTTTTTAATTACAGATCAAACTCACATTTCTTAATAACCTCTATATTTGTTTTCATTAATAATAAAACTTCTTTAAAAAGCTTCGTTAAATTAAAGACAGTTTTAATTTAACTATAATACCCTAATGACTTAATACTTTGAGTGGGTCATTGACTTATTTGACCTTACTAATCACAATTTCCAACACTAAAACCTAATACCCGCAATTTGGGCTTAAATTTTAGCACGAAAATCTCATCAACCCGAGAATATATTGTCCCTTAAACCGAAGTCCTTGTGGACAGGATCCTCCGAATAAAAGGCGGTATTATTATGTTGGTAAAACAAAATTCCACATAATGGCCTCATTATATGGCGCAAATTGCCCGAGAGATTTTTTTGTGGTGGTAATATAAATGTATTTGTAATAGCGTTTTAGAAATATTGCGAAGCGGTCAGGGCTCGGCGGCGTCTGATTACCAAAACTTAATTTATTTTCTCCTAAAACAAAAAAAGCGAAATTATCCGTACCGGCGTGGGAACAACCCTGACGCTGCCGGCCTCTATTACGTCATTATTTTCTATTAAAATTTATATTAAAGTTTAGATTCATTGTGAGAAGATTATATTTTGGATATTATAATCTTTAAATAGTGTACGCTTATAGGATAACCTTTTTTATTAGGTTTGTGATAAGATAGCGGAAAAGTAAGAAAAGGAACAGTACTTTTTCTTACTTTACACCATTTTACACAATAGACGTTAAAGGTGCGTTATTGTCATGTGGAAAGTTAGGAATACTTTTTTTGTTTGCAGGCTGTCTTTCGCACTTAGCTTATATTAGTTGGATGATGATTATGAAATTAACAATTGTGGCTATTCTAGCCGACCCAGATCTCTTCAGAAAGCCATTAGATCCTGTGACATAATTCTATTTATTTGTAATAATGAATAGCATAGAATAGATATAAACGTAATATCTTAATTGGGCAGTTAATCCTTGAAAGTATATAGGCCAAGTTATTTAATGTATCTTTACGCCCATGTCTCCGAAGAGGTAGGCAGAGGCACCACCAGGGCACCCATGACTAGCCGAAGACACTAAGTCCTACAACGTGATAGGTGGCAAACCTATCGCCAACTGGGCACATAACCAATCTCGAGCAAGTTTTTTTTTTATTAGAAAATTGGAAAAACCAAATTTATTGAAACGCTATTTAACAAATGCTTTGTTGATTTCGGATTCCTTTAAATTATACAGTTTTTTTAAGAAATACTTATGTCATAAAACATTGTCTTAGTCCTATCTGATATGTGGTATACTTTGAAGAATATATGCTAGCTGCTATGCTAACTATCGTATTCCGATATGGATTTCTTTGCTGGTAAAGACACCTTTCGCGGTGTATACGACGTGTATTTCTTACCATGATCTGTCAAGTTATTTGTCTTTTAATACCATAAAGGTAAAGATTTCTACAACACCCCTTTCCTATTACTCCTGTTAGTTCGAGTCTGCTGGGTAGAATTGAAAATTTCACTTCCTGGCAGGCTGCCTATGTCAGACGCGACCAAAGTTAAAATGGTAAGCAACAAGACCACTGGTGGTAGAGTGACGTGATGCACTCGTCTGGCTAAGGATCAACCGCCTTTCCTGGACTTGCCACCTTATCGAGTGTATCATATTGCGGTCGGGAAGAATGTGCTGATTTTAAACTTGCAAAATTATTGGTATAATACCACTTACCGTCACTAGCACTGTGACATCTGACTAGGTGGTAGAGTTTCGCAGTGACTCGCCCGGATTGGTATCACCACCTTAGCTATTCCTGCTGCCATAACGTAATGATGTGTTCCGGTTTGGGGGGTAAGGTAGCCGGTAAACTTACTTTTGCTCGAGGCCTAAGATGCCGGCTTCAGGTTGGCAACGCATCATTACCACCTTTGGTGTAATGGTGGCGGCTTGAATTTCTCACCATCAGGAAATCCGTCTGCTTGTTTGCCTTCCAATATAATTTATTCTCCATTCCATCTCCTTCTCCATTTATGGTGTCTACAGCCCAGGTTTTTCTCTTACCATCAAGACGCACGATGCTCGTGTGCTTCGTCGCTATCTTATCACATAAAAAATACTACTTTCGCTTTTTATCGAAAACACTTTTTTTATAATTTTTGTCAAGGTTTTCTTTATTTTTTTTTTCAGGTACGTATTGTGAGCCACTAGTTGAAATATCGTTAGCTTATTCAAGAAAATATGGCATTTTGTCGGTAAGTTTGTTTGCTTATTTATCATACCTTATCATGAAAACTTTATCTCCTCTGTGGTTTAGCGGTCCAGTTGTTGAACTTGACTTCTTGATTTCCCGGGATCGGGCAATAAAAAGAAAATGTAAATCACATTTTGTAATAAAAATGAGATAAGGGGGTACAGATACTTTTTTATCCTAAAAACTACTACAGTTTTTGAAATGTATAAACAGCCTTTTACGAATTAATGGTTATGTGTTCAAAAATACCAAAAAACTCGTTAATTTTTAAATGTTAAAATCGCTGGCCCATTAACATAATAAAATAACCAATCAATTTCATTATTACGTTATAAAAAGTCCTGCGTCAATAGGTACTAATAAAGTTTGTGAATGTTAATCAGCCGCTCCGTTTTGAGACGTCGTATAACGAGCCACTGGTTCGGGTGTCGCGCGGGCGACCCGCTCCGGGGGGCCTGGGGTGCCCTAATTGATTTGTGCCCCAGGCCACAATCAAAACAGATCGTATTTTATAAGACGTATCAACTGGGGGAGAGGGTGTACTCTACCCGATGCAATACTTAAAGTACGGTTTTCTATTCGATTCCAGTTTCGGTTTGATTAAATTTTATACAAGTATTCAACAAAAACCTTGTTGATTACGGATTCCTTTAAAGTAAAAGAGCCAGTTAACCAACTTTTGCCCTGTCGATTTTTGGGTTATTTAAAGTATATAGGCTAAGTTTTTCAACTTATGCCCTGTTGATTTAGGGTACCTTTAACGTAAATAGACCAAGTTTGACTTTGTCAAACTTATGCCATGTTGAGTTCATCTTACTTTGAAGAATAAAGGCCCATTTATTCAACTTATGCCCAATAGGGCATAAACCAATAGGTTTCGGGCTATTTTGAAGAATATAAACCAGCGCGAAAGAAGTGAGCGTCGGTTATAATGACTATAATTATTATAAGATAAAATTTAGAAAAAAAAATCCGGAAATTAGCTGGATGAACATTACTACATTACTTATGCTATTATGTCTGTGCCTCTGCCTCGAGAGTGAGTAGAATTGTTAATAAAGTTAAAACGTCTAAAGGTTTGAAATCAGATTGGGACCGGACCTAATCAAATAATAAACAAATAACAGGCATTTATTTATCGTTTTGATACCAAGAATCGTCTAATGGCTTTCCTTACAAGGAGCTCATATAAGGCGAGCATCTGTTTGATGTATATCAACTCAATCTGATGTTGGCAACGCACTGTTAATACGTATTTACATGCTACGAATATTTCCTAAAATTACAAAATTTGTGTGCTTGTTTTCCTTCTAATACTAAAAAAATAAAAATAAAAAGTAAAGCTCCTTTTCCTCCCTGTTTTTGCAAATACTAATGTGCTCAGTGATCAAACACAAGAAAATCAAATGATCATTTGATAAATAGTCCGCGGGGACGCTCCCCGCTTTGTCGCGCTCGTAATGTGGTCAACTGACTGATTCGTACCCCATTTTCCATGAGAACTCCGCTGTGCCATGGGAAATTATCCTCACCCTCGATACGGTTCATCTGCTTAAATAAGTCACAACACTTGTATTATAAATACAAATACTTTTCGTTTTTTTTTAGAACACTTAAGTTTGTTCTCCATTTGGTGGAATAAGTCACAATAATCACAATAATGCTTATGTTATAAAAACATACAAACATAAATGATTTATTTGTAGGACGCTAAAGTGTGCTGTTCATCTGGTTAATAAAGCTACAACACATACGTTACAAGTACAAACAAATACCAATGTTGTGTTGTTAGGAGACTAAAGTGTGTTATTATTGTAGTTAAATATGTCACAACACTTGTGGAATACAAATGTTTTATAACATAAATAGTCTGGCATAGTGTTAATTAATGTTAATGTTTTATAATGGCAACTACAAAAACAATTGTATTACAAAATTATTAAAGGTTATTTTTATAGCTGATTTTCTTAAAATAAATGGAAGACCTATAGGGTTACTCTTGAGTCTCGATTATGTAAATCGGAAGTTAAAATCAGATATTACCTATGTCAATTTTTGGAACTCTTGAACACAGTTCTGGCGGATTATTAACATTTAGGAAACTGTAAACAATATATTATTTTACCGGTTTCGTTGAACTTAGTTGGAACCAAGTGTTAATGATCCGCTGATACTGTGTTCTAAAGTACCTAAAATTACATATCCGATTCCAATTTCCGATTGACATATACCTAATCGAGATTCAAGAGTAACCCTACTGTTCCATTATTTTATAATTTATTTTTATTTCATTGAAAAGCAAACAAGCAGACGGATTTCCTGATGGTAAGAAATTGACGCCGCCTAGAGATACCAAAGGTAGTAATGGTGCGTTACCAACTCGAGACCGGAATGTTAGGCCTCGAGCAAAATAAAGTTTGTCGGCTACCTTATCCTCCGACCCGGAACTTGTCAACGGTAAGCGCTGACATTATGACGGCAGGAACAGGTAAGGCGGTGGTATCAATCCGGGCGAGTCGCTCTGAAACTCTATCACCTAGTCAGACGTCACGGTGTTGGTGACGGTAAGTCTATGCTAGCCTATTACGAGCTGCCAGCTGAAAGGCAGATGATCTATTCTGCAATGGAGCCTGGACCAAACCGGGGTATATTTGTATATCCTTTATTTGTTACATTATCTTAAAGTATGAAAAAGGCAGGAATCCGTTCAGATTGATACAACTTCTGTGCCTATTTCTGTCACGACCGTTTCAATGTTTGCTATTGACGTGTTCCGTACGGGGTAGAGCAACTAGTACATTTGCTTATTAGATCCGTCTGCGTGTTTGCTCTCATATAACTTAAAAAACACATTAGTATTCTAAAGTGGAGTTCTTAATTTGTCCTCTGTCGATGGGGCAGTAAATAGACCTGTCCATTAATCACGGTACGCTTGATTCGACGCGACTGTACGAGGGTAAGTCTGATGCAATAAATCTTCCTGGCAACTGCACTGCGGTACATTCGCGCTGAAAAATTGCCGATTGAAATAAACATGCCGCACAGATCACGCCCACTGATATTTTTAACGTATATGTGGACAACTGGATTTGTTACTCTTTTGTATCGATTTTGAGGAGGATTTGTATCGACAAATGAAGGGGAGTAACGCTTTGAGTTGTTTAAAAATCTTCTGCAAATAAAAAAAACATTGCTATCTATATCTAGATGATAAAAAATACCTTCATGCCCATATCACGGGCGGCAGAGGTTTAACCAGGCCCGAACGACTAGCCGAAGACACGTCCCGCAATGTAATAAGTAGCAAGCCTATCGCCAACCGGGCGTATATCTAATCCCAAGCAACGTTTTTTTAAATTAGAAAATTACAATTTTTTTTTTATATTTCGGACCCGGAAGTTGCACCCAGGACCTCATGGAGCTCTTACATCGGACGTGGTTCTTTCTAAAAAAGAATCATCGAAATCAGTTTATTGTTGGCTAAGTAATCGTGTAACAAAAATACAAAAAAAACATAAAGTTGAACATAGAACCTTTTTTAAGTAGGTTAAAAATATGTATGCTTTTTCTTTTGTTTTATTATGTGCTATTTAGATATTTAATAGTATCTTGAAAATATATAAGACATAAAACTAAATTTAATAAGATCTAATGTACCAACATAAAATCATTCATCCATTCGGGAATGTGCCGCGATCGCCCACGCATCGAGTCATTGTATGCAAATTACAGGTCGCAGGTCGCCATTCGCATCGACCGCCCTCATTCGTTCTTTCTCTACAGTTACAAGTCGACCAACTACAAAATTAGACAATTTTTATCATTTTTTAAAAGCTTGGTGACTTCTGTGTAAAACAGTAATACAATGCATTCATACATTGATACAATATTCTATACTTACTAGATATTGCATGTAAATAATTGAATTAAAATTTCTAGCAATAATAAAAGTTTGAATTAAAAATATTCTAACAGAGTTTTAGGACAACTAAGAGAAAAGGTGGTAACATTTTTCTTATTAATTATTAAGGACATTAGTTTGTTTTGATGCTATTTGTACAGTATTGGTCAGTTAAAGTTCACAAGTGAAGTAATCATGAACAAATAACGGTTTCGTGTATTTCCTTGTAGTCCCAATTCTCACTAATTAAGCTTGAGGCTGAGGGCCACCGCTTTAGTCAAGACTCTCATATGACTTTCTAACGAATAATGACTCATTTTGAATAATTTAGGGTCGATTTTGTTAAATCAGGTAACTTGATGTAACTAAATAAATATAACTTATGACACATGCTAAAATCCATGCCCAAAACTAAATAAAACTACTTTAACTTTGTGTAAATAATCATGGTAGGAAAACGAATTACGCAGCTTATATAACATATTGAGCGTAGCTAGTTAAAAATAATTATAGTAAGAATGTCTCTGTTTTAAAGTACATGTAAAAATGACTAAGTTAGATTTGAGTTTTTTTCAAAGTTGTATATCGCTAAATTTACTGCTTACGTCTTCTTCAAACCATGTTTCACTAAAAGTTTGCATTGAGATCGACAGTATATAAGTATTAAGTTGAGATCTATCACTCTCCTATCTTAGAACTTGAAGGTGAGGGTACACAATTTATTACTTTAAGATAACGATAACTTTAAGAAAAATAGTTTCAATAACCCCAAAATAATTTTTAAGACCTACCTATAGACATTCCGCATTCAGTTTCAGCTCTTTAGATGGTGGCTTAGAATTTTTATCTTTTTGAAGTTTACTCCTTAAGAAACGACTTGAGTTATAAGGCCCGGTACGGAAATTTTATGAGGAGTAAAATCAAGTGTAACACGAAAAGTTGGGGCGTTACGTAGAAAGAGACAAACATATATATCTGTAGGATTGAACGTGTAAAAGAATGAGATTGAATACATTACACAGCGTATTTCATTCTCGGGATCTCCTAATGCGTGATACTTCGTAGTCTCCGTGCAGGAGGAGTCGCTATCTATCAAAATACTGACTATTTGGATCACACTTCTAATGTCTACGATGATACTAATTTAAGAAGAATTAACATAACTAAATCTGCTGTAGGAGACGTATGCTGACTGCTGCAAGATACATTTCGTAAGGAGTAAACTCTAATCGTGCGTCGTATCTGACACACACACACTTTTTTAAAGTGAAACTTCTTTATCGGGGTTGAAAAAAAATTAGTGTAACATTATTTCGTTACGCGTCACATTTTTCCGTTACGTGCCATCTTTGTTCTTATCCCTACCACGCGTGATTCGAAGTATACTTTCTTCAGCGGAGTAGAGATTGGCAATAAACTTTATTTAACCAATTTCTGTAAAGTTGCATATAGTAAATTATTTTTTGAAAAATAACGTCATAAAGAAGTTTTACTTCTTCACTTCTTACGAGTGTGCGCTAGTAGACGCAGACATTTTTTTTGTACATAGAACGTTTAATGATATATGATACCAACATTTATCTACGAAGTTTTTGTGTTAGTGTAGTTTGTAGTCTTTGTTTAAGTTGCAGGTTGTGTTATATTTTGAGAATTAATCTGTGATATACGGATGTACGGATAGAGGGACATGCCGAAATTACTCGCGAAAGAATTATTCCTGAAAGCTTGGCATCGCAACGTTAGGCCTGTGCTGATGCAGATATTTCACATTATTATTATACCTTGTAATGTATAACTTATTATGTATTACAATTACATCGTATTCATAGGTATGTCTTATTGATTAAACTTGTACAATATGTAATAAGTATAAATCATAACATTACCTATGATCTGTGTAGTTAACAAATTGATTTATAACACAGCCATGTTATTTATATTTAATAACATTACCAATTACAGTAAGTCATAAATTAAATGCTAAAAACCGACTTCAATTTCAAAAGGATCTCGTCTAAATATACAAATTCTTTCTTTAAAATTTATAGAAATATAATCCAACCACAGGGCAAATGCTATAATATAATTTCTTGAGAGAAACGAAATTTATGGCTATAATAAATGTGAATTTCATCTGTAGTGATGAACTCATTTAGTAGGTACTCAGAACTGTGTATCTATAGGACATAACTACCCGCGTTAATGGGTTAAGAAAGGTATGAAAAATTTCGTCACGGGACTTTAATCCTCAAATGCTCAATGGTTAGAGCATTCGTCAGTTTGAGACGAAAGGTTAAAGGTTCAAATCATGTGTAGGGCGAATTTTTTTCTTTCTTTACAATTTTTCTAAATATACAAGAATTTCTTTGGGATCCTTTAATGAGAGCCAGATTTGGTGGTAATGGGACTTCTTTGGAAGTAAGTCGGAGTCGATCATATATTCTCCTCCTTTTTTTGAAGTCTGTTAAAAATAGATTATGTTGCAAACATAATATTGTGTCAGGACGAGAATACAATTAATTAGTCAAAAGAAATTATGTCGCACACCTATTGTGCAAAATTGAGCAATCAGCAACCAAAATGCGTTTTCCTCCTATTTTTTCGAATTCCTATGTATCAAATAAAATTAAACTACTCAAGCAAACGTGTGTTCCTGGTTTTTGCTTATTTTTATACAAATATCATTCTTATATACAAATATCGCGCGATAATTTATGACGCTCAGATATTGCAAATCAAGAAATAACACTATTGGTTATGAAAAAAACTATCATCACGCCCGTGCCCCACAGTCAGAGGTACAACCAGGGCACTAACTACAATCCGAAGACCCTACGTCCCGCAATGTTATTCTAAGCAAGCCTGTTGCCAACCGGACTACCCGGATTGAATCCTGGGCAATCATGTTTTATTATAAAATTGAAAAAAAAAAAACTCATTTTTTAATGTCCGATCCTGGCTTCGAACCTGCGACCTCATAGGGTCAAGTCTAACGCTTTAACGCTAGACCACAGATAGATTATAATTTTCTCTATGAAGATATTCGGAAGTGCTTATTGGACTCATAGCCTTTAAAAATAATAAAAAGTGAAATAAAATAGTAGTAGGATGAAACCCATTAGAAAAGGAGGGGAATATGATCAAAATAAAAGGAAAAATAAATTGCGGTCGATCCGAGTTCGGGAAGTG